>OZ008339.1:16011770-16491008 GCA_963931975.1 Cataclysta lemnata | reverse complement strand
GACCGCTCGGCCACCCAAGACACTAATTAACTTGCCGAAATTCTTCTAACCTTTCTAACCTTTTCCTTTTTCTAACCCCAAAATCTTTGTACTAATTTTTCTAACATTTATATAATGTTAAAATTAAAATCGAATAGTTTATAAAGCAAACCCAAGCTTAACCGAACGCACGATATTTGTAAAAATATCTGCTTTGGAATGTTTGAAATTTATTTCTACATTGCGAGGGTACCCGTTGGCTTACAACGTGAAGTGTAAAGGTTAGAAGAATTTCGGCAAGTTAATTAGTGTCTTGGGTGGCCGAGCGGTCAGGCACCTGCCCGGATAGCAGCGGACGCGGGTTCGATTCCCGCCTCAAGATCATAATTTTTCGAAATTCTTTTTCTAACCCCAAAATCTTTGTACTAATTTTTCTAACATTTATATAATGTTAAAATTAAAATCGAATAGTTTATAAAGCAAACCCAAGCTTAACCGAACGCACGATATTTGTAAAAATATCTGCTTTGGAATGTTTGAAATTTATTTCTACATTGCGAGGGTACCCGTTGGCTTACAACGTGAAGTGTAAAGGTTAGAAGAATTTCGGCAAGTTAATTAGTGTCTTGGGTGGCCGAGCGGTCAGGCACCTGCCCGGATAGCAGCGGACGCGGGTTCGATTCCCGCCTCAAGATCATAATTTTTCGAAATTCTTTTTCTAACCCCAAAATCTTTGTACTAATTTTTCTAACATTTATATAATGTTAAAATTAAAATCGAATAGTTTATAAAGCAAACCCAAGCTTAACCGAACGCACGATATTTGTAAAAATATCTGCTTTGGAATGTTTGAAATTTATTTCTACATTGCGAGGGTACCCGTTGGCTTACAACGTGAAGTGTAAAGGTTAGAAGAATTTCGGCAAGTTAATTAGTGTCTTGGGTGGCCGAGCGGTCAGGCACCTGCCCGGATAGCAGCGGACGCGGGTTCGATTCCCGCCTCAAGATCATAATTTTTCGAAATTCTTTTTCTAACCCCAAAATCTTTGTACTAATTTTTCTAACATTTATATAATGTTAAAATTAAAATCGAATAGTTTATAAAGCAAACCCAAGCTTAACCGAACGCACGATATTTGTAAAAATATCTGCTTTGGAATGTTTGAAATTTATTTCTACATTGCGAGGGTACCCGTTGGCTTACAACGTGAAGTGTAAAGGTTAGAAGAATTTCGGCAAGTTAATTAGTGTCTTGGGTGGCCGAGCGGTCAGGCACCTGCCCGGATAGCAGCGGACGCGGGTTCGATTCCCGCCTCAAGATCATAATTTTTCGAAATTCTTTTTCTAACCCCAAAATCTTTGCATACAGTAATTTTAAATATTTTTCTTTTAATAAAAAAAGACAAAAACTTGGTCGAATGACTATAAAAACATTCTTGGATTGACCGTGCCGGGTTCATACAGTGTTCTAGAAAGGGAAATCTTCGCCAAGCCGAGTTCTTCCTCTGACCAGCCATATTTTGTAATATTCTATGTGAACCGCCTTAAACACACGTTCCAGTGCAGAACTTACGAAAGTTCTAGCCAAGTTCTAGAAAGTACAAGCCAAGGTCTTTTAGTAATGTATATAGGGATTTAGCTGGTATATCCCTCGTTCCAACGTCAACATATAGTAGCCACTTTTTGTTAGTTAGTTTGTTAGATCATAATATATAATAGTTTTTATAGTGTGGATGACTGTGTTCACTAGCAGTACACGCTTGAGTAATAAATCTCAAAATCTAAAATGATGCTTAAATAAAAAAAAGAGGTGGCAATATCTCAGATAATTATATAAATACATACATAAATCACGCCTATATCCCCGAAGGGGTAGGCAGAGGTGAACTAGCACCCACGTTTCGCCAATTATGTTAGGTCCCTTGTAGTAGGTGGCGAGCCTATTGCCATTTATCGGGCACAAAAGTCGCAGTACATTGCTAGGTGGTATAAGAGGAACGCTGCTGCCCATTCCTCATCACTGATTTATCCTTAGTCGCCTTGTACATACGACACCCACGGGAGAGATTTGGGGTGGTGACAATTGTATTCTACTCTGCCGTCACCAAACGGCGTTAAATTACATAAATATAAAAACAAAATAACTTTCAGCTGGCATATTATCTACAAAACCTTACAAATTATTACAATCGAAAACTGTAGTATCTACAGTTCAGTACTACAGCATTAATGTTCATACCTTTTCCGTTGCGCCACCCTTCGTTCACTTCAACGCTGCCACGCGAAACTAACCCTTGCTGTTGTGCTCAAGGTCATTTTGAAGATTAAGCTGTTGTCGCATTATATCTCCCACTTTATCCCCAGCATTCACTGTCAAATTAGGTGTAACAGCAACTGATAGCAATAACTGAACGGCTCTTATAGTAAAAATAATGACGGGCCAATTCACAAGATGCGGCGTTTTTAGTAAATATTTTTTTGTAAATACATATACAAATAATATTCATTTCCCAAACATGCATGGAAAAGTTGTCATTATATCGAAAATAGAATACCTACGCGAAGTTTCGAATTTACGGTCAAGAAAATCAAATCCATTGCTGCCGCGTTTTTTTAATTTGGAACATTACAGCGCTCCAGCAATATTGTATGAAAAGGCGTGCTGGAGTTAATATAATGGCACTCCTGTGCCAAAGATGGAGGCCCCTGCCTCCATCGCCAGCACAGGTGGCACACCTGTGCTGGCAACTGCAACTGCTGCGGCGCGGCGCACCACGGCTGCCGCCCGGCCACGTCGGCGTCGTCCATATTCATTAAATTCAATGTATATTATAAAAAAGTATGTTTTATTTTCCTGCATTCTTTTAGGAAAAGCACTATACAGGGTTATTTTTAAAATACGAAAAACCTCGCAGGAGTAGATAGCTAACATCATAATCAACAATGTTTGTTCTACGACTTTTGATGATTCGTAAGATTTTACTTTCATACAAAAATAAATACTAATTCAATTTACCGTAAAAGTCAATAACTCTACGCACACCTACTTGCATCGGCATTAGGCAGCGCGCGGGCCTAGCGTAGCGTCGTCCTTTCGTTTATGAATGAAAAAACATAGACGTATAAATGTAACGACAGTACAATAAAAACTTTAAAAAAATAATTTTGCGCAATGTATTGCGTTATATTAAAAATAATAATACAATACGTTATTTTCGTGTTTTAATAATAACCCTGTATATGCCTCGGCCGAAATGGCAATTGCCTGTCTCGTATTAGTGACTAGAAACTCATACTAGACCTGCTATTGCCTATTTTGCGGCCTTTGGAATAATGTACTATCATTGTACCTTTTTCAACCTTTGGCAAACTTTTTCTAGTTAAAATTCCTGGCACACCTGATAAATTATTCAATGTAAATGAATACCAGACATACAGACATTCGTATACGGACAAATTTCAGTTACTGACCAAAATAAAATTGCCTCAATGTTAATAGGGTTCAGCCCCGATTACATAGGACCTAATGACTGTCCTACCCAATACCAACTTTTTCTCTTTCTAATTATTGCTCTGGATTGGGAGGAGATTCAAAGGCTGCCAAGTCATGGTTATTGACCTTAGGGTGCTATAAAATAATTTCTAGCCTTGCAGGAAGACAGGAAGGAGTTCCAACCCCCCTAGCCCAGTGGCCAATCAATCGAACGCATAGAATACAAAATGTATGAAACTGACGTATTATAAAGATAATAACAATACGTCAGTTTCAACTTTTGATTTCTATGTGTTCGAATAGATAAGGCTTGACTAAGCCCTCATCACCGAACACTACTTCGACGCTTCGTTAACCAGACAACCTCTTACCTTTCGTAGAGGAACTTTTGTTTCGTCACCCCAGAGATAATTGCTTTCTTTTTGCGAAGCGTCCACACTCTCAAGACTTAGGCCGGCCAATAAATACGGCTCTGCAAGAACAGCGGAGGAATTTCGCGAAGACAAGCCGTCACATAAATTCAATTTCTCATGCCCCCGCTAAATGAACTCGTCTCTTTCGTTCATTTCAAATTGGCGCCATTACGACGATGACGTCATCGTGATACGGCTTTTATGCGTTTGTTGCCTTTTGTTGGTCGTTTTCTGTGTGTTTTGTTGGAGGTTGTCTTGTGTATGCTATTTGAGAATCGGCTCTGTGGTTTGCCCGCACCATGCTTCTTCTTCATCCTGCCATGTTCCAGTATGTTTCTTGTTCCATTCATATCGGTCAGACGCCATCAAGCCATCCTCTCCCTTTTGATTCAAAACATCCATCACACCGAAATATGCTAATGATGAATAAATGTGATGACAACTGCTCAATGTTTTGCCTTAGTTTTCAAAGCTAGCCGCCTGCCTGACACCAAACATTTTTGGGTATGTTGTTGTTGGTGATTTTGCCTCCGCCATTTGGGTGCCCCAAAGAGCTTATTGGCAGCGGGCAGTCTCCCTTAGTCGACTTTTACGACACCTCTGGGATGAGTCGGGGCTAGCACATTCTAAGTTATTGTTTTCGCCCCAGGCCAGCAATGGACTATGTACTCGTACTTGCCATTTAGTCATAAGTTCGGTGACCTTATTTATTCGACTGACGTGGACTACTATTATCTGTCGCCTTATTTAGTCTTTGTTGGCTGGACAGTTTTCAGAATGATGTATCACTTTAACACAAGAGCTAGTGTATCATCATGTGTCAGAATGTGGTTATTTCTTACCCGACAAAAAGGTGGTGTTTTTCGAGTAATGTGTGTAAACAATTATGTATAAATATCTCATTGTTTGGCAAGTTCTACGGCCTATTAAACAGTATGACGGATTTCAATATATGAGTTTAATGACACCTCGTTTATATATCGTAGATTCCCTTCGATTGTGGATTTGCTACAGTGGGAATTGAACTTTAGTGATTGATGATAAAAGGGTTCAAAATCGACTGTTTAACAATACTGAGAAAAATACTAAATATGACATGAACTCAAATTACTTCCGTATTTGGAGCTAAATTTTTGTTACAAGGTGTACAGAATCAATTTTATAGGTCGACATTGTCGAATATCAATAATAAAACACAATAGCACAGATGAATGTTGATGTCACAATCGAAGAATTACGTTTTATTCGAGACGAAAATTCTTGGCGTTCCATGGGTGGAAAATAAAAAGCAAGAATTGGCTACGTCTTTTATGTGTGTCCCCTTTTTTACTAAAGAAGCAGTAATTATAAAACGACATCATATCCAAGTTTTAACTACCAATTCCAAAACTGAGATTCATTACCACCGACCGTCCCTGCAAAACTCCAAACTACAAAATTAGCAATGAACGAAAATGGGGTGTCGATGGGGACCGTCTATATTTCTTTTGTGCCATAACTCACTCCATGGCCTTATCAAGAAATATCAGGAAAGTAACTTTTGGGGACACAGTTCCGGAGTTTGCTCTCCTAAAAAGTGGGACATCTTTTCTTACACCAATCCTGGACCCCATGGGAAAATGAATCTGCCAACTCAAGTGGTTTATTTCACTAATGTTGTAGATTAGTTAAATGCAATGGATCGCAAATGAAACTGGCCAGAAACAAAAACTGATGTTTAACATACGTAAATTACAAGACTTTTTCGAACTTACAATTTTCTTTATATAGGTTCTTTGGTAAAAATTTTATGGATCAAAGGTTTTGTTGGCAAACCTTTTAGTTTACAGGACAATTAATTTCCCCATTAAACCGAATTATTATCTATAGACCAATGGGGATAACCCGAATGAATCACATCTATAATGGTGTCAGATTTATTTTACAGTAATCATTCTGGGAACACTGCATGAATCGCACGTGCCATGCGCTTTTACCTCGGACAACTCCTTTGTTTTCCCATAGTGTATGAATGTTAGGTATGCGTCATGTTTGATCGGTGGTTTATGCGTCATGGTCTTAAATCATTCTGCCAGGCGTTGTGCTTACCGTTTTGCTCTTTTAGTGCAGTATGCTCCCTCTTCTTCTTATCCCTGCCCTTATCCTACTCTACGTAGAGTCGGCGCAACATGACTTCTTCTTCCACTCTCTTCTGTTAGACGTGAGCTCAGCATGAACTCCCCTCTTTCCCATATCATTTTTCACACAATCCATCCATCGCTTCTTCGGCCTTCCTCTCATTCTAGGTCCATGCACATCCATACTTAACATACCTCTAGTTACGTAACATTCATGTGAGTGTAAAAATATCTATTTATTTATTATTTATTTATTTATTCATCCCTCCTCATCACATGCCCGTACCACGCTAACTCTTCAATTTTTCGATCATCGGCGCTACTTTCAGACTTCCTCTAATGTTCTCTGTCCAGTATGCTCCCATCACCATTTTATCTGGGAGATGCCCATTATTTGATGGCCTCGTTCAAGGAACGCCAATTCGGTCGTTCCTGGGCTGATTGCATCTAGCCGCTTCCCGTTATATCCACCAGATCTTCGGTCCACCCTATACAGAAAACTTATATAATTATGCTACGTCTCCTGATACGTGGCCACCACTTGAGGAATTACTTTTCGCTCCAAACCGCCTTCGGTCTTCCGATCAATTTTACCTATCCCGTTAGCCAAATTAAGACACAATGTAATTGCTGTGTGAGAGAAAATAATACTTAAAGAATCATTCATTATATTATAAAGGGTATCCTTGGATCACTTTCCTATTAGCACTTACGGTTTGCGATTTTTCCAGCTATCTGTGTTAGAGGCTTTGGTTCTCCTACGATTTTCTTCCATATTAATTCAATTGCATAGAATAACTCCGAGCACAGCCTTTTACATTACCGTTTGAGCGATCTTGAACGTTCTTATGAGACCAATTGTTCAGATATTCCCACTAAATTATATTCTTAGATTGAGAATTAATTATTAATACGTCATAAACCTAAGTAGTCTAGAAGATTTTGTACTAATTTGACATACGCTATTTTACAAGTCTGATCCTATGCTGTCCATAAATTTTGTTCGTAGTGTGTAATAATGAATGAATGAGACACATTCACCTTCTACAGCGTAAATGGTAGATGTTCATTACCTCAAAGTGACATTATGAAGTATATAACATTAACCACTTAAAAATCGTAGCCAAATGTTCAATTTGAGAAATTGCTATTAGGCGGTGAGCCTATTGCCATCGACCTGACACGTCAACTGCAGTGAGAACTGCATAATAATAATTATTATAGGTATGGTTTTGTTAAAGAAATCTATACTAATATTAAATAGCTAAATAGTTTGTTTGGTTGGTTGAAGGCTTAGCGCTAACTAGGAACTACGAACTGCTGAATCAAAGTGAAAAATTCTTTTCGTGTTTGATAGTCATTTATCTTGGAAGCCTATAGGGTATTTAGTAACCGACTTTAACGGAAGCGAAGCCGCGGGCGGCCACTAGTTATAAATACGAGTACCTACCAGCCCTTTCTTGTCACCACTGCTAGGACACAGATGTTCCCCATGTATGATAGAAAATAGCGTTAATGGAGTAGAATCCACCACGCTGACCCATGATAAAAATATTAATACCTAATCTAATATCAATAATTCTTAATCATGCGATGTTGCTACGATAAAAAAGAACTCGTACCGCTATTTTTGAGGCAATTATATAAATCTACGCACGACGTCGTCTAACATACTTTCAGGCGCTCTCATTCTTGTCGGCGTTGCCCCTTTATTTTCACATCCAAGGCATAGTGAGACATCGCATAATATTATGTAAAGTGACGACATAGTCTAAATCACCGCGTAACTGGAGACCATGTTCAATTTATTGTTATTACGATACCGAAATGAGATCCGGGAAAGGATTCCCTCGCCCATATATCCAGATTAGGGGAAAGGGGATACACGGGATATGTCTATTGAATAGAATGTAAGCAGAGACGTCAATTACATTGTGATAGTAATTCTTTGTTACTCGATCCCAAACATGTCTGTTTTCGATATGGGAACAATTCCTTAGGCGCCCTCGGTTTTTCACTAGTCACATACTTTTTCCTTATTTAAGCATACATACTCGTTCGTAAAATAACGTTTTTTCCCCTAAGATGTAGACAGAGGTGTAGTGTGACCTAGACTTTGCCTTATTTTAGGTCCAATAGGAGGCCGAACCTGTTGCCATTTTCCACGAGCTTTATTAGCAGTAATTAGAATGCACCAGGAAAACTGCAGCCCATTCCTCGTTATTCTATATGTCATAGTAGTCTTGTACGACTGTTGCGAGAAACGCAGAGTCATGGTCCATGGGTCAAACAGAAAGTCTGTCTTATAAATTAAACAAAATAATAGGTACTTCATCATCACTGGGGTCGGCGCAGTATGTTTTCTCTTCCGTTAATATTAAAGTTATGGAAAAGGCCATGTCGCTAAACCGATGAACAGAGACAGATTGGAATGGCATCATTCCAATCCATGTTGCTGAAGGTTTCGGCTGAAGTTTCACAGCCGGCCGCCGCCTGCCACCAGCCCTCTTTGAGTTAAGTCAAATAGATGCGACGAAAACACTTAGTATTCAATGGATTTACCGTGCGGGTGCTGTGTCACTGTCTGTGCATAGTGCAACTGAGGGGAAAGTCAGTGGCAACTATTGGGACATCTGACCTAAGTAGGATCCCTTCACAACCTGTCAACATGTGCTACATTCCCTTGAAAAACCTTTCGAACACTTACGGAGAAAATCTTGTCTGGAAGTCAACAGTCCTTATCAACTTGACTTCAGACTTTATAGAGTTTACAAATACTCAATTCCTGCGCTGTCTTCAATGCCATCCTACAAATATCGCGAATGATAACGTGGCGTATAAAATATTTAAGTCGGTTCCTCAGAACGGAAATTAGGGTTCATGTGCAGAAGTGCTATTCGATATAGGCTAGACATCGAACGCCCGCGGCTAGTAGCTCTATTGTTGTGGTGCCCAAATCACAAGCTGTAGCGGAAAGTTAAAAACGCATTTAATGCAACATTGACGTTATTGTAGACTGCGCGCCAGATAAGTCTGCGCGTGGTCAACATTAGAACTAAAACTTCGTCTGCTATTTTGTTTGTCTAGGAGTGTCAATGTTAGCGAGCAGCGCCACCCCTCGCGCGCAGACTTACCTGGCGCGCACTCACTGAGAATTCATAATTCACTCCATTACAAATACACCATAGATACATACATTAATCACATCTATTTTTCCTCTAAGGCGTAAGCTGCGGCAACACCCACGCTTGGCAATAAGTAAAGGTCCCGTCTAATAGAGGGCGAGCCTATTGCCATCAATGGGCAGGAAAAACGCAGTATATTGATAGGTGGTATAAGATAAGAAAATATTCAGGTTTTTATTTCGGCTTACTTTCCCTCCGTCGGTTTTATGTTTTATATTTCTAATACTCACACCTGAACACATACTCACATATGCATGACAAGGAAGTGGGTGATATTATTATGACAGCTGGTAGAAATAAATAGAAGTAACTGCGCCGATCCCATATTATTATGATCTAGATACAGGGCAAACGAATTATGTATGACGACTTTACTTACCCCTATAATTTAGCCCGAAGCTCGGCCTACATGATAGTAAATATATTAAAAACAACAAACTAACAAAAGTGACAAACATTAGCTGGCGAGGAATTATGTCCGTATTCATCATAATATTATTGTCCCTACCAGGATTTTAACATTAAGGTCTCGCCTCTGGACCCACATCCACCGCACTGACCATTCCAATTAACATTCCATTTATTATTATTATTTGAAATCGCCTCCGCTTATGAATTGCTTTACTAACAAACGAAATAGAAGATGCTGTGACGTCCCGTTGCAATGTCGATCCTTTGATATATGATCAATAACGAAGCTCAGGATTTAAACCAAGTATTGTTTTTGGCGCGTAGTGGAAGAGCTGAACACATCTGACACCACCACCAAGTATTTCTCCGCAGTTGTCGTACATAGCTCTCGCACACTGCGGCGTGTGGACAATTTGTATGACGCTGAAGAATGAAAAGGTGAAACATATTATATCGAGTAATCGACAACAGCGTCCGTGGTACACGGAGCTATACTACGATTAAGTGCCCGGAATGGCTGACTTGTCTTCGGAAATAGTGCCTCTTCGGAAATTAAGGCTCGTGATTTATGTAGGTAAGCGTGATTCTTATGTCGTTGCGTTTTTATTTCGACTCATTGAACACTTTACTTATAATTCGTCTTCTTCTTCCTACCCTGTTCTCAGTTTATCTGAAGTCGGTGCCGTATGTTTCCTCTTTCATTTATATCGGTCAGGCGCATTGCGCATAATTGATTCATATCACCCATCACACCGGAGTGATGAATGAATGTACCTATAGAAAAGAGACGGAAAGGACCATGTCGGTAGATCGATAAGCGGAGAGAGAAATTGGGATCACTATATTCCAACAGACAACATAACATCTAATTAAACAAATGACGTCATCACAACTCAAGACATTCTAATGAAGTCGCTAGGAAACGTTTGAATTTTCCATTAAGATACTATTTTGACGATATTACATATTGTCTCGTTTCCTTACAAATGTTAGGTGAAAACCATTTTTGCTGTCGAGATATATTTCAAGTTTCGCCCAACAATCGTGTACACTATAAAGCTTCATATTTTATTACATTTTCCTGTTACCAACTGATCCGTATCAGATGAGCTTTCTTCTTCCTTGAATAACATAAATGTATCGAAGCCAGTAAAAGTACGTATCTACTTGCTTTTTTGAGAGTTATGACACAATCCTTATTTTCAATAAAGAAATATGAATCGAACTAGCGTGGCTTCATCATGAATTATTAACTTTGTAGTGGTTATAACCTGCGATTCGTGCTGGTCTAGGAGAAAAAAAATTACGTATAATGTGCGTTTTCGGCTAAAAAAGGCGACTAAGGGAGATTGCCTGATGTAAGTCAATCAGAACAAACTGGTCGATTGGAGGTGAAACCGCACACCACAGCATACCCTAAGATTTGGTGTCAGGCAGTGTAGCCCTATTTTCCTATTTCCTTTTTCTCCTTTTTTTCACCATATTCATTTGGAATACAATTACTTACAGATTGCCCAACAAAATACATTTAAATAATGAAGTACACATGTTCATAACCTAATAAAGGAAACATTCTCCACCTCCGACAGGTATTTATATCAATATTCTTTATTAATTAGTTCTCAATGTAACCAAATAATAATTTAATAACCACAATTTAACATCAATTTAACTTCTACTTCTCTAATAATCAAATTTAAGTTTAAAGTACAATTTGAATATGGAAAATAATAATTAACAGTAAATTGCCATATAAAGATTTAGTCAGATTGTCTCATATTTTGCCTGTAATTAATTGAATTAAGTAATAACTTCAAATCAGTATTTTAATCTAAACTATTGCATAAATTCTTAACATTTTACATATAGTAGCATGACTATGTATCTTATTTGCACATGATTACCACTCCTATGCAAAAAAATATCTTAATGTAATATTTTGATGGTGACTGCCAATAAAACTTGGTTAGTCCCCATAACTAAATTCTCTTTGGAAGGATTATACCTAACTTATCCTTGTCCCTTCCAGGAGGTGTTCGTTACCGCTGTATGTTTACCACTGTTTGTTACCGCCGTTTGTTACCAGTGTATGTTTACCACTGCTTGTGTACCGGTTACAAACTGCGTTGTACCAAGCTATATCCTGCTGTGCTCTCCTGTTGGATGATGTTCGTTAAAATAATGTCGAAACACACCACCACATCGTGCTAACACCTCAACAGAGATGTCACAGGTTTAGTACTTAAAAACACCTATATGTAAGTTTGCAAAATTCTCATTACCATATAACCGAACTGCGTTATCGACCAAATGTGCCACGACCTGTTGTTTTTACCTATCTTTATTAATTGTAATGTAATTCCACTTATCACCAATTGCGTGACCGTGCAACCTACGCCTGTGGCCATAAACATAAATAAATACCTTAACTTAAGATATACTATTTTGGTAAAATTATAAATATATATGATTACACATAAATACTATTGTTTTATTACCTATTAACCATACGGGAATTTACACGTTACAGCAGGCGGCCTTAGTCAAAACTTTGTGCAGTGGCTTAGAATGTTGTCACATCGATCTCTTGACATAGTCCTTTCCGTTACTTTTCTATACGTTCATCTCTAGCATCTTTACGTTGTGTGTGATAGATGATATAAATCAAGAGAGTTAATAAATAGCTCGATGACGTCTGACCGATATCAATGGGAGAGGAAATAAACTGCTAAACTGGGAGCAAGGCGATAAGATATTGATTTTAAATTAGCTATCAATGGGATCTGTTAGTTCTTCAGTTAGTACTGCAGTTAGTTCGGCTTTCGTGCTTTTCGTTAGGGCTGCAGTTAGTTCTTCTATACGTCGCGGTGAGTTGTCCAAAATCATCGACTTCCTTGTCATAATATTAATCTTTGACACAAGCCACCCAATTCCGCTGCAATGCCTCCCAGAGTACTGACATTATTTCTCATTACTCTTTTGGCAACGATAATAATATGCTCACCATCTCTTTCATTTCATCCAATAAATTTACTACGTGATAGTACACCGTAAGCCTTAACAACTCATGACAGTAATTGGTTCAATTTGCATATTGGCCGTTACAAAAACACAGGGGCCTCCATTCATTCCGCCCAATCGCTCACTGCAATAAACGTTGTGATTTTTCATATCGATAATATCAATAAACCATGCCTCACGTGGAAAATCACCTGGATATAGACCGGGCTGCCACAGAGATGCTACCAGAAAATGATTCCAGTAGGACTAGCACAGGACGTGGACAAAGTCTCGGTCCACCACTTGACAGTGTTTTGTCTCGGAATTTAGTGGGAGTTAGAGCGAAATATATTATTTTCCCCGAGGAGATTTTCTCCACATTCCGTGCTACGGGAGATGGAGGCTTTCCAAGAGTGTAACCAAGCCACCTTTTGGCCGTTTCCAGTTTAAATGAGGTCGCCGCAGTATGTTTACTCTCACATTTTAATATCGGTTAGACGTCACTGAAATAAATGTACATAGTTATTTAGTACCTAGTACTTAAGAAAATTATGTAGAACCGGTCTTGGATTAACTACCTAGTTCTACGAGGTGGCAGTCGCATCTCTGTGGCAGCCCAGGCCGTATTCTTACGTTCACGTGTGCAGTAAAACAATTCCCCATTTGTGTCTGCAGCGGGAACCGATTTTACGAGCGTGGGTGTTTCGCTTTTCGATTCCGGCCGGATTGTTTCGGAGTTAATTCAATTCGGTAACCGAATTGCTCTAGTTAATACTTAATGCCTGTTGTTTGGCGTCGTATAACATCGGGGCAGATTTCTGCGCATTCTATTCATATATTGTTACCTATATTAGTCTTCTTCTTCCTACCCTGTTCCCAGTTTATCTGAGGTGAACGCAGTATGTTTCATACATACATACATAAATCACGCCTATATCCCCGAAAGGATTCCCCGTTTCGCCAATTATGTTAGGTCCCAGGTGGCGAGCCTATTGCCATTTATCGGGCACAAAAGTCGCAGTACATTAGAAGGTGATATAAGAGGAACGCTGCTGCCCATTCCTCATGACTGATTTGTCCTTAGTCGCCTTGTACGACACCCACGGGAGAGATTTGGGATGGTGACAATTGTATTCTACTCTGCCGTCACCACACGTCATTATTACGTAGTATGTTTCCTCTTCCATTAATATCGAACAGACGTCATCAACTCACCCCTCCCTACATAAATCATCCATCACATCAGGATGCTTGTGATAATTTTTTTTATAATCATTAATACATACATTGTCATAAATCATGCCTATAACCCCGAAGCAGACAGAGGTGAATTAACACCTACGTACGTTGCTAGGTCCGAGCTAGCCGATTGCTTTGTATCTGGCATCTAATTCGCAGTATATTGCTAGGTAGAATGCATTTGTCACCACCCACCACCTCTCCGCGGGTGCCATACAAGGCCAATAAGGGTAAAGGAAGTTAATGGGAAAACAGCATTCCTCTAATATCACCTTGCGGTATACGGCGGTTTATATGCCTGATAAATGGGAATAAGCCTTACATAAATTGGCGAAACGTGGGTATTAATTCCCATCTGCCTACTAATTCGGGAATAAAATAGGCGTGACTTAGGTATGTATGTAGGTGCACCAGTGCCCTGAGGTTCATGGCAAAAATTTGAGCACGTGAATGCTCGTTTCAGGCCCAAATTGCCGCACCAGGCCACCTTCCCCTATAGACAAACTAGCGCGCTCTCAATCCCTAATGCATTGAATCGAAAACTATCGCATGCTCAACAGGATTCCCCGCCAGAATCCCCGTCAGCTGTCATTCGCAAGATTGTGAGATTATGACCTCAAAGCCTCTCGAGCCTGTGAGTATTGTTCTAGATCTCAGCTTTGAATATTTATCTAGACTTCACAGAGGTGGAAATGAGATACGTATAAGCGTACATTGTTTTAGGAAAACCGTTTAGGTACGAATTTCCAGGAACAGGTAGAGGCAAATAGGGTAGCTTGTACAACCAAATGTACTTGACAGCCTTAGGTCTAATTAAAATACTACAACAATGTTCATTGCTTCTGAAATTGAAAATAAATGTAGTCCAATTTAACAAATAGGTACATACATACAATAAATAAATAAATAAATAAAATAAATATTTTTATACTCACACCTATCATCTAGCCCTAAGTAAGTAGCCTAAGCACTTGTGTTATGGATACTAGATGACGGACATATTTTTAATATAATTATGTATATAAATGTTGAAAATATACTACATAAACATATACACAACCATGACTCGGAAACAAACATTTGTGGTCATCACAAAGTTTTGCCCCTACCAGGATTCGAACCCGGGACCTATTGGCCAATACCCAGCAATCTGAGCATTCGACCAAGGCGGCCGTCAATACCGTCAATATATAATAATACATCTGCCGTGTGGTGACGGCTGAGTAGAATACAATTGTCACCACCGCAAATCTCTCCCGTGGGTGTCGTACAAGGCCACTAAGGATAAATCAATGATGAGGAATGGGCAGCAGCGTTCCTCTTATACCACCTAGCAATGTCCTGCGACTTTTGTGCCCGATAAATGGCAATAGGCTTGCCACCTATTACATGGGACCTAACATAATTGGAGAAACGTGGGTGCTAGTTCACCTCTGCCTACCCCTTCGGGGATATAGGCGTGATTTATGTATGTACATACATACAACTTAAGCCTATTACATAGTTGGTACGTAAGAGTCTGGAAGTGGCGACAGTGTCAGAAAGTTGAAAAGGAGCTGTTGCTAGCTTGATATGGACGTCATGCTATAATGAGGGATGCCATGAATGAGACGACATGATTTTTGATGGATGAAGTAGAGGAAGACCCTTGAACAGATGGGTGGATTGCGTGATGTCTGCTTTATATGTGGTGGGTGTGGATGAAGAGACGAGTGAACAGAAGAGCTGAGCGCTGATCCCAGATAGGACGGGATAAGATGTTTTCTACGATGCGTCGAATCGTGGAATTCATTTGAATCTCCTCCCAATCCAGACCAATAAGAAGATAGAGAGAGAGTTGAAACTGAATTGGACTAAAGGCGCGTTCTGGCGGTAATGCCTATACAAGTGGCCAATCAGTTGGAACGAATAGAATACAGAATTAAAATTGAATGACACACGAGAAAAACAACATGGCTGCCATCGTGCCAATGTTAGAAAAGTTGTAATTTGTTCGATATTTCACATTTGTTCGATGGAAACCTTGTATAGATCGTTTGCCATTTGGCTGGATATGCTTGGCTGGCGATTTCACACTTAGGTCCGAGTTCACCAACACGTAAATCAAACGATTAAAAGATTACCGGCAGTTTTTGACAATTCTTCCATACAGAAAAATGTCAAAAACTGACGGTTTAAAAATAATCGTCTATTTATGTGTTGGTGAACACCAGCCAATCGCTAACTGCCGCACTCAGAGACGTCAAATAACGTTAATGAGTACTTAACGTCAAAAAATGACAATTCAAAACTAGTCGCTATTCTTGCCGGGTCTATGGTCTAGATTTGAATGAAATTTTTTGACATTAAATACTCATTAAAGTTAATTGACGTCTCTGAGTGCGGCAGTAACACATCGTACAGTTTTCGGAATCAGAACATAAATACACTAGACGATGATCAGCATTATGCCCGAACAGCCGAAAAAACAGTCATAATAATAGCCCTGCACGATGTTACATTGTTCAGTTTACACTTGATGTATGGGGTCGGCGGCCATAATTGCCATATGCGGGACAAGAGGCAGTTTTATAGTGCCGCAGTTGATATAGCGTCCGTCCGTCTGTCAGTAATGACTGGCTCATTATGACTGCACTGGACCATTTCATTGTTTAATTACATTGTGCGCTTCATGTTGAAGTTTTTCGTTTCAATTTTTCTTTCAACTTTGTTTACCTACATACATAAATCTCGACTATTTGTCCCCGAAGGGGTGCGCCGTGATGAAACAACACCCACGGTCGGCCAGCTAAGATAGGTCCCAATGGTAGTGAACCTATTGCCAACCATCGGACACGCGTACCGCAGTATGCTGCCCATTACGGCTAAGCTTTGTTTACATTTCATGTATTGGTGTGTCAGTGAGTAAAGGTCGACGATCGTATGTAAAATATTAAAAATGGTCATTAGCCACTCGAGGGCGAAGGTGAGCGTCGACATGTTGTGAAGAGGCCCCGTAAACCTACACATTATGGATTGAAGTTTTGTCACCGCAATCACTCTCTCCGTTCATCGGCCTCTCTGAATGGTCCTTTCCGTTACTTTGGACTATATAAATCAAAAGGGAGTGGACGCTTCGAAGAAGTCTGACCGATATAAGTAGAAAAGGAAACATACGTCGACCAGATAAACTAGGAACAGAGAAGGAAGGTCGTATTCTGAATTCTGAACCTAAGATGATCTCTTGGTGTTTAATAAATGCTACTCAGTGTCTGCGTTCGACTGTACGTGTTAATTGGATTTTATTTCATCGATCTGGTCAATGGCGTGTGAGTAATTAGGCTAATTCCCATTTGTGCCGTTCGTGGGGCCCGGTCACCGATATTTATATTAACATTTATCATCCGTCTATGGCCTAAAATGGACCCCTAAATCACTATTCGAAATCATATCGCTTCTTTACTACAATAACGTGACAAGTCCAAGAATTGTGCTATAAAAGATAACACGTTAATCATCAAACTTATAATAAGTTTGATATTTTTATTATTCTTTGAAAAACTAGATAGAAAACTTTCAAAAATGTATTTCTTGACGCAGGATATTTAAAAAGATACACATTTTGGGATTATGATGTTGAATGAATTGGACATCTGGACTGGACAATGGAAATTAGGCGTTCTGTACATCATAATCATCACAGTACCAGCCCTTTTATTACACCCCACTGCTTATTCATGTTCATAAACGATTTATTTCTGACTATTTTTCTTTGCAAATATTAGGAATGCTAGATTTCAATTGATAGATTAGTCAGTCAATCAGTCCGTCAATACGTCTTTCATATAATTTTGCAACACACGGAAACAAAACAAGATTAGGATGGACTTAAGTCATGGGTTTTTGTGTTAAGTAGGTACCGCTATGAATCATCCTTACAGCGTTTATATAACTATACAATGGCCGGTTTCTAAACTAAACTAAACTACATACAAATTATAAACTTTGAAAAACCATTTTGGCCACCTCTGTAACACGGGCGATGTAAAGTAATCCAATCCAAACCTACGGTTGAATAATGATAAATGTAAAGATAGACTACTTACTTTAATAAATAAACACGGTCTATTAATATCTATCAAATTAAATAAAATTCAAAGTTGTGGTAATTGTGTGTAAACCGAACGATTTATTACCCCACACCTTTAGGTCTAAAAAGTGAACTTCATTTTATCTGCATAAAGGGTCTTCAATCAATATCCAACTACCATATGAATTTAAATTACATACTGAACCCATCTCAATAAAGCGACTCGTTTCACAACTCAAAGGAAAATGTCATAATATGTCGCAAATATTGCTCAATGTTTTGCAATAATTGTGAAATATTGTGCAATTCTAAAGAATGTTGTGTATGAGAATATACTTGTTGCACATTTTTGGAATATGCTAATTACTCTGGCACGTAATAAAATTTAAATACATTTTGAGATTAATAAACAGTTATTTTTTTATGCTAACCGTGTGGCCATACTTTTCTGCCACAATAACAAAAGAAAGAAATAAAACATTTATTGCCCTCAGTCAGAGGCAATGTGTTGCCTGCATGGACTTATTATAATATGTCCATGGTTGCCTGTGAGGCCAATTGTCAAAGTGTGATACATTAAAATGAAAAATAATGAAATGAAACCATTGGCCGGTATTCTGTTCAATAAAAATTAACAGGTAAGACAATACCGCGACCACAAAAAAGGAAAACTCAAAAAAAGACAGTACATTATAAGCATACGTAGCGTATTGTTGATAATTACTATCAACATTACATTACGCTACCTAAAAATACAACATAACACTGACAAATACATTAAAATGTTCAACAACGATATTAAATGTTATAGGTGCAATAATTACGAACGAAAACTGACTTTGAAAATCGCCTCAAATATCTTTTAACATGCGTTTTGCTTATAATAATTTTTAATTTAAGCGTTCGAAAGAGCGTTACCGGAAATACCGAAATATTGCAATCGCATCTGAAACTTAAAATTGCAATAATTTCCAATCCTCAGAAACGTATTTGTTTGAAATCATTATTGATTACCTATTTATCACTATGATCATATTTCGTATTCCATTAGAATACCTAAGCGATTTATAAAATAAAAAATGTGACGTCTATAGGTGTAAAGCAATGAAGGTGTAACGTACGTGAGAATTTTTTATTTGAGTTTAGTTATAAAACAAGCTAGAGGTTTTTGTTCGTGCAAATTTCTTCTTCGCGGAACCCTAAACATGACTCACGCCTGCTTAGTGCTAGGCGATCGACCGCAATTATTTACAAGTATATAAGTACAGTGCGAACGAACGATTGGACTCAGTACATTACCAAACTTCATGTTGTGCGGACGGAGTGATTAAAATTAATTGATAATCAAATCAATTACCTACTAATATCGAAACAACATGCGAGGACACTGTCAGAAGTTTTGCGATCCTTGCACAATGTCGGGACCACCTCTCGATGACGACCAGCCTAGTGGCCCCAATGACCACATGCGCAGAGGTCATCACCACCACCACGGATTCAAGCCGCACTGTCATCCCACATTTGGCCATGGGCATGGCGGGTTCCGTCAACGCGGCCATGGCAAGTTCCGTCATTGCCATGGCACATTTAGTCATCACCGTCATGGCGGGCTTGATCGGTACCACGAAGTCATGTTTGGTCATCATCATGGCCATCAAGGCCATGCCCAGTTTGGACATCATGGCGAGGTTGGACATCATGGCGAATTTGGACACCATGGCGAGTTTGGACGTCATGGTCGTAGCAAATTCGGGCGTCACTGCCACGGAGCGTTTGGACATCACCATCAAAGGGGAGGACCAGGGCATCACGGCCATCATCATTGGGGTATGTGTGGCCAGGCTCGTCACCAAGAAAGAAGACCGAACGTCCTCAGAAGCTGCGTCAATGAGCGATGCAGGCAAAAACAAATCATCCCGCGTAGCGAATCTGTGTGAATCAGATCCTTTGGAACACACGATCGAATCAAAACGAATCTATAAATATTTTGGGTAGGTAAGGGGGGCTAAAACGGGCATGCTGCCTTAGGCGGGTAGGTACTATGTTGTATAAGATATTTTCCATACATCAAAGGAGACAGATGGGAATTTTCACATATCCTCTCAAGAAAGCAGTCAATAAGGTTGGCGAGAATATAATTATACGTATTGAAAATGTATTTTTTACACGAGAGTACCTACCTGCTTGTTTTAGGCAGTATGCCCGTTTTGAGCCCCCTTTCCCATAATCGCTTCTTATATACAAAAGAATACAGCTCACAATTGCATTCCTGCAACAGTAAAGCCTTATTGCCAATGTTACATTTGTATTCAAAGAGCGATTTTCTTCTTCTTTCCCACATTTGATAGGACAAATGTAAACGGCACCCAAATGTGAAACGCAGGTATATAGCCACCATAAGCTTGTATCACTTACAAAGAAAATGAAGACAGAAAAAAATCAAAAAATTGAGCTGAATGTTAAATGAATAAATAAATATTATATTTTGAATTGAAAATATACTTTGTTTCATTTCTTCTCTCATTCCAATCACTCGAAGAATCCTCCGATAATAAGATCTAGGCCATCCTGTAGTGGACCAGTAAATAATCGATATTTAGCAATACCGGTACAAGGAAACGACCATGAAGAGATGGAAATAATTTTTATCATTTACATGGTTATACAGAATTGCATCACCTACAACGCTAAATACGATATCACATCTACTTGATGACTATAATGAAGATTACAGGATAATGATAAGATGATAAGAGATAACAATTTTGTCAGAATTGAAAAATTAAACACAACACATCAACAACATAAGACCACATTTGTATCATCTTTTATTTTTATGCTAGAGAGGGAAGCTCTTGGCCTTCATCTCACAGTGACGATGGGGCTCACAGGGCCGAGGATGGAATCGAGTTACACCTGGAACCCTCAACCGCAGTGGGCGGCTGGCTTTCTTACCATAATAATGTCGGAACACAATAATGCTATTAGCATTATAATTAAGGCGACAGATTTTTATAACATGGTGGTAATTAGCCAGGCGGACTTGAAAACAAGTTCTACCACTAGCCAAACCAAGTTCAAATTTGTACTACCTTGGTGACCGAACACGGGACTTCCAGCGGGTGAACCACATTACCATACCACAGAACAATATTTTGTCTGTTCTGTGCATACAATATTTTGTTATAAATATATTGTTATGAATTGTAGGTATAGGTACCATAAATTGCTATGCTGTTTGTTGTTAGCTCTCCCTAACAATAAATTAAAAAACATATCCGACCCCACCTACCTAAACGTGATGCATATACATGAAACGCTTAAGGATAATTTTAACGTCAAATTAAGGAAATTTACGCTGATACCCTTTATGAATGTTAGCCTGACGTTTCATTGTGATTTATAACTTATATATTCGAGACCTTGCTCGTGATAACAGTCAGGCGTTTAAAATAATGTTCTTTTTTGTATTATAGCGTTTTTGTAAGAAAAAGCAATATTACATTGAAAAAGTGGTCAGAAAATTTATTGTAAGATTATGCCATGTTGCGGGAATCGAACAAGCTTTTTTTACAATCTGGGCTGCTACCTAATACTACTCGGACAGCCAGTTTGATTGTTTAAATTTCTATAAGGCCACCATGGAAGCTAGTGCGGTCTTCTATACTGGTTGTGGTACGAAAAAATAATGTTTACCCCTGAACTCCGTAAGAAACTATCTGTACACTCAATTCTATACGACAACTTATCAGTAATTGATCACAAAGTTCTCATGTGCTATACTATACAACCACTTAACCTAATGGCGCTATTGGTTGCAGCTAATGCCCAGGGAGATTAAGAATATACATTTCTCTCTGAGCTTCAACTCCAGGACGCCGCTTTGAAATTACTAACGCTTACATTCAAATACTACTTGAGGTAATGTAATACATAGGTACATAAAACAATAATTAATATTTACAAAGATATTGGTAGATCGAAAAGTTCGAAAAATTGTAGTCTTATAATCATACATATATACATACATAAATCACGCCTATATCCCAAAGGGATATAGGCGTGATTTATATTCCTATTCCAGAGGTGAACTAGCACCCACGTTTCGCATTACATTGCTAGGTGGTATAAAAGGAACGCTGCTGCCCATTCCTCATCACTGATTTATCCTTAGTCGCCTTGTACGACACCCACGGGAGAGATTTGGGGTGGTGACAAATGTATTCTACTCTGCCGTATTATAATCATCATCATATTATCACGTCTTAATCCCTCACGTATATTAAAGGCAGGTTATGTTCGGTCCCATGTAATAGGTGGATAGCCTATTACCGTCTATAGGGCACGTAAATCGCAGTATATTGCTAGGAGATAAAGAGTAAATCTGCCTGCACATTACTCGTACGAATCAAACGCCAAAATGTGGTCCGCATAGAAACCCGATTCAGTTTCGATCGGAATTGGATCTGAAAACACATAAAATACAACTTACAGATATTTATGTTTCATATAGTCCGTGGGCCGAGCAAAGTTGCAGAGAAATCTACCTACTTTATAATTCCAAGTATGCAATATATGCAGTAGCTACAATTTCTTCACACTCTAAACTGCCTCCGAGATGTGCAAAACGAAATACCTGCGACCACGAACGCCAAGTAAGGCTGCGTTTTGAATTGGTACTTACAATAAAAAACATTCACGCTCTTTCATATAGTTAAATACAAGTGGCACCAATTTTCTTATGTTAAAAATTACCTAAAATTGTTACTAGGTAATAGTTAAATATCAAACTGATATATAGTCATTAGTAACAATTTTTAACAATTTTGTTGAGTTGACTATGCATCAAAAAATCGGCCCTAAAGGTTAAAACAGTAATTAAGATGGGGATATATGAATATGGGCAGCATCGTTGTATTGCCAATTTAGGTGCCAGACTCCGTTTCAAATTAACAACAGTCGCTTTATTTTCATTTGTTTAAATTAGGAAAATGAAATAAGAAAATTTCTTCTTATGGGGACTTCCAGGCTTCCCCGCATCGGGACAAATAGTTTTTCGAAATTTTTCTTACTTTAATTTCTATAGAATATATTTTCTAACATTTAAATAATAATGTTGAAATAAAATAAAAGAAATAGAAAATCTACTGCTCATTTCCATGCGAACGCGGCCTAAGACTGGCATTACAACTTCAGAATCATCTTGCGTCCTTCATATTTTCAGTGGAATTTTTGGAGGCAGCCGTAGGAGCATACGTGGCAAGTTACCCGATCTGAAATATCCGTTGTGGGCTCTCTCCAGTCGCTTAGCGCCGATTCCATCCACGAGCTAAGCTTTGAATACTGAATCTAGTGATGCTAAATTCGCTTTGGGAGCAGTCTGAGACAGAGACTTTCTGCTGTTTATGTCAATTTTAGTTTTTCTTTCGTCTTCGTCATTTAGTTTTACTCTTTTTTTTAGGGAACGGTGAACAACAGCACACCCAAATATACACATTCCTTCATAACTGGTGTGATGGATGATTTGAGTCGAACGGAAGTGGATAGCTGACCCCAGATATACTGGGAAATGGGCAGGTAGAAAAATATGGTTTCTGCCCTGTTCCTAGTTTCTGATTGTTATGTTATGGGTTAATTTTATTGGATTTTCCTGTATACACAAACATTTGTATTGCACTCTAATAGGGAAACTTATTGTTCCTCCATTAATAAAGGAAAACAAAGTCACATTCTTCATAATTTCAGGTGGAAATAACAATTAAAGTCACGCTACCGCTTGTTATTTGAGACTAGTATCGGGTGTTCGAAGCCGGATTACTTCCAGTAGCACGGTACTCACTCGCGGAGTGCTAAAGGGAGCGATACTGTTAATTTGCGGTCGTTTGAATTCGGCGGTATCTAGTTGAACACCCTTAGAGGCGAGAATAGGGAGACGCATAGCATAGGTAGCAACGAAAATCACGAAACACGGTGTAAGTGAAGTAATAAGCCGACTTCGACCAACGTTTTTCTCGAAATTGAGAAAAGTTTGCTATGGACAAGAGTAATAAACGGTTCTTATCTTTTGTAAGTTAAACTCCCTTCTACTTCGGAAATCCATCTGGTGTTACAGTCGTTTCTTTAGAATCTTGCGAATTCTATTTCTTTTCTGCCATAAATGCGTTATCGGTTGTAAATCCAATACTTTTTTGTAATTAAGACGTAATTCAATAGTACTAATCCTATTTTAGCTTAGCATTATTACGCATCGTAATCATTTCAGTAAGTTAATATTATCTTAGGATGAAAATAGCTCTTTTGATAAGATTACAAAGCAACTTGAAATCTTAAATGAATTGAAGCCAATTACGAAAGAACAAATTGAATTTTGATTAGCCACAAATGGCCATCGACGGCAATAACAAATGAAAGCTACATGTGTAATGGTCAGATTCGTACAGATTTATAGTCCTTACGAATAGAAGCAATTACTGGGCCAGTCTAACCTGCGGGCTCTTCAAATTTCAATTAAGCTCACACATCATGATGAAAGGATTACCAAGTGCTATCGTCATTACGCTCATAGTCATTAAGATTAAAGGTTTCATGTCTTGGGGTGTGAATCGACAGACAAAGTTCCTACTCAGTAATCCCCTTTAGAATCAAATTCTCAAGTTTGGGAGACTCAAACACTTGATTGAATGTGAGCTATTAGTAATGGGAAAATTTACCTAGTGCCGTTAGTACAAAGTACGGTGTGTGTGGTGACGGCAGAGTAGAATACAATTGTCACCTCCCTTAATCTCTCCCGTGGGTGTCGTACAAGGCGACTAAGGATAAATCAGTGATTAGGAATGGGCAGCAGCGTTCCTCTTATACCACCTAGGCTAGCAATATACTGCGAATTTTGTGCCCGATTAATGACAATAGGCTCGCCACCTATTACATGGGACTTGACATAATTGGCGGAACGTGGGTGCTAGTTCACCTCTGCCTACCCCTTCGGGGATATAGGCGTGATTTATGTATGTAGAAGCATTGTCAAGGTGTTCTAGTTGCATCTTAAGACAAATACGACGTAGTGGGTCTCATCATCATGATGACCCAGTCCTCATACCATCCTATTTGTGGTCGGTGCAGTTTGTCCTGTATATTCACTCCCTTCTATCACTCGTCATCTCCCATCCATCACCTTCATAATTATCATATCTCACACAATCCAACCATCTTTTCAGGGGTCTATATTGCGACATCCTTGAACATTGATGACAACCTTAAATGCGTAAAATCTCCAAATTAGAACAGCGTTTGATAACAATATATTAGTTTTAATTAGGTGTTATGTTTGGCAGCGTTAGCTCTTAAATCCTGTTTGCAATTTATTATGCTAATGAATCCAGCTGTTATAGGTTGTAGAGGGTTAGTTATAAATAACACACACGGTACTCAAGAATGCTTGACATTAGAGGTACAGGTATCTCGAATAATTAAATGTAAAAATTAAGGACATCAATGGTAAACATTTTTAAATGAATTCGCAAGATCATCAAGATGAAACAAACCGCCTAAATGATTCTAACGAGCTTGATCAGTTATGCTACTGGGTCAAATCGAACTGGTGAGATACAGAGTAACATGGAACAGTGATTAAAATTTTCAAACATAGTTTTGGGTTAACGATCCTATTTAAAATCCCAATAACAGACAACTGCACAGCCACACTCATCATTGTCTTCCTGGTCTGCTCCCAGTTGATGTTTGGTCTGCGCAGTATGTTTTCTTTTCCATTCATATCAGTCAGACGTCATCAAGCCATGTACTTTTTATTCTTATCTTCCATCACATCGGAAAAGTGCCAATGATGAATAATTAATGTAGTCAAAGGGGATGGAAAGAGTTAGCTTTGCTAATTTACGTTTATACGTACGAAAAATTTCTCTTCGAAATGTTCGCTTCCGCCTTTCAATGTTCACGAACATGTTCGCCGAACTTTCCAAGCCATGTGTAGCAGATAATAGCCTGTTTGCTCTCGTTATCTCCGCCGAGCACACGTAGAGTTACGACGCGTAAGTCGGTTATTACGTTCGCGCGTAACTCCAGGGCGGGCGGTAATGAGTGGTTTCGGCGAGAATTACGCGAGATATACGCAATATATTGATTGTATTGACTCTGCGGTTTTTCCAATTACATCTGGATGTGTCGAGATAACACTCGGTCCTATTGCGGGATCAGTTTACCCATCCCGTCTATCGTGTAATTGGGATCTTGTTTGCTGATGTCACGTACCCCCGAATAGAGAGACGCTACACAAATTTTGAGCGCTGCTTATAAAGTTAAATGGACAATACCTGTCATAATTTGTATAGAAAAACGTCAATTCTGACACTTAAATGTTACGCAGGGCTCAAACTTTGAGTAGCGTTTCTGTATTCGGGGGGTAGTCTATTAATTAATGATTGAAATTAGCAACCTTTAAAATTACATAGAAAATAAATAACAAAGAAAAATGTGGTTAGAAAAAGTTTGAAATATGAAAAAAGTCTTGATGCGAGAATTCAACCCCCGTCTTCTGCAATCCGGGCAGATGCCTATATCACTCGGCCAAACCAGGGATGTTGATTTTATTTTCTTTTTGTAATTTTTTTTTAATGTTTTATATAATTTATAAATAATAATCAAATTATATAATATTTTTGGACGAGTTTATACATATGGGCAATTAGGAGTAAAATCCAAGACGCGAGCTGTCGTGACGGCAGTCACTACCCTCCCGCGGGTGTCGAACAAGGCGACTAAGGGTGCAGCCATGAGTAAATACGCAGCAGCGTTATCTTATACAATCTAACAATATTCTACGATTAACGTGCCCGATAAATTAAAATAGGCTCGCTTCCATGGGACCTGACATCATTCGTGAAACGTTAATTCACCTCTGCCTTACTCCTCTGGGGATAAATAGGCATGATTTACGTATTTATGTAGCTTTTGAAGGTCGTATAGCTAACTTTTCTTTAACGTCACTTACACTCTGACGCGATAAAAACATAGTACACATTTCACTGCAAGTTTAATAACAAAGGATTAATTGTTCGAACAATATATTAGCTCCGGCACTCGTTTTCATATCGTAAATTATGACTTGTCAGCTAAATGAAGCGATTAGGCTCTAGGGAATCTACGTTCCAGAGTGCATCATGCGCGCCTACATAATCTTGATACTTGCACTGTCATCATTACTTGGGTACGATTATGGAACACTACGTATATACATAAATTACGTATATCATTAAGTAAAGTAACACTCACATTTCGTCAAATATATGACCCATATAATTCTTCAAACATATCGGGCACGGTTGGTATTAGAATACGTTGTTGTTTGCGATAAATAGGCAGTATTTATATATTTTTAGTATAAATATTGCACTAGTAACACTGCTGCCTATTCCTTCGAGGTTTTGATGATTGTATTCTTCTGTACCGTCACCACCCGACAGCTATAACAAATTAGACAAGTTACAATTCAAGTATCAATTAATTCCGTCGCTCTACATCAGCCAGCTTGCACTGGGACGCGCTTGGCGTGACACGCAGCAAACGTCCTTCAGGAATTAATTACAGCTCTATAACTGTGTTATGTTTATTGGCGATGTACTGGAGACTAAACAATTAACGGTCATAATAATGCTACGAAGATAGTATTATTAAAAACAATGCTAAATTCACTGAAAAAATGATTTTTCTTGCATAAAATCATTAGTCTCATCGACTAAACCGTGTGGTCCGCAGGGTACTGATTCCAAAAACCAGATACTCGCAACTTTTTAGGACGTTGTCAAACCAAACAGACATTGGAGAACCGGGACACAAGCATTCCGTATCAATAGGATATTATAGGTGAATTTGCAATAATTGGCCCAATTCAAGTCCAGATTTTGGGCACTCGAGACAAGACGGAATCAACTAATTAGATTGCTTGAACCAAATGCATACACTATAATTATTATCATACATCATACCTTGCTCCCACAGATGGAGAGAAAGATTATTTCTTTCCACTTACTACGATCCTTATATACTTATTTCGCTTCATCCAATCTCATTTAAGCCAGTCTGCTTCGGATACTCTTGATCTGGCCAGTTTTTTAATATTTACACTTTTTTAAATTTAATTATGAAAGATCCGCCTAGGCCTTCCTCTGTCGATTACTCCATTCACTTTGACATTTTTTTACTAGCCTGTAAGGTCCCACTGGTCAAATCCGTTTCAACCGTCTATCTCGAGCGATCCCGAGCCAATTCCGTAAATTTCTTGCGTCTGTGCGTCCAGATCGTTTCTTCGCCTCATTCTAGGTCGACCTCGATGCCTTTGACCATCCTTTTTTGGACATTAAAATTATTTTACCATTCCCTTTTCTATACCTTTCACACAATCTTTCAGCCGTGACCAAACCATGCCAGCAAGGATGCTTTCTCAATTCTTATCATTATGTCTTCTTTCTTACCACAGCTTTCTCTTATTCATCGCTCAGCTTTCTCCATGCTTCTCAACGCTTTCCTCCCATACCCAACTTTCACTTCCAAACTTTAACGAGACCAGCATTCCATTTAGAAAAGCCATACGAGCCATTTATTATAGATAAGCTCTGGCTGCTCAGCAAATGCAAATAGGATCAATTACCATCAAATAGCGTTCGCGTGACCAACTGCGTAAGAGTCAAACTGCGTCGAATCCTCCCACGATACAGGCTTTCATCTGTACTTTGAAGGTACGCCTTTATGAATTATTTATCGAGTTCGCAATTATACTCATGATTACTTAATGTTTCAGCCAAACAATTTGTGAATCGAAAATGAACACTGTTTGTTGTAACTTAATTAATTGTGGTATTACTTCAAAGCAAAATTGTAAATTAATGTCCTGTATATTATAGGCTTACAAATAAACGTAGAATACGTCGAAACGCTTGTCTAGCAAATATAAGTCTCAGTAGCATACATTTTGAAGACACATTGTTTTGAAGTGTTTTTTAAGTTATATCGTTTTTTTATCATTTGGTTTCATCCAGCGGAGCTGGCTACTGGCCAAGAGAACAACTCCGGTATTTGTATAATGAACAGAGACATAATTTTTTTTTCGAGTACGACTGCTTTCCCATCGGGGTTGTCTAACCAAGTGACCAATCGATTGCGTCGAACCATAACGAAAAGAATATACGAGTACATTGACATTTGTTGGATAGAAACATTGTATTATATTTTTGCCACTTGTGTAGGCACTCAGAAAAGTGTTAAAGTACGCAGGAAGCGATAGAACAAATTAATGGAATCATCAAAGTATCGCCCCCTATTACATGGGGACTTAATACAAAGAGGAACTCGATGATTCAGCAGCTAGATTGCGTAAACTCAGCAATGTTTACTAAGCCCGGTTATTGGACGAGTAATTAAAAATATATTATTACTTAGGGCCGGTTTTTTATGCATAGTTAACTCAACCAATTGTTATTAATATATCAGTCTGATATTTTAATGATTAGCAACAGTTTTTAACAATTGGTTGAGTAAACATGCATCTAAAAACCGAAGGCATGTCAAGCCGTTGGTTACGGCTGCAGTCGTTAACTGCACAGCATTTTTGCACCGAGACGCTTCTTATTTACACTTCTACTTCTTCTTCTTACACATCTTATTTTCTTATTTTTGCACTGAGCCATTGACGGCATTAAAAAATTGGTGGTCAGTACAAAAAAAATTGATGGAGAAATATAGGATTGTGTGAAGGAATGAAAGAGATAAAATATCAAGATGACAGGTTGTGTGTGAGTGAGATAGTTAAGTAGTTAAGTTCTAAGCGTAAGAGAGAAAAAGAATAAAATTCATTATGTCGGAAATCAGTCTTTCATTTACAAAACATTAGCTCGCAAAATACAGGTGTTATTAATACACCTCTGCCTACCCTTTAGGGGGGAAACTAGTGACTCATGAACAAAAACATGAACATGAACTCTGAACAAGCAATCAGCGAACAGAAACAAAAAAGTACCTAACAGCCTCTCCCAAAAGTCAACACCCGCATTAAAATTCGTTCTTAACGACCCCCACGGAAATGGGCACCTCTAAAAACTGTGTTCGTCATTTTAGAGGGGTGGGGATGTGGGGGGTAAATGAGCTCATCTGAGGAAATAAGGAGCGATCGGTGGAATGATCGGACATTAAATAAGTGTCTGTGGCTACGCTCAGAAAGATCTGGCCTGGAGATATAGTCGGCCGCGAATTATCTACGGGTCGTGCAGAGATGCGACACCACAAGGACATTCGAATTAAAAAACGAAATCTTTAATTGCTGAAGGATTAGCTTAATACAAACATACATAAAACACGCCTATATCGCCGAAGGTGTAGGCAGAGGTGGACTAGCACCCACGTTTCGCCAACTATGGCAGGTACCATGTGATACATATAGGTGGCTAGTTTATTGCCATTTCTCGGGCACAAAATTCCCAGTACATTGCTAGGTGGTATAAGAGGGAACGCTGCTGCCCATTCCTCTTCACTGATTTATCGTTAGTCGCCCTTTACGACACCCACGGAAGAGATTTGGGGTGGTGACAATTGTATTCTAGTCTGCCGTCACCACACGGCCAAGGATTAGCTTCCTTGTCCTAAAATATTGGAAATTTGAAGTTTTGTTCCAATTTAAATACAGAAGCCACGTCTTTTATGACCGAAGGGGTAAGTTTTTCAAACGTGCCAGAGTTGACACCCATATCATGACCGGGCTTAGAGAAAATTGGTTTGTTGTATGTAGCTAGACTTTATATAATCTTTAATTATCATAATTTTTCATGTCAAGGGAGTTAACACCCATCTAATGACCTGCCTTGGTGAACACTATTTAGTTGCACCGAAACTGTACGATTTATATACTATATACTTTTATAAATATAAAATAGGACATCAATTTGTCGCAAGACATTTTTTCGAGTCGCATACGCCAAGTATGTGGCGACCGCGGCGTGACCGGGCGTTTATTTGGATTTCTCCATTGAGCAAAGCTTTTGTTCAAATGAATTAGGAATAATCGACGTGCTTTATACAATGGGGTTATATACTTCTTTGTTTGTTTTCATCCCTCCGCCAGAGTGCAGGCTAATGGATCAGTGGCCTGGCCTGGCTGGAGTACTAACTTTGGGGTTAATTAAAAAACATGACAAGAATTTTTGTTGTTTTCCCGAACAACTGTGATTCTGAATTAAGCAGTAATGGTCGCTCGGGGGCCGAATCTGTGTACGGTCAACCGCATATCCGGTAAAACTCCGCAGTAAAAGTTACCCGGTCGATAGTCACTCTGTTGATTAGATTAGTTAGGAAACCTGAAAACCTGCTGAGTGGCTGGGAGGATTTGAAGACGCTCTACAATTTCACCACACGGCGACGTATCGCAAAAAGTTCTATTTTCAATACATAAACCATCATGCCTTTATCAAGAAGTAGAAATGTTTTAACGCCTGCGTTTTGCCAGACTATTTCAGGTCTTATGCAATAGGGGGCGAACCTATTGCCGTACACCAGGAACTTAAATGACCTTTATAACAACTCTTAGGCCCGAGTTCACCAACACGTAAATCAGGCGATTAAAAAATAACCAGTAGTTTTTGACAATTCTTTCATACAGGAAAATGTCAAAATCCGACGGTGACATAATAATCGCCTGTTAAAGTGATGGTGAACTCCTGCCTTAGTCGCCTTGTAGGTACCTACGACACCGGTGAGGGAGGTAGGGGTGGTGATAATTGGATTCTGTCTACATTCACCACCAGACTTCTATTTTCAGGGTATTTACAAAAAACTAAACCCCTTTTATAATACTATAACCGACGGGCATGCAAGAAGGCAATAGTGAGATTGCAGTGATATCAGGTAAGGATCGTAGCAAGTGGAAAGAATTAATAATCTCTGCTTACCTCTGCGGGAGAAAGGCATGATACATGGTATGTTTTCACTTGCATGCTTAAAAATTGCGATAAAGGCGGTGTCACACTAGACAGTTATCCGACACGTCTAGAGCACATCGGGGACGATAAGCGGTATCAGGAGAGCGTTTGTCGCGTAGCTGATAATTTCCGCCACAAGACGACGTCGTTTGCCCGAAGAACGTTAGAGGTCGGTAGCCAGTGTTGGCGGTTCTAATTCGTAGCTGGAAATTTTTTCTCGTTATTAAAAATTTTACTGCAGTATGGAAATATAGATTTCATACAACAATATACGTACGTAGGTAATTAATTAGACATAAATATTGAAAATATGTTTAAACATATAAACAGCCCATGACTCGTGAACAAAAATGTATGTGTTCATCAAACAAACATTTGCCACTACTATGAGCGAACCTTGGACCTCTAGACCGATAGTCAGCGATCTGACGATTCGTCTAAAGTCTAAACCGTCGAATCACATTAGGTCCATGTAATAGATGGCGAGCCTATTGCCATATATCGGGCACATAAAGCACAGTATATTACTAGATGGTATGAGAGGAATGCGCCATGTAATGTATTCTGTTCTGCCGTCACCACACAGCACTTAAATCAAGAACAATTATTGAAGGGTTGTAAGTCTAATTGTAAGGGTCTAACTGCTGCACTCAGAGACGTCAAATAAGTTCAATGAGTATTTAATGTAAAAAAATTTCATTCAAATCTTGACCATAGACCCGGCAAGAATAGAGACTAGTTTTGAATTGTCATTTTTTGACGATAAGTACTCATTAACGTTATTTGACGTCTCTGAGTGCGGCAGTAAGTTACAATTTTCTTATTTGGAGATATATGATTTAGATATTATTAGGCATGGCACTTACTGCCGGACTCAGAGACGTCAATTAACTTTCATGAGTATTTAATGTCAAAAATTTTCATTCAAATCTTGACCATAGACCAGGCAAGAATAGTGACTAGTTTTGAATTGTCATTTTTTGACGTTAAGTACTCATTAACGTTATTTGACGTCTCTGAGTGCGGCATTTAGGCAATTTTGGATTTTCTAATTTTTCAGATTTTTGTATGCTGACCAAAGGTTTTTATGTATGATGGTCCCAAGTTGTTTCCTGAGGCCTCTTCACAGCATCTACCATGTCCAGAAACCAGGCTTACTAACCAGAGACACCACGGTATGGGAATAACACCCGCCCACACTGGAACCCTATCTATCTATTCTCAACTCAGTAAGTACACGAGCTTCTAACGGTCAATCTATTTTCGACCTTCGAGCCATGCTATTTCGTCTCCAAATCAATTACTGAACCGCATATGGATCTTGTTCCTACGCTGGACCGAAAACATTATTGGCTGGTGATGCCATCTAGCGGTGATTTGATATTTGGCAATGCGATAGTTAGATTTCAGTTAGGATTGAATGATTTTTGTGAAGCGTTTGACTTTTGGTGTAGTAACTTATACGTTTTGTTTGATCTCACAATAGTTATAGCCGTGTGGTGACGGCAGAGTAGAATACAATTGTCACCACCCTAAGTCTCTCCCATGGGTGTCGTACAAGGCGACTAAGGATAAATCAGCGATGAGGAATGAGCAGCAGCGATCCTCTTATACCACCTAGCAATAGTACTGCGACTTTTGTGCCCGATAAATGGCAATAGGCTCGCCACCTATTACATGGGACCTAACACAATTGGCGAAATGTGGCAACCTCTGCCTACCCCTTCGGGGATATAGGCGTGATTTATGTATGTATGTATGTACAATAGTTATAGATGGTAGAATTTCCTTTGTTTTCTTATATTGATCGCTAATACTAAGTAATGCAAACATCACCTCGAGTTCCTCCATGCTTCAGACAGCATGTTAAGTCGTTAGGCAGGCCTACGTGGTGGGTTATGACCAACTCTCAGAGTAAAGCATTTCCCATCTAATCATAAAAGTCGGATAATGAAAGGAAAAGAGATCCAAAATATTTTTATTATAAGTAATATTAATCAATGTAAATCGTGGGGTGACGCCAGAGCATAATACAGCCGTGACTTACAAGTTAAAAAGTGATGAGGAATGGACAGCTTCCTTGTTAAACCACCTAGCAAAACTGCGATTTACGTGCCCGTTAGATGGCATTGGACCCGCCCACTATTACCTGGGACCTATCTTTAGTAAATACACTCTTTAGGGATAAATAGGCAAGACAATGGGTTTTTCATGAAAATTACGATTTTTTTTAATTCTATGACATATACAGGGTTTTTAGGTTACTCATAGACATAGGGAAGCTATTGCTCTTCATCTCACCGGATGGTAAGTAGAGGCTGACTATTCACCATCAATTTTCGGAGCACAATAACGCTGTTAACATTATCATTATGGCGACAGATTTTGATAAGGTTACTACTACCTTGCTAGCCAGTCGGACTTGAGAAAAAGTCCTAGCACCAACGAAAAATCACGAAAATTTTCTGATCAATAGTTCTTTCTCTTGTAACAATATCAACACTCCGAACCTAATTTAACATTAGGCCGAAAATCGACCATTTCACACTAAAAAGGTCCGAGATAATGTGTTCGTGAAAAAAATTATAATAAATCTAATTCAAACACAAATCACGTAGTGAACTGTTATTTCGGGGGTTCTTCGGGGGTCCAGCGCCATTATCACGTGTTTATTTAGGACCCGAATTAATTAAAGACAAGGTTTTTTATGAAAGGTTCCCTCTTCCATTTGGAAATTCTTTTTTAAGAGGCAACGCTTGGGCGTACTACCTTAGGGCCCTCACCCACGGCGACTTTTTGTAGTGATGCTGTACAAATATACATAAATCCCGCCTATATCTATACCGAAGGGGTAGCCAGAGGTGAATTAACACAACAAGAATTATGTTCGTCCCATGTTATTTGTGGCGAGCCTTTAGCCATTTATCGGGCACATAAATCGCGGTACATTATATATGCAATCCGTGCAATGCAAGCCGTGCGGTGACGGCAGAGCAGAATACAATTGTCAGCGCCCCCACCTCTCCCGTGCGTGTCGTACAAGGGGACTAAGGGTAAAGACAGTGACGCTGCTGCCCATTTGTCGCAAAAGGGCGTTTGTCGCATTTGCAACGCGCTACAGCATCGCGACTGTATCGATGCAAACGCGCGACCGTGTCAGACGACATCGGGATGAGAACAGTGGGAGGGTGCCTTGTGAGTGAGAACCGAGCACGACGGAAGCGCGACAGTATCGCGACTGAATTATGGTGGCCGAGGGCACATATTTAGCGACCGCGTCGCGACGGTATCGAAGCGGTATCGACGCGAACATCATAGCTACAAAAAGTCGCCGTGGGCGAGCGCCCTTAGAGTGGGCATAGGATGACACGTAAAAATATTGTTTCAGGATTTGTTTTGTTTTCTGCCGTGTTTGTGGATTGAAGAAAATCGCATATTATTATTCCACTAAACATAATGCTTCTTAGGACCAGTTGGCCTACCGCCTAACTTGATTGCTGATGATAGCTCTATAGCAATGCACTGTTTATCCGAGCGACCGCCTTAAATTTTATCAGCAATAAGCACAGAATAAACAACAACTGCTAACGTGAACGAACGATATAGTTCTTTTGGCATAAGATCAGCTTTGCATTTGTGTGAGTGATCTCAAAAGTAGGGTTAGTGAAAAAAAATATATAATTCAATATTTTAAAAATAATAGTTACGAGCGTATATAGGAACGGACATACGCACAAATCGAACACTTAACCATCCTCCGGCTTTCCCGCAGTCTCGTAAAACACTATTTATGTCTGTAACTTATTTAAAAAAATATTCTAACTCTTCTACACCGGTCATTGAATCTTCACTATCTTAATCTAATGATACATCAGAGCCTGTGCGATGATGTAGCGCTCCATAAAACCAACAATAGCGGCGTCGCGACCATCAAATGCTTTTTCTTCTTTAACTGCATGGTCACAATCATTGCCCATATATTTTCAATGGGATTAAAAATTTCACTAATACCTAATTAAAACAACGAAATACTTTTAATACGTAGCTGCTAGCGGTACAAAAGAAAGCGCGAGGCAGAGTATTGACAGTTGACGGACGCACCGAGCAGTAGGCCTAGTACGGGACGTGGAAAAAATGACAGTGTTTTATCTCGGGATTTAGTGGGAGTTAGAGCGAGAGGAAAAGATTTTCTTTCCCCTGAAAGAGATGTGTCTACGTCTCGTTTAGCTAGCAGTCAACTTGAATTTTTAGGCGGTACGGATTTTCTGCCAAATTCATACAAAATCAAAAGCTATTGCTGATAGTGACAAGTTCAAAAGCTATAGCTGATAGTGAAAGCATGACGTCATAAACTATAGCTAAATTTTGCTTTAGCAATAGAGTAAGGCGGTAGGCCCGCAGGGGCCACTCACAACAAAAAATCCTTTGCAAAGGATTATCTTTACATTCTTCTTCTTTGGCCGGTTTGGTCAATTTGTCAAATTGCTGGCTATGGGCCGGGTTCGATGCCTGGTAAGGCCAAATGTTTGTGATGAGCAGACATTTTGTCCTCGAGTCAAAGTTGTTTTATGTTAATTTAGTACATTAGAAATGTTTACCATAATTACGTTATTATATTTTATGTAAGTACCTATACTTATATTAAATTGATAAAAAGTGGGCGTTAATTCTGTCTGCAGCTTTGGGTATAATAGGCGTGATTTATGTAGGATGCATTATATTTATTTTCTTTACCAACTTATTTCTTAAATATTACGTTTTTCATTAATTAACTCAAACTGTCATTTATAATTTAAGTAACTATGTAAATGAAAACAAATGTAATGTTTTGTTCATTGTTTGGTTATAAAATAACAGAAATAACCTATATTGTTGAAGACCATCCGCATTGGGGACTTTCATTTGGCTTGAATGACGTCATTCTATTACGTCAAAACAACTTGTTAAGTAATTTCGACGGTATAAATATCTCCCGTATGGTCTAGTGGCTAGGATACCTGGCTTTCACCCAGGAGGCTCGGGTTCGATTCCCGGTACGGGAATACTTTTTATACCTTTTTTATTTATTATGATATTTTTTTATCATAGTTATCCTATTAAAAGTTTTTAGAAGTTATGTATGATTGTTTTTAATTTGTATAAATTGATAACTTGACCATAAATTAAAAACTACAAAAATGACAATAATTGACAATGTTTCAGAATATAAAGAAAGACACAGAAAAAAAGGTACCCTATATAAAAACAACATACTGCGCCGACCTCATTATGATCTAGCAACAAAACAGGAAGATTAGGATGAACATAATAATTTATAAAATGTTTAAGTACTATACATAAAAAATGCTACAAGGCATAGTCAAAATTGTTTTTCCTAAATAATATTAAAAAAAAACATGTATATTTAAATGAGGAACTGCGTATTAGGATTGGAGCTCAAAATCGCATTTTGTGACAGTGTCACCTTTTCAACTTACACTACTTAAATATCGTAGGCAAAGTAGCACGGTGATTGCACATTGCTGATCATAAATTTCACCTTTTTAGAAATTAAGTTAGTTATTATTATTATTATTTATTTTAAAACAATTTCAATCAACCCTGAGGTCGTAATGAACGGGTAGAATTTTCATTCAATTTTATTAAGCCGATAAATGCCTTAAATCTTATTTTTATTAATGATTTTGAATTTTCTGGCCATGCTGTTTCAGCTCCGTACGTGCGCCATGGATACAACATGTGTATATTACTATTAGCACAATGAAAGACAATAAATAAAATGAAACATACGATACGATGCTACAATTTAAATCCCATCATCGCCTCCCGTATGGTCTAGTGGCTGGGATACCTGGCTTTCACCCAGGAGACTCGGGTTCGATTCCCGGTCCGGATATATTTTTTACTTATTTTGATTTTTTTAGTTTTGTACAATAATATGTTTTTGTTTTGAATGGAAAAAATTGTGACTATTTTAATTTGAACAAATAAATAGATCAATATTATTTGATCTATTTATTGAGCTATCGATGCCATATTTTAGAATATACACTGGAATCAACAGCCGCGTTCCTTGTGTTTTTGTTTATTAAAAACAAGGATACAATAGTCAAAAGAGGAAGCCGGCCCATATCGGGTATACTGCCTAAAACGGGCTCTACCATGTTTAAAAAGATGCTTCTATGCTGGTCAGGGAGTGAAAAAATAATACCACATGCGCCAGTTCCGACTCATAAGACAACAGGGCCAAAATAGCAAAATTTCTCAATCAATTTTGTCCCCTATTATTACCAAGTTAAGGTTGACAATCAATTGATGAAATTTGACAGTTTTGGGAAGTCTGAACTGCCGTTGACTGTACATAAAGTCTGTACCATCTAACTTGTCTTATTTGGTAAATAATCTTGGCACATTTTTTTTAAATCACCCATTTAAAAATAGAATAATAACAAAGTTAATAATCTATTACAATAAATCGTTATTATAGACTGAAACCTATTGAATCTAGTTATCAATTGATTTCTAATGCTGCATTTTCAATAAAAAGGTGAGCCAAGATTGTTCATCAAACAAGACAAGTTAGATAGTACAGACTAAATCCCGCTTATTTATTGCCGAAAGGGTTGATATGAATTAAGTCTGTAGATTATTAATTTTAGGTTTTTAAAATGTGTCAACATGCTGTCATGGAGAGCTATGAAAATAAAGCGTACAGTCGACAACATCTATACTCTGATTTTTAATTCAGCAGAATTAAAGTCGCAGTATGTTTCTTTGTCCATCATGAGGTGCTCCACAATCGACAAGTAAGTTCGAAGTAGCTTACTTTGCAGTTCAATTGACATATATTTCATATTACAACTGTCAAATGATCTGCGAAGTAAGCTACTTTGAACTTACTTGTCGATTGTGAAACAGGCCCTAAGTCTTCCAAAATATTAGTGGATCGTGCAACTGTAAACGTAAATCTACAACATACTTTTTGAATATCGGAAATCAATAATACCACTTCAAAGATTGGGTACGAATCAGAAATTAGCTTCACAAATCTAAAATCGCGCAGTGGACGTGTGGGCAGTATGACAAGATTGAAAATTAGAGTAGAAAGCATTTAGATCTATCTAAGTTCGACAGTTGGCAGAATTTAAACAGAATTGGGGACGATATCACCAAGCAATATAATGCGTTATATGAGCCCGATACGTGGCCGTGTGGTGACGGCAGAGTAGAATACATTTGTCACCACCCCAAATCTCTGACGTGGGTGTCGTACAAGGTGACTAAGGATAAATCATACATACATAAATCACGCCCATATCCCCGAAGGGGTAGGCAGACGTGAACTAGCACCTACGTTTCGCCAATTATGTCATGTCCCATGTAATAGGTGACGAGCATATTGCCATTTATCGGGCTCAAAAGTCGCAGTAGGCACATAGCTAGATGGTATAGGGAGGAACGCTGCTGCCCATTCACTGATTTATCCTTAGTCGCCTTGTACGACACCTACAGGAGAGATTTGGGGTGGTGACAATTGTATTCTACTCTGCCGTCACCACACGGATAAATCAGTGATGAGGAATCGGCAGCAGCGTTCCTCTTATACCACCCTAGGCTAGCAATGTACTGCGACTTTTGTGCCCGATAAATGGCAATAGGCTCGCCACGTATTACATGGGACCTAACATAATTGGCGAAACGTGGGTGCTAGTTCGCCTCTGCCTACCCCTTCGGGATATCATCATCATCATCAGCCCTTTAATGTCCCCACTGCTGGGGCACGGGCCTTCCCTATGGATGGAAGAATATAGGGAGATTGGGCCATAACCCACCACGCTGGCCCAGTGCGGGCTAGTGGGTATTAACGACTGCAGATGCAGCCGGGACCACCAGCTTAACGTGCATTCCGAAGCACAGAGGAACTCGAGATAATAAATTTTTGGTCACCCATCCAATGACCGGCCTAGCGAACATTGATTTGTTTACGCAATCGCAGGCCAAGCGCGCTATGCCACTGCGCTAGAGGGCTCCTCTTTTTTTTCGGGATATAGGGGATATTTATTATTATTATTATTTATTTGCTTAACATAATTAGGGCCTGTTTCACAATCGACAAGTACGTTCTAAGTAGCTTACTTCGCAGATCATTTGACAGTTGTAATATGAAATATATATCAATTGAACTGCAAAGTAAGCTACTTCGAACTTCCTTGTCGATTGTGAAACAGGCCCTTAAACTAATAATTTATGCATGTATACACATCCGAGCCCGATAGCAATAGGCCCCCTATTACATGAGAACAACTGTCATTCCAGATCAGTATTAATGTGGACACATTCAAGGCCAGAGTGAACAGGCATCTTCTAGGCGAGCGTGTACAATCTTAGGCCTCATCATCGTTATCCATCAGCATGATTGTGGTCAAACGCTCTGCCTATTTAACTTTAATCAAACACTATAATTTGGCGAAACGTGGCTGTTCACCTCCGCCTTCCCCTTCGCGGATAAATAGGCGTGTGTAAACGATGAAGACGAGGTGGTGGCAAAGGGCTACAGAGGAAAACCTAATTTTCTGCCAAAGGACTGTATTATCCAGAAACGTAACAAAATACAATTGACAAGTATCAAAAACAAAATGAGCATCGAAAAATATTAAAAATTAAACGTTTTTACGTGTGTTCGATTCTACAGTTACTGCGCCTACTCTCCACTGTGCCACTTCAGCTGGTAATCAATCAAAGCCTCATTCGGATCACGTCGACGATACCGCAACTTAATTTTTTTTTTGAAGCACCCGAAGAATACGCGAACTTATTAGAAGCTGTCGTTGCCTGAATTTAAGGGCGTGCGAGCAAACAGCCTCTGTCAGAGGTCCCCAAAGTGATCCCCGATCTCATTTACCTCTGTACCTGGAAAATTGTCAACAGGCACATTTTATTTTGTTCGTTGTATCTCTAATTCCCTATCCGTAATACCCAAAGAGGGTTAGTGTCGGGCAGTGGCTGTAAAACCTAAGCCAAGACCTTGAGGAGTATGAATTGGAATGGTGTTATTCCGATAACTCTCTCCGTTCGTCGGTCTATCGACATGGTTCTTTCCGTCTTTTTTCTATACATTCATTCATATGTTCTGTTCCCAAGGGGTTAGTGAGGAATGTATAGAAAACTGATGGAAAGGACTATGTCGAGAGGCTGATGAACGCAGAGAGTGATTCCAATTCATATTTTTTAAGGTTTTTACTTTGAAGTATCTTTTTGTACGTCCATATTATGAAAGAAAATGTCGACTATAGAACTAGTTTTATAGCCAACATTTTAAAAGAAGGAATGGATCAAATTGATAGATCTAGAGATTGCATACTAAGCAACGCCTGCAATCACTGCCGCACTCAGAGAAGTCGATTAACTTTAATGAGTATTTAATGTCAAAAATTTTCAAATCAAGACCAAAAGACCCGGCAAGAATAGCGACTAGTTTCGAATTGTCATTTTTTGACGTTAAGTACTCATTAACGTTATTTGACGAGTGCGGCAGCAAGTAAGGTAAGGCACGCGCTACGGAGCTCTTACCTAGACACCCTAGTGACTAAGGTCTTAGTAATGACAGTAAGGTCATAGCCGGTAAACCATAACCGGAGTTGTACTACCTGATATTGGTAATCACAAAAATCAAATATCAATTGTTTGTCAAATACAAATTTAATGTAAAATAAAATTGGTTTTAAGGGAAAGTCAGACTTAAGCGCCTCATCATTTCCTCATCCGGCCCGTTCTGTTTAAGTCACATGCGATGAGCGAATAATGTGATTTATTGATTTGACACTGAAAAAAATCCATTTAGATCCATAAGTGAAAAAATATAGCGACTATTTAGGTCCTTTGATTGATTTGATTGATTGTTGATTGAGGGTTCCTTGGTAATAACATCTTCATGTTTTAAAAGATTATAAATAAAATTCTTCATTATTCGATTCACTAAGACAGCTGAAACCACAAAATGGAATACTGTATACATTTTGAGCTAATTTAAAATTCAATCAGCAGCCATCAAGGCCTTAGCAAATTTTGGTGAAATATGGCATTAGTAAATAACTGTTTTTGTGTCTAAGGCAAACAATACCCATTGCATCTAGGGACGGGAATCCCATATTACAACAAAGTATTATATAGGATGAACCTTGTATAAATGAACCCTAATGACCTTCCCTGTTGTATACAAGTAGTGTAGGTCAAACCGCTTTTAAAAGACCTGTTTGATATTAAACCTAACCTAGGTTTCAAGCATTGTGCAATGATCCTTTTCTAGCCCGCAGAAGCAATGTTCTCAAAGAGGAATCATGCCTTGACAAGGATTTGGTTCACGTCATTAATACTTTTTGCAATATGAATCAAAATTTAAACTCAATCATTTTAGATTTTCGGTAATATCCCAGTCGTTGAATACCATCTTGCAACATAATTAAACGTGTGCGGATATAACTTTTCAACTTTCTTTTTCTGATTTTGTTTTCTATTAAAAATCGAGAACCCAACTTCCTCTTAATTTCCATTTTATTTTCGGACAGTCAACTATTTTCATTTCACAAACTTGTGCCAAAGTCAAAGAATTATTAAAGAATTCGAACGAGTGCCCCCACTCAAATCTTATTCAGGGTATATTCCTCAAAATCCTTTTATAGAAATGAAAGGTGAGAATATTGGATCGGAGAGTATAATTGAATGATTCTTATCAAAATATTATTTTTCCGATGCTCGGGAGGTGGAGAGGAAATATTCTGCGTTTTGCAAGACTTAAATTTAAATGGAGCAGTTTAAAGAAATTATAACCTCTAAGTTTTAGGATATACCGTTCTATTTTGATGAAACAGACCGTAGTTTCGAATTATTGATATACTTGTTATAATTTTTTACCCTAAATTACTACATATTGATATAAATCTTCTAATACAGTCCGTTTCATTCCACATTTCAATTCGAATCTTTTATCAGTTTCATATGAGTACTTTTGCCCCCACCACAGGGAAGGTAGCTAACCTAATATAAAATAAATGCCTCTCTGCCTACTCCTTTGACATAAACAAGATCACCTGTTACTAACAGGACACAAGATCAATGGCTACAATTCTACATAGGCGAAAGCGTTTTGGCTCCGAAATCGAAACCGATCAGAGTGCACTTGTGTATCCGAAGCGGTCACGAAACGGCCTAAGCCATTGTTCCACGGAAGCAACAATTGTTGCATCTGACGTGTGTTTGGCGACGTTTCGCGTCAGCTCGCCGCCAGCTGACGCGGAACAAGGCAAGTCATGTTTGCTTCCGATCTCGTTGTGTGGGCAGAGTACAGCGCATTGACGACCCTTGGAGTTGATGATGATGCCTAATTTCGAGTAAATGGAAACTGACCTCTACTATACAAGTACGCTGGACTGAAGGTTTCATCCAAAAAATGAAGCCAATTTGATTATCGCCATCTTGGCACTAGTGTACGAGGGTGAACGTCCACGGAATTAATATTAGAGATGCATTTGTAATGTCAAATACAAGCAACAAACGTCAAATTGAGTACCCTTGCCGCTCGACGAGGCGCTTTAAATCGGCACAATAAACATTTGTCACTTTAGTAGAAGTATTCAGTCTAGCGTATTTGTTTATTAGAGGTCACTGACGGAACCTCTTGAAATGGAACGATTTTAACGTTGTCAAAGCACAGGGCAAGTTAATACTTGGGACGTTTAATTGCACTGTGCTTGAGGAGTTCTATGCGGCAGTTGCTATTGCGCTCGGTTTGCGATTGCGAAAAGCAAAGGTATAATAAGGCCTGGTCATTATATCATCATCATCATCCCTTTAATCCACTACTGAGGCACGGGCCTTCCCTATGGATGGAAAAATATAGGCAGATTGCGCCATAACCCACCACGCCCAGTGCGTGTTGGTGGGTATTAACGACTGCAGATGCAGCCGGGACACAATGGCTTAACGTGCCTTCCGAAGCACGAAGGAACTCGAGATAATAAATTTTTGGTCACCCATCCAATGACCGGCCATAGCGAAATTGCTTAGTTTACGCAATCGCAGGCCAAGCGCGTTATGGCACTAGCGAGCTCCTCCTTAAGAGGGTTACTAAAATTATTGTTATTTCGGTATCTGCCACGGCACTTTGATATTTAGTTAAATCTAGTTATGCATATCTAATCTACATACATATATACATAAATCACGCCTATATCCCCGAAGAGGTAGGCAGAGGTGAACTAGCACCCACGTTCCGCCAATTATGTTCCATGTAATAGGTGGCGAGCCTATTGCCATTTATCGGGCACAATAGTCGCAGTACTATTGTTAGGTGATATAAGAGGAACGCTGCCCATTCTTCATCGCTGATTTATCCTTTGTCGCCTTGTACGACACCTACGGGAGAGATTTGGGGTGGTGACAATTGTATTCTACTCTGCCGTCACCACACGGCTAACTAATCTAGATATTAATAAATCCAGATATTTAGTTAAATCTTTAAAATCTAATGGCGAAGGTGAGTTAGTTAAGATGTTATGAAGGGGGCCCGTAAACCTACACTAGGGTTACAAGACTTCACTCTCCGCTACACTATGGACATTGTACCCTCGCGGTGAATCCATAGGAATGATAAGAATTTTCGTCTGCCTATGCTTGGCTATGATAGAAATATATGAAACTTAAATACTATAAACTAATTTATTAGAAAAATATTTGTATTATTAGATGCATCGCTTAAGTTGGATATAGGTAGTGCAGTAAGGAATATTTCCTTTAATGTTATTATCCTCGTGCTTAGGGACTTATTCCTAGTGGCTTTGATATGAATTAAAATACAGGAGTATCCTTTTGAGTCATTGCAAAATGTAGACACAAAGTTGTTCCCAGTAGGTAGATTTCATATGAATTTGTTATACCAGTTAGCAATATAATAGGATTTCATGCCGGATAGATGGCAATAGGTTCGCCCCCTATGCTGGCTTCCTGCGCCTAATGATCAGTCCACCTTGGATCTAACACGTCTCCCACTTCGTGGTCGTAACTCGAGAACTTTTTCGCCCCAACAGCAGCCATACTTACCTACAATGGATTATTTACTTAAATCTACTGCCTCGTAAGGTTTGCAATTCTTCGGGCCTATTTCGGTGACTTTGGGTCTCATAAGTGTTTCTTCGTTTCTAATTCGATCGAGACACTCAAAGTTCACAACAGCAAAGATCTTTTCAATGCCTTTTGTATGACCTTAAGCTGTCTTATGAGACTTATAGTGAGATTTATTGTTCAAATAATATAATCCATTTTTTTACCTTTTTATATAAAGAGTCCTTTCATACATGAGTACTTGCCAGCCCAATCGTAACTATAATTAAATTACTTGATTGGGTACAAAGAAAAAGAAATCAGAACGTTTCTAAAAATTATTGCCCTAATGCGCAAATTGAACCCACCTCCTCGGCAATCCACTGCTAATAATTTTTCTAACGTTTTTAATAATGTTTAAATACAATTCAAAATAATACTTGATTAAGTAAATAATACTGATAAAATAAGCTTTAAGCTTTGTGCTTCGAATCTGTAAGTTTACAATACATTGGACGAAAGACAAAAGGCACAATTTAAGGCACTTAGGGAACGAACACACTTGTCAGACCTATGCAACATCTTACGATATCAGGACAATACATTTGATATGGCTAAAGAGACATCTGTCGAATGCAACGATAATAATGTTCCTAACAATAACAGATGTACGACAGATTTAGCAATGCGTTGCATACGTTATGTACGCTTAACAATGTGTTATGGCCTTTGTAAATACGCCGATATTAAGTTGGTTGACTTTCAGCTTCGCTGCTAAATCGTCTCGCAGTGTCTGCGACCACTAGTTCTATAATATAGTACACACATACGTCTTTCCCCTACAGGGGTAGGCAGAGGCCACTTCTTTCCATTTGCTACGATCCTTACACACTTCCTTCGGTTCACCCATTCTAATTATTGTCCTCATGCATGCCCGTCGGTTTTGGGTACTCTTGACCTGGCCCTTTTATAAAAATATACTTTTAATTTGATTATAAAAGTTCCGCCGAGACGGTCCCCTGCCTTTTTCTCAATTCACTTTCGACATATAATTCCTTTTTTAGAGACGGCAAAATTTACTTAGTGAAGAGCTCGCTAGCGCAGTGGCATATATAGCGTGCTTGGCCTGCGATTGCGTAAACTAAGCAATGTTCGCTAAGGCTTGTCATTGGATGAAGGCCGGTGTCCCAGCAGGGGGGACATTAAAGGGCTGGTGATGATGATGATAATGATGATGTATGTAAGTTAGTTACATTGAATTCTGGAAGCAGTTACAACAAGAATCCAAACTTAATTATCACGTAAGATCTTATGAGCTTGGGAACCTCCAGGCAATCATGTCAAGTGCAACTGTTTCACAGTAATAAGCGCTGCATTTATGGCATCACTGTGACTGACATACGCTTGTGATTAATGAATCGTGTGCATGCTAAATGCGAATCTGTAATCTAGGTCAGAACACTTAAATATGTGGGTGAATCGGGCTGGAGTACTATAATCAGTATTTAGAAGATATCAGAGATAATTTTGGGAAGTTGTATAGGTAGGTAGATTTTAAAAATGATATCAGACTATTTTAATTTTGTATCAATACGCCAAGAATTTAATGCTGTAACTTTCTAAATGATTTTTTAAATTAAAAAGTATAATCCAATAAATATATATTACCTACACCATAAACTAAACCCACAACATTCAGTTGGACTTTATCACTGTTAAACCGACAAAATTGCAATGTATTTTTTGTAATTGACTATCAATCAAATGAATGAAGGTATTATATAAGGTGACGAACACAATATGAACACTTTTATCACATTAAGGGCCTGTTTCACAATCGACAAGTAAGATCGAAGTAGCTTACTTTGCAGTTCAATTGACATATATTTCATATTACAACTGTCAAATGATCTGCAAAGTAAGCTACTTCGAACTTATTTGTCGATTGTGAAACAGGCCCTAAATATGTGGTAAGTAACGGAAATTAAAATTAATTCTCGAAATTAATTGACGTGTCTGTGCGATATTAAGTGTGCGATTCCTACGCGGCTGTACTCGACATACATTATTCACTTTCCGACTGCCCACTGTCACCGGCAGGGTTATTATTCAAAATTTAATTAAACAATAAATAAATTTAATGTTCTCTAAATGACGTTGTGTTTGACTTCGATTGGTTACCGAGTCCAGCATAAAAAGCCTGCCATAGTCGTATTCCAAGACTAGAACTATCACTTATCAATAAATTAATACAGTTTTACATAGATACATACATATATCACGCCAATTAATCATCCCCAAATGGTCAAGCAGAGGTGAAGTATATAACACCCACGTTTCGCCGAATGTAACAGGGAAAAACATATTGCCATCTATCGGGTGCGTAAATCTCGGTATATCCCTGGTGGGTATGGTATCAGAGGAACGCTGCTTCATTACTCTCACCTTGTACGATACCCGCGGGAAGATGGGAAGTCCAACCATTTTATTCTGCTCTGTCGCCACCACACGGCACACGATATAACATGTCGACATAGAAAATAAAAACAATAAATTTCACTGTAACTTTATTTCACTCCGACTTTTAAGTATTGGACGCTATAATTCTTCTTCCTTGACACACCAAGATCCAAGTTTGACATAACCATAGGGACAGTCACCAACTCTAATAATATGCTTTCCTTTTCTACGGGTAGCTTCTAGTAACTTCGTCTTTTGTCTAAACTTGTCGCTTATTAATTCAACTGCTCTAAATAACGCACTAGAATTACCAAAACTACTTACAAAATCACTTAACTTTGATAAATTTTGGATCACTACGACAGTTTCATTTGTAGCTGCTAAGTTTGTAATGTTTTTGATGTCAACGTTAGTCAGATTTATATTTTGGTCAGGTTTGTTGAATTTTATTTCAGGATTGACATCTGTTAAAGCTTTTATATACTGACCAGAAGAAAATATGACTATAAGCAGTACACTAACTCTCTCCATTTCGACATTAAAACTGATACGATAAAATAAACAACACGGCGAGTTCGATATACTGTTGAAGTGATAATATTATCTAGTGACAGTTAAATTAATCACCTTTGACTTTGATGTATTGTAATTTATATGCGAAAATGTCTAATTATAGCAAGAATTGCGACCTGGCAAAATTTAATTTTCTTTTTATTCTATTTTGTCCAAAACTGTACTAAAATACGCTACGCCGACATTTTAATCTATGAAATAATTTACGCTTGAAACATCTAACACACATAAAATATTTCGTTCGTTTCGTTAAAATTAATTAAAGCAATTAATACGTCACAATGTTTTGTTTTTCCTGTAAACAATATAAGCGAAGAAAACATGTCAAATGTAAACCTAAACAAGGTAAAGGAAAAACTGATGAACATTTATAATTTGCTACAATACAAAATAAAGTGATTTTGGGAATATCAAATTAGTAAATTAAGAAAATTGAGTAGAAAAATGAAGTCTCTCCAAAATTCTCTTACTTTAAAATAAACCGCAAAAAAAATAATACAAAAATATTAATCATAAAAAAGACAAAATAAAGATATGTACAGAATGCAATAAGAAATGAGCACGAAATCATAGAACACTACAAAATATGGCTATTTTTCAGTCTATCCGTTTTTAGTTAAGTCAATTTGTTATAACCTACAAACTCGCTAGACAATTGCTCCATTTCAAATCATTGTAATCATCATCTACTGATATGCAACAAGTACCGTATCTTTGAAAGCCCTCAGCGCAATTTGCTGACTCAAATATGTTCCTATCAGCAATATCAAGTTCTGTAGTATTTGAAGGTTTGATCGTTGTCACAACATTTTTGCTGATCATAGGCTTAACAGTACTATTATCGACTTTATTAATTGCAGCTCCTTTGTTTCTTTCTTTACTAACAATCGGATCAATTGACTTCTTTTTATCAAAAAATGTGCTGTTGATCTTATCAGGAACTTTAATTGTAGTTTTAGCAATATTATTATTTCTGTTATCAATTTCATTAATAGCATTTTTTTCATTTTTACTACCTGATGATTTCGTGGTATGTGAATCTTTATTAGTCAGTGGTCTTCCAGGGTCGATATTTGCATGAATCAATTGGTTTAACACATCGTCGTCAAAGATTATTCTCGGATTCAACACAGTTTTGCAGAAACATAAATGGAGCACCACTAACAAAACTAGGAAACACTTCATTGTTATTTCTTGGCTGGTGCAGCGCTTCTGTCGGTAAGCTTAATACTGAAACATAAACGCGTGATATTAAGAATATATAGTGGTTACACGTGAATGAAATATGGAAATCATTGAGTTATATGAATCATTCCTTCCCCACATATCGAAACTCCAGTGCATGCGTCAACATTACCTACAACAAATGTATGCATATTTCCATGCCGGTATGGAAGCGAAAAAATAACGGACAACATGCTAGTTTCGACTTACCCCAGCGGTGTGTCCTAAATGTCGACTAAGAGACAATATCCGATTGCATCAACAACAGCATACCTAAAGAAGGATGGTATCAGGCAGGAGGCTGGTTATAAAGCTTAACCAAAACCGTTCATCGGTTTCTTAGCACGATCCTTTCCATTACTTTTGTATATATTCATGTGAACACTACAGCCTGTAAATTATATAATTACAGAGAAGCGATGTCAAAACTAGGTATTTAAATTAGTAGGCGATTTATTATGGATTGGTGCATTGTGACTCAGTCTGGAGGGAAACACCGATCAATTAGGTGAAGCAAAATGTTTGTGAATAATATTTATTATTACTATATTACTTCCTTAATAAGGGATTTCCCAATTTCTGCAAAATGTTATACGCCTAATATTGTTTTAAACTAATACATTACAAAAAAAACGTCATTTGTTAATTTGTGGGTAAAATTATATTGTGACACAGAAATAATTTTTGGACGAAATGTTTATTCGAGTGTTCAAACATTAGCTCAAAGGCTTCTATAATAGTGTTAGCAAAAATGTTAGCTGTCTATGAGTCTATGACATTATTTCGTTCGACAATTGAAAATTTGTATAGAGTACTAGATACTCTATCCAAATTTTGATTGCGATTGAATTATGGTCTGGCGGTCGGCTTGGAAAACAGGCCAAATCATTGATTATCAGCCAAGAGAGAAATCGAGCTGGGTCGAATACTCGATGGTGCAAAATGTTTCTGTGATGAAAACAGACATTCCTCAAATCATGGTTTTTATAACTACATTTATTTCTATAATAGAATAGAATCAGATGGCAAGGAATATCATTTTTATGTATATTTCTTGCCATCTGATTCCCATTATCCAAGCACTAAAGCTGATTAAATTGGGCTACATTGTGATAGGTGGAGTGTCAGAAATATTTAGTCATATACCTACGTTAGAGTGGAATACAATTTCCGCCACACTTCCAAACCCCGCGGATGTCACAGGAGGTGATTGAAGGAGTTTTCTGCTTCTGTGCATATCATTGCCCACACCTTATGTGCGAGTGTGGTAGACTCACATTCGCAGTTGTTAAACTCAAGATAAACTTAAGGCTGGCTGCCGGCCATAAATAGAACAAAATAGAATAGAATTTACTTTATTGTACTTACATCAACATTTTGAGTTTAAGACTAATGACATTATGTTTAACGATTGTACAATGGGCGGTCTTATCGCTACGAGCGATCTTTTTCAGAAAACCTTTGGATAGACAGGAAAGAGAGAATATGAAAAGAGGGCATGGCGATGCATCAATAATGAATTGAGAATAATGAAAGAAGAACTTGACTTATTTACCTACTAATAATCCGAATATAAATAAACTTACTATAACTTAAAACCAATAAATATAATGATACAATATCTAATTATAAATATATTAATTTGTATAAAATAAATATATATTATTAGCCGTTTTTTACTGAAAATTTAAATTGTTTATTTTTTAGTTTATAACAAATTTATTTAATCAAAATAGTTACCATTTTTATCTTTACATTGTTGCCATCTAATAGGAAGGTCATTTATGCCTTTGCGATAGAACTCTGAGGATCTAGACTGCACAAACTGTGAAAGCATTTTGTACTGCCTCCTGGGAAGAAAACTTCTTGTCACGTGGATAATTGTCCAAATCACGAAAAAAATGGTAGTCCGTTGGAGCAAGGTCTGGCAAATACGGAGGATGACGAATGGTTTCTAACTGCAGTTCCTGAAGGGTCAAAACAGTTTCTCGTGCTGTATGAGGTCTCACGTTGTCATGGAGCAATAATGGTGAAGATCGATTCATGAGTCGGGGCTGTTTTACTGCTAGTTTTGCCAACATTGTTCGGAGTTCGGCACAATAGACATCTGCCGTTATTGCTTAACCAGATCGGAGAAAACTATAGTAAATAACACCATGCTGAGACCACCAAACAGTTACCTTTTTATTGGTAAGTTTTGTTTTAGGACACTATTGTGGCGTTTGACCTGGGGTCAGCCATTGCGTTTTTCTTTTACGGGTATCATAAAGAATCCACTTTTCATCACATGTCATAATTCGATCCAATATTCCTTCATTTCTGTACCGATTCAACAAGGCAACACAAGTTTCAACACGCGTTTCTTTCTGCAGATCAGTCAAATCATGAGGCACCCATTTTTCGTATTTTTTTATTTTATTGATTTGACGCAAATGAGTCAATTTTGTGGGTAAGGTAACGTTTAACTATGCCGCTAATTCCTGGGTAGTTTGACTGGGATCGGCTTCCACCATCTCTCTTAATTCATCGTTATTCACCTGTGTGGGCGGTCTTCCCCGTAGCTCGTTCTTCAAGTCGAAGTTCCTATCACGAAAGCGTTTAAACCAAAATCGCACGGTGCGTTGATTAGTAGACCCCTCACCAAACGCAACATCGATATTGCGGGCTGTTTCTGCCGCGTTACTTCCGCGCCGGAAGTCGTATTAAAAAACCACTCGAATTTTCGCAGTATCCATCTTTCTTGTCTAATTTGAATAACAAAAACAATTGAAAGTCATTATTCAAATGTTGCACATTTTTTTAAAAAAAGAACATCATAGAAGCCATGTGAAAAAAGTTTCATTCGAAAACCTCAAACCATGAAGATTCTATGTCAATTCAAAAACCTATTACAATAAAACGGCAATTTCATACTTTCCCCTATCATATTCATATATAGTCGGATGGCTTGTACAGTAAAGGACTTAACATAATATTTTGTGAAGTGCTTTGGAGTATCTAGTCTAAGGTTATTTGACGATCTTAAAGTTTTGTCATGCGTATCAGTCAAATATTTAAAACGATCTTTAAGATATCTTGGACATGTTGGGTTATAAAGAATATTAAAAAGTAGGGATACTATATTAGGTGAATGGGCAGCCACTTGAGTTTGATACGAAATAGAGATAGTTTTTTGATATTATCGGAAAGCCATGGAGATGGTAGATGCTTGATTTTAATTGAGCGTAATGGAGCGTCTGTCATATAGTGCCACAATTTTCCTCATGAAGATGTTGAGTTTCTCAATAGCGGATTGGAAGGCTATAAGAGAACTCCAATCAATTTTAAATGCATCCACGCAATGTTTATCAACGTATGTATGAGATCAGTATGAGAATAAATAAAGTTGAAAGGTCTTCTTGGAGTTTTTTTTTAATTTGGCAGCATTTTCACGGTAGAGCAGAACACAATTGTCAACAAACACCCGCGGGAGGGTTTCTTATAAGGCCACCAAGCGTTGGGACTGTGGTAAATAATGGACTCGTTCGTTCGTTCATATCTATACAAATATTATAAAGCTGAACAGTTTGTTTGCTTGGCTGGTTGGTTAAACACGCTAATCTCAGGAACTACTGAATCAAATTGAAAAAATATTTTTGTGGTGTTATAGGCTATTTAATAACCAACATTAACGCGAGCGAAGCCGCGGACGACCACTAGGCTAGTATATATGAATAGTAATTATCTGTGTTTCACGGGCGGATATGGGAGTGCGCATTATTCCTCAGTCTACAATGATCCTCATCATTTAGGGTTAATTTACCTGTGCTTACGAAAAAGTGTGATTTATTGCTGCATATTTTTTCAATTGGCTGTTTTTGGCAGTACTTATAGTATTTTTCCGATATCGATTGTAGCACCCGCTACAGTCTCATCTATAATTATGTATACTCATTAATCAGTTTGGAATAGGCAATAATCATTAAATTCAATAAAATTGAACCTCCCTCTCCAAGCTTTTTTTGTAAAGCCTCGTAATAATTCGTTTTTTCTAATTATTAAGGGATCGGAGCAGTATTTTCATGGAAAACTGGTCTAGGTTTTCCTGGCCAGCCAACTTCTTGGGAAACGCGTTGTGGGCGGTTTATCCGTAGCCCACTTCGAGGGCGATGATATGCACACCCAAGGGATCTCAAAACACATAACAATTGTCGGACAGTAATTGATAACCGTAAAAGGTTTTCCATAACAACAATATTTCAAGCCCACGCTGTTACACCAAACAATCTGTATAACTCAATTTCGTTATAAATAAACAGAGAGGTCCTTAACTGCAAGGAGAAACCTTTACATCATGGCTACACGGGTTGTTTTTCAACAACACGCCTGTGTAAAGTCTCTACGGTTACATCAACAGCATTGAAAGACCATTATTGAATAAACATTTACCCACACGCGTCATAACGCCCAACTGTTTAAGGAAAACAATTAATGTTTCACCTTGTTTTCCGCAAACAAAATTAATTTGTGTATTAGATCGCTTATTTAATACAAAAACGCCAAAACTCAAGAGGGTCTTATAAACGCTGTGCTTTAAATTAATGGTATTAAAGACTTATTGCCGCACTCAGAGACATCAAATAACTTTAATGAGTTCTTAATGTCAAAAAATTACAATCAAATCTAGACCATAGACCCGGTAAGAATGGCGACTAGTTTTGATTTGTCATATTTTGACATTAAGTACTCATTAACGTTATTTTTATTTGACGTCTCTGAGTGCGGCAGTAACTTTAGCAAGATAATCGGATGAGCTTTTGAGGGTGGCCCTTTCTTATTTCGGAAGCGATATCTTGTTATTGGAATTAAGGAGTAAAATTGAAACATTGAAGCTATCGTAACCGGTGTCAAATTTTTCTTTGACATCGTTTTTGTTGGGAATAAGAAACAAACATTCAACATACATCTAGAAAAATTATGGTGGAAGCTGAGAGCTTAGTGATTTTATCAAGAAAACTAGTAGAGAGTTATAAGCAAAAAATTACAATCTTTTCATTCTTATCTTCTATGCATGCAGTCTTCACAAATAAGTGTACTCATTTGACTCAAATTTAAATGTAGTAGAATATAGACTCAAATCATTTTTTAACATTATTCCGTAAGGAAAAAGCATGTTTTTTCTTACCAAAGTTGTAGAGCTTCATCTTTTAGGTCGGTATTTTATTCTAACTCATTTTGGCAAAATTTCGGATAAGGTCGTCGTTTTATAGTGCGGAATATACTATTCTGTCGTTATTATGAAATAGCACTCATTAACTCCATTCATTTTAATAGCATCAATATAAGGCAGACCAAAAAAAAACAAATGATAACAATTATACATTATTTTAGTGCCTGACGTAAATAAGTTGATAACTCCAAAATGGTGATTGTTCAGGGCGGCAGTTTTAAAGTTTGACGTCTGCCGGTAAATCAGGGTATTTAATAAGTTACGGTCTATTAATAAAAAATGTCAACTACGGCCTTAAAAATCTAAATTACGCATAGAGTAGCTAATTCCATTTTAAATTAGTATTATCGTTGACATTGCAAGTTCTATGGCAACAAACATAATTTTAAAATAAAAAAGAATGAGTTGTGAACATGGACGAAATAATAATATATCAGGACTGAGCACTGTAAAAATAGTGTTATTGTAAAACAAAACATAATACGTACACACGGCATAAGGATTACATTGGAAAACAAATTATATCAGAGGAAAAACGAGCCGAGTGAGATAGCCAGAGTGGAGTCCTCTGTCGCTTTTTCGCTACGTTACTCGGAGGGTTCAAAGCTCTCCAACTATAATGGCCATCACTTTGTTGAACGTTTGTCGAATTATGACATCGAATCGATAGGTCACGCATTACGTCCACTAATACATTACAAAAAAACGCGCGGGGCCCGTGGCGACCGCCTGCAGCCCGGGAGTCGACCGGGAGGCGGCTTGCTTGCCGCGAGTTATTCACACAACGACAGTACGACAATACTCCATGTCAGATGCATGGTTTTTTATTTCTATTATAAATAAAAGATTAAAAATATACTTGTATCGCGGATTTTTTTTTATAATTGCTTATGGGCCTACGTGTTAAGTAAATAAGAATGCATGTATAGGAATGGTGTAGGAATATATGAATATAACTAAGTAATTGCATAATGGAAAAAAAGTGAAACTACAGGCATTAGGCGGTGTAACGTTGTCATTTTGTCACTTGTCAAAGTCGTCAAAGTCAAAATTGACAAACTGACTGACAGTGACAATGACATTAGTTGTCATAATAATTTTGGGTTTGCAAAGAGAAATTGGCATAATTGGGGACTTATAAAAAAAAAAAAAAAAAAAAAAGGAAAAAGTTCAGATAAGAGTTGCTTGGTTTGGGTGGTTATATAACCCCCAAGTGTTATAAAAAATATTACTTCACTTTTTCCTTGGTTTCCAGACGATAATTTTGTATTTCGGCAGGTTAGGATTTTATTTAGTATTTATTCGGCGTTTAGGTTTTGTTAGGTCTTCAGTGGTCATATTTGTTGCCTAAAATTCCCTTAGAATCGATTTTTTAGAGATCGAAGAAATTGTCAATTTGTCAATGTTATCTTGGCTGTATGATACAGAATCGTTGCCCTAGTCCGGCCTAGTAGCCTTAAAGAATGTCAGGATTCGATTGTCAAACCTCACGGCCAATGACGAGCGCTTATTTTGAAATTCGGAAGTGGATTTCATTCCGTTTTAAAATTCCTAGCGAGACGCTGTAAAATTTTGATGGTCTTCTTACCTTGGTGGAATTTTCCAAATTTCAGAAGAATTTTATAAATATTATATCGGAGCAAGAAAGTGATTCTCCGAATAACAGCTGTTATTAAAAGGAATACATACTGTGTCACTGACCCGAAAGGTAAACATAATGAAATGTCATAATAGGAAAGTCTCGTCTTGTCATTTTTTCTCTGTTCTAAGTTCGAAAGTAAATTAAGTACATAATTTAATGCCGTAATTGTTGTGTTTCGTCATCATTTTGCATATATTTGGATCGGCAAAGTCGGTTGAAAAACCGTTGCTCGGACAATTCTCTGGATACCTTAAGTTGTATGGACAAAATTTCAAAGTAGAGTTTTTGGCGATTTTCGATATTATTTGATCTAAATTGATTATTAATATCGTTTCTTTTTAACCTCATAGGTACTTGCTGCCGGCTCGAACGTGTGCGATAGCGTTCGTCGGTGGTAATTCAGCGAAACCTGTGTATATTAGTTGGTGTTCATGTCAATTTTAGGCTTTTGATTAGGGTGTTTTTCGCATATATTGAGACGTTTTATATTGCACAACTTCAGGGTCCTTTGGTACGAGTAAAGAGACTCCAGTTAAAGCTGTCTTGATTGTGGACTGGACCTAGCGGGTAATCCTGTGAGGAATTGCTACTCCCTACTACACTTCTCTACAGTCAGGTACCTTACTAACCACCAGGCGGCTGAAGGCTCGGAGATAAAGATAGACTTCTATAGATATAGACAGATTAATATAATTTAGATTCATATACTCGTCCCACTCGTTATCGACCAGAACGACTCCACCCGAACTCCTTGGTCTTGGTTCTTTTTAACTACCGCTTATGTAAATTTTAAATTATAAATTGTGTTAAATTTGTATTAAATTGAAATTATAAATTTACTACTGTCCAACTGGTTGTTTTTATTTTATTGTCACCATTAGGTATATTAGGTAGAAGGGGGGAAATCTAAATTATTATTATATAGGAACACATAAGCAGGAAAAAATACAAGTATTACAGCGGCAATAACCTGACAAGTCAATGTATTTCCTTGAGTTATAATAATGCAGCAGGCCACAACTGGATAACTGATTTTGTCAATTTATTTTTATTGAGTCCAGAATTTGCTATAAATGCATAAAGATCAGATGTAAACTTACAAATGTTTTGGACATGTCAATTTTTAACAGAATATCTCGATTTGTCCAAATAAGTTTGATCAAAATGAAAATATTCAAATACGTACATGCCGATATTTTTAAAATTTTTACGAAATCCGTTTTTTTTTAGTTACAAGGTGAGTCTTATGCATACGTGTGGTGACGGCAGAGTAGAATACAATTGTCACCACCCCAAATCTCTCCCGTGGGTGTCGTAAAAGGCGACTAAGCATAAATCAGTGATGAGGAATAGGCAGCAGAGTTCCTCCCTATACCATCTAGCTATGTGCCTACTGCGACTTGGAGGTTCGCCACCTATTACATGGGACCTAACATAACTGGCGAAACGTGGGTGCTAGTTCACCTCTGCCTACCCGTTCGGGGATATAGGCGTGATTTATGTATGTATGTCTTATGCATAGGAAGCTAGTAAAACAATCATACATGTCGATTTATCAATGTCTTCACGCCAGGCACGGATTTATTAAACCAAAATCACAGGCGATAATAGTACATTATAATAATATATCAAGGGCGGTTAAATAAAGAATGTCACAGATCATAAGTAATTGACAATGAATTGCGATAAATATGCGATTATTTTTTATCGCCCGAGGTAAGATCATAGTTTTATGTCACCCCCTGACCATGAAGTGGGATTTTTCGCACGCGTAGTGGGCAAAAAGTCTACTTCATGGTCTGGTGTGACATAAAACAAATTATTCAACAGAAATTAAAACATTCACTGCAAATACTATTAACTCTTAGTGTATCCGCAAATCATTTAATTTTATCATTCAAATCAGACTTATTACTACTACTATTAAGTAAAGAAATTCTGTTTGAACCGGTGCCGCTTATTTCTTAAGTTGAAAGATATTATTTGACGTCGTAATCAGCATCATCTGGTACGCATAATTGGCCAATTTTCTTCTGACCAACGGGACAACCAGGGGAGGTAAAAATGTCTATCTTCAATTACTACCGGGGTTGCTGAAGTAGTTGTCATCAGATTCACTTTGGCACTACTATCGCCACTTCTTGGAACAGTCGGCGGGTGTACTCGATCTTTGCCATTATTCATGTTCGCCTTGACCAGAGTATCTAAAACTTCATCGTCAAATACTATAATATCACCGGCTACTGACTTTAGACTTTCAACGTCCCTTGGTCGAATAACATTGCACAAACACACTTTCATAACCACAGCAATGGTAACGATGTATTTTATTTCCATTGTAGCTTGGTTCTGTCTGGCACTGTGTTATATTCAAATTCTTACTATAAACTAGATTCTAAGCGCTTCGCGTGGAATATATAATATAATGCTGAAAGTGAATCATTATGGATCTGAGTAATGTTATAATTTTTCAACGTTGTGACTGGCCGTGTGGTCAGTCATGGGTTTTGGTTTACGTTAAGCTTTCTTCTTCTTCTTCTTCCTGCCCTTATCCTACGTTTACTTTAAACTTTACTCCTTAGAAAATAGGTTTTAGGGTAACTGTAATTATATTTCATTTTATTTATGTTTAAGCCCTGGATAAGTGGGCAATTTTTTGAAATTTTATGACTTACCTCATATTCATTTAATTTGAATCATGGATCATGTTGGGCTAAGTACATGGAATTCACTATTTGCTTTAACCATTAGTCTCCTTGTACTTGTGAGAGATTTGGGGTGGTGATAAAAATAATTGTATTCTGCTCTCCCGTCACCACACGGTATTAATTGCACCTAATCATAACATAAGTGGTTTATTTTCACCTATCATTTTCTTATCTTATTCTTACGACTATTTTTTTCCGTATTCAACCGATTTCTATTCCACATTGAACCGTAGCCACATTTTGAATTTTATTTTACCACCTTCTTCAGAGCATATTCCTAGAAATCGATGTCGATATTTAAAATTTGTAAGGTCTGCGTAAAGTAATTACATAAATTTTAATAATTTTCTTAATTATTTGACAATCGCATACTTATTTAAAAATAACATATTTATATAATCATTAATAAAATATTTTTATTTCTTCTTAGTAGCTTTTCCTAAGTAAGTTTCATTAAATCTTTCGCACTGTCGTTCGTCTTTGGTTCCAGTTTTTATTTTTATAAAATTATAATCGATATAACATAATTTCAACCACCCCGTTTTGATTGCACATAATATTTTAAAAAGAATATTATAACTAAAATTAAGTACTATTTGATCTAACTTCATAATAAAATTGCATACACATATAAATATTATACCAGAGATGTTTCTTATTAGTCAAGTTCACTTTATAACAAATAATATAATTATAAATTAATTATTCTTATTTAATTTTGTTCACGAAATACCTTCAAATTAAATTTAATCAAATTTAATAATTGTATGCAAGTTGACAAGTCAACAAATTTAATACATATTAGAAATTTAACACTACAGTGCATAATTATACAATTGCATTATTAATTTGAAGCTACAGGCATCAGGCGGCAACAACCTGACAACTCAACATGTATTCCCTTGAGTTATAATTTAGCTGGCCACAACTGGATAACTGATTTTGTCAATTTATTTTTATTGAGTCCAGAACTTGCTATAAATGCATAAATTCAGATGAAAAACTTACAAACGTTTGGCCATGTACATTTTTAACTGAATATCTCGATTTGTTCAGAAATTAAAACATTCCATGAAAAAACTATTAACACTTATTGTATCCGCTATACATCACAAAGTAGCCAACACATAGCAAGTAAAGAAATTCTGTTTGAACCGTTGCCGCTTATTTCTTAAGTTTAAAGACATTTATTAATGGCGTCGTAGTCAGCATCATCTGGTAAGCAACATTTGCCAATTCTCTTATGATGAACGGGACAACCAGAACCAAACCAAATCAAAACATTTCTATCTTCAATTACTACCGGGGTTGCTGAAGTAGTACTCAGAAGATTCACTTTGGAACTACTATCGCCACTTCTTGGAACAGTCCGGGGGTGTACTGGATCTTTGCCATTATTCATGTTCGCCTTGACTAGAGTATCTGAAACTTCATCTTCAAATACCATATGACCGGCTACTGTCTTTGGACTTTCAACGTCCTTTGGTCGAATAACATTGCACAAACACACTTTCATAACCACAGCAATGGTGACAAAGTATTTAATTTCCATTGTAGCTTGGTTCTGTCTGGCACTGTGTTATATTCAAAATCTTACTATAAACTGGATTCTAAGCGCATCGCGTGGAATATATATAATGCTGAAAGTGAATTATTATGGACCTAAATAATGTTATAATTTTCAACATTGTGACTTGCCGTGTGATCAGACATGGGTTTTGGTTTACGTTAAACTTAACCCCTTAGCATTCGAGTCCCGGATTAGGATGCAAGTTTTTGAAAATTTTTTTTGAATCACAAAACAATGTTGATGAGTAGTAAGTGTAAGTGAGTAGTAAGTAAGAATGCATTGGCCACATTGTCGTTATGTCTACACTCGTCTTCCAAAAAGGGAATTAGCTGGTCAAAACTGGGTAGGGACTCAGGATTATCCCCAAAGCGGGACTTTAAACCAACGGTAATTTGGTCAGACTTATGTATGACCTGTGCCTAACGGGTAGGTCCAGTCGCTCCATGCACCGATATGAAGATAGAAGTGGGTTTAGAAAGGACGCTCTAAGACCGCCCAGCTTGGAACCAACATTCGAAAGGGTGGGTTTTTAGGCCATTTGGGTATTAGCTGGGACGCCTAGATTATGATTTCTACGTTTAAGGAGGTCACGGGCTGTAGGGTAATTTCATTTTAATTTCTATTTTAAGGTGTTGGATTAGGCGTTTTGGTTAACGTGCGTCCAACAACGCTCCTACTAAGTAGTGTAATTTCAAGGTAGGTGTAAGGTCGGGATGGTTATCCACTACGCTATCAAACTGGTCATAAAACTAATCCAACTCCCAGGATGTCCATCGATTTAGAGGATAGAAATAGGGGAGGTGACTTGAGAGTTTTTGTGGGCCTTGAAGGGGACTGGTGGCAGACGACTCGGGTTCAAAGGTAAGGAGCAGTTCGTCAGCTTTCACTTTCAGGTCATCTATTTAATTTCGAACAACTCGTATTTTCCCCCTTACATACGAGTAGTCCTGTTCGTAAATAAATGGATCTAAGCCCCCAAGGACACGGGAACAAGCGGCACTAAACTTCATCAGATACACATTATCGTATCCAATGCCTGATGTGTATCGTCAATCTACTCGCTAATGAATCGAACTACACCTATTTATTCGCGGTACTCTCTCGTGTCCGTGTATAGGGTGGCCTTAACTATCTCTTTACCTTTATCCGCCAGGTTGGCTTAGGTCGGTATTTAATTTATAAATAACTAAAGTCAAATAACGGGAAAGATAAGAAATTATTGCAAGATATGAATATAAATTGAAATCACAGGACCGCAGCGACGTGTTTGCTTATCAAAAGAAATCCAATCCAACAAAAATGAAAACTTGAGAGGTCGTAAACCACGCTCTGCTACCAGAATGTCCGGGAAAGTGATAGGGTAAGTGAGAAGGAAGTAGGTACGGTTGAAGTCAGGAGTCCATGTCCAGTTTCATAAAACGTTAGCGTAAGAGCGCTTACGCACTACGTCCGATCCGAATCCGTGAAAAATTATTGGTCTAAAAAACTCGGACAGAAATCGAATGTAGTGCGTAAGTTACCATAGAAATAGTTCTACGGCTACAACGGACCGTGAAAATCTCGGACACTTTCTCTAACACATGTTACGTAGAATCGTGCAGGCGATTATAACCATTGTGGTGGGAATGGTCTTTTGTTGCCTTACTGTACGTTACCCCTTGGTGGTTTCCGCTTTGCTTAGTCTTGCACTGTAGGGTCACTAGGTAACTGCACTAGGTCTTCAACGACTAATCAGTCACACACTTTACGAGGGTTATGAATGGGTAGTGACGACATAACAAGGCGCACGCTTCGGGGTTCCGAGATGGACTGAAGAGTTGAAGACATCGCGAGAAGGGGAATATTAATTTGGAATTATCAAACATGTTAGTTCAATTATTCATAACCTAATTTATCAATTTTACTGTCGCCCCGGGGATTTAAGGTGAGAATTAAAAAAAGGGTTTCGTCAGTATTATTTTCTATTTGGTTTTACTTAAATGCGTAAAACCAAATACTAAGAAGTAATGAACCACGTGGTTGTACTTCAAGAATTTTTGTATTTCTTATCTTTTTGGGTATTTTTTAACACTTTCTACAGAGAGTCCGACGATGTATCCCCTAGCGCACATCGGTGCGATTGAAAACCTTCGCTTATCGTGGTTGGTGGAGTAAATACTTTTCGTATTACCAACAATAACTACTGCCATCTTTGTTAGGAATACATGGACACAATAATGCCCGTTTTCACCAACAACCCCTAAAGCATTACTTAGATAGGGAACACCTATCTTAGGTGACTCCTTAAACAGTCCTCTTACCTAAATTAGTTTTAACCAAGCTAGGGAACACTTTTAAGGGGTTGCCTAACTAAGTGACAGACTAGTGATGGCAAACACCGTACTTTCTATTAAAATAAACTTTTAGGTGAAATAATTTTATTAATTAACTAAAGTACAATTAATAAAAATCTTGGTAACTATTTATAAAGTAAATAAAATCTTTAAGTGATTTATTCCGTCTATTTTATACATTTTATAGCATATTTATAAAGCTGTATGGTATGTTCCTTGGTCTCATAGTAAATTCTCTATAATCTTTGTATAATAGCAACGCTTGTTTAAATCGATTATTGTCAGTTCTTGTAATATTATGATAAAACTGTCACTTAATTATAAGGGGGCCGAAAATCGGCCCTCAAACCTTAGGGGCACCTTAGGCATTAAGAGTCACCTATGTGTTGGTGAAACGAATAGTTTCATTCAGTACCACCTAAAACTAGTTAGGAGTCCCTTAAAATTTAGGTATTGATGGTGAAAACGGGCATAAGTCACTTGTATGAACGATTTGACCAAATGCTCGCTAAACGAAACGTCATTTCAAAAGAATAAATCAAAAAGGAAGTCCTAGTACCAGGAAATATGAAAACCCGAGTTAAATCAAATCGTGACGTTGTTAGTAATAATATCACAAACAACGTAATCATTATTACGTTTATTTGTAAGTATGTTAGACTATTTATTAAAAGTCAATTGTATGTTTTAAGAAAACATTTTGTTTGGTCAACTCATCGCTGTCTTTATGCATGAAACATGCAGTAGAGGACAGTTTATAATATTAAAAGTCCAGATTCTCTAGAATTGATTTATTTCCAAATTAAATCAAATACACCTTTTGACACCGTCGTCATCGTTCCGAGTTTTAATAAATAACGGCCGCTCAGCGGCACTTTCTACAGTGCGTTCACAGTTCTTTTACCTCTGACGTTTCCATTAACGTTTTATGTGAGAGAAAGATACTAATATAACATTTCCATATTTAGAGCAGTATGATGAGAAGTGTCAGAGGTAGAATAACTGTGAACGCACCTGTAACAAATGTCAAACCATAAACGACATATTCACGACTTTTAATTTAATTATCTTAGTTACCATAGATTACCTTATAATGTATTAAACAACCAATATTCAAAGCTTTAGTCATTAATATAAGTAAAATAAATTATGTATTCTACGTAATTGTAACAATAACAAATAATATAATGATACTTTAATAAATTATTCTTATTTAATTTTATTCACGAAACACCTTCAAATTAAATTAAATCAAATTTAATAATTGTATGCAAGGTGACAAGTCAACGAATGTATCCGCTATACACCACTAAGTAGCTGCAAATCATATAATTTTATTATTCAAATCAGACTTATTACTGATTTGAATCCAAGACTTAGCAAGTAAAGAAATTCTGTTTAAACCGTTGCCGCTTATTTCTTAAGTTTAAAGACATTTATTTATGACGTCGTAATCAGCATCATCTGGTAAGCAACATTTGCCAATTCTCTTATGACTCGCGGAACAACCAGAGGCGGTGAAAACATTTCTATCTTCAATTTCTACCGGGGTTGCTGAAGTAGTAGTCAGAAGATTCACTTTGGCATTACTATCGCCACTTCTTGGAACAGTCCGGGGTTGTACTGGATCTTTGCCATTATTTATGTTCGCCTTGACCAGAGTATCTAAAACTTCATCGTCAAATACTATCATATCACCGGCTACTGACTTTGGACTTTCAACGTCCCTTGGTCGAATAACATTACCCAAACACACTTTCATAACCACAGCAATGGTAACAATGTATTTTATTTCCATTGTAGCTTTGTTCTGTCTGGCACTGTGTTATAAATAAATTCTTACTATAAACTGGATTCTAAGCGCATCGCGTGGAATATATATAATGCTGAAAGTGAATCATTAGGGATCTGAGTAATGTTATAATTTGTCAACATTGTGACTTTCCGTGTGGTCAGTCATGGGTTTTGGTTTACGTTAAACTTTGCCCCTTAGGAAATAGGTTTTGGGGTACCTGTAATTCTATTTCATTTTATTTATGTATAAAATAAATGTGCGCTCGGGGATTGCGTTAAAAATACCTAAAAAGATAAGAAATACAAAAATTGTTGAAATATAAACGGTTCTCTATCGTGTTACCTAACCTTTTTTCCCATAACCTAACATTCCATATTTTTTTTTGTCCTTTTGTCCTTTTTGTCATTTGTCCGAATGATAACTTGCCCGATGTGATACAGCAGATCTTGGCAGAACCAACGTCGAAAGCTGCTATCATGGTCAGTAACATTGTACTTAAACTAGGTCGTCAATGACTGCCGCTCTGTGTGTATGTCAATCATGTATTAAGTAAAAATGTCAAAGATTAGGCTATGATGGAACTGACATAATCGTCATGATAAAAAACTTGCCCGATGTTAAAGTCAGATCACATGCTATAAAATTAAAATTCATAAATACTGTTTGCCCTTAATTTTTTTGGCATAAATATTACAACCAATAATATACAAAATACCTGAAATACTTTTTCAATAAAAAATAAAAGTTTAATAAAAGTCAATAAAAGTCCTGAACTAAAATTACTACAGAAAGTTCATTTAATCGTCATTTCAAAAGAATAAATCAAAAAGGAAGTCCTGAAATAAACAAAGTATGTAATTACGTAGTACCAGGAAATATGAAAGACCGAGTTGAATCAAATCAAGTGACGTTGTTAGTGATAATATCACAAACAACGTAATCATTATTACGTATATTTGTAAGTATTTTAGACTAAATTTATTTAAAGTAAATTGTATGTTTTAGGAAAAATTTTGTTTGGTCAACTCATCAATTATGTCCATAACCTATTCCCCGGTAGTCGAATTCACAACATGAAGCCGTTGATTATTTTTCTTTTAGATTCTTTGTATCTTTTATGTAACAGTTAGGTACCTCACACAGTAAATATCAGAATTAGTAATACCACGCAATCCACCAAAATTTCACTTTATATTATGTATATTAGTCTAAAATATACTAACTACTTTAAAAGGTCCATCACAGGTATATTAACTCCGTTTTAAAGCATAGGAGTTTAAGGAAATATACATTATTTTATTCACATGTCGTAAAAATACTATAAAATTCGAACTTCATTTTCTTATTATTTTGATTTTTTATTTCAAAAATAAATAAATGAATAGAAAAATAGGCATTTGGGGGCCTACCGCCTAACTCGATTGCTAAAGCAAAAGCTATAGTTTATGACGTCATGCTGTCATTTCGCACCAAATGTACCTAAACTATTATAATTATAATCTATCTAACCCTAACTTTGGGTTATAACATAAGCAGTAATGTTATTCATACCAGATGACAGGCAATTTTATATGCTTACAACTTACAATTATGATATAATAATTTTACATACACAATAATATCAACAACCATCCGAGAACAAATGTCTGTATTCATTACTTTGGCCCATACTATGATACGAGCCCGGAACCTATTGACCAATAGCCAGCGCAAATTAATAAAAATAGTAAACATAAATAATATATCAAATTAAATATGGATATAGCAAAACAATTAGAACAAGGTAAATTATATAATTGGGGCTACTTGGCAACATGCCCGTGAATCCAGTGCTGTAAAATAGGCGAATCCCATCTGTCGGGTATAGAGATGGAAAATAATACATCAGACATGACTGTCTGCTACTAGGTCCCTTTGCTCACACACGAACGCAACCGAAAAAAAGTGGCGACAAAAACATGTGGCACTCTATTCACTTAACTGTGGCGTACCGGCAGACCATGCATTTCCGCGGAGCGCACATCAATCAACTGTTTTTGTCCCTCTCTCTCAATAAGCCAAATTGACATTCCGTCCCCTTTTTCCCTTTCGTCGTATCGACATTTCGTTGATAATGTTTTCTTTTACGTTTTTTGTGCACCTGCTCAGCGTTACTTTACGGTTTCTGGGGAAATAGGGGATGTTTATTTGTTACTCAATTTTAATGGATTTGATTTTACACCAAGGAAGGATTTGTTCGTATAGTTTTTATCGGACTAGCAAGAAGATACACTGAAATCTACACAATAATTAAGACCCCATGTATTTGATCGTTTTGACTAATTTTAAACTAACTAGTTCCAACTTTACATACCTACCCCGAAGGATGAATTAACACCCACGTTTGGACAATTATGTTAGGTCTCATATAATTTGGTGCCCGAAAACCCACCAAGACGTCCGCAAATAAAATATTTTCTTTTAAGCATGCCTCGCGTTTAAACCTATTCAGCGAGTGATTAAATTTTAAGCTGCAGTTTATCCCCTTAAGTCTTATCTTTAGTACGACCGTAAACAGCTCGTGGAAATACCCCACTTTTATAGATGAAGAATTGTAATATTTTGTCTGCGCCTTAAATCTCGTCCGACGCAATTTTGGACGTTTACGTTTCTAGCGTAAAAAATTAAGTGCCCATAAAGTTCTTTTGTTACAGAGCCGGGGGATTGAAAGGTTGTAATTAAGACCCTTAATCAGTAGCGTTGGAATCAATACTACCACCGAAGAAGTCCCCTCTCCTATTCATCACGAAAACACTTGTAAAAAAACCGGTAGATGCTTGAGGTCCTTAAAAAAACCATGAAAGTCGTGATAAAAAAAGATGTCAACAATTATTATAGCCGATAAATAGACTATCCAACACAAAAAGAATTTTTCAATTTGAGTCAGTAGTTCCTGAGATTAGCGCGTTTAACCATACAAACAAACAAACAGTACTTCAGCTTTATAATATTAGTATAAATTTATACTTCTCCTTCCTAAAATTTACAGAATGCGCTAGACAGGACGAACGTAAGCTGCACAATTATTCCAGTAGAGTTGAACTTCGGTAAAGAACGGTAAGTTTGAGCTAGGTCAAACATTCTAAAGTGTTCTTTCATTCCAAGAGAAAAGTACTTACAATAAATAATAGATGCAAGTTTCTTGAACGAGCTGACTTGGGACTACTTAACGATTTTTATTTTCATATTAGACAGGGAAACTTTTGAGTTTCATCACACCTGGGTAAGTGACGACAGAATTTGATATGGTAAAACAGTGATTAGTAATGGTAATGGGCAGCATCATTTCTCGTGATATATAGACACATACATACATACATGAATATGCGTGATTTATGTACGTGTCGATGGGTTGGCAAACTAATATAATAAGAAACAAACTTTATTTTTCTCAAATATATAATCCAAAAAAGAAAATAATCGTGAAGCAAGCACACATGTAACACACACGTAGACAAACACAGAAATGCTCCCACATGCACACATTCACGCAACTGCAGTACAAGTATTATATTGTAATGGTGTTCTTTTAAAAAAGTGAAAATGCACGCAAAATACACTATCTCTAATAACACGGGCTTTCCCCTGAGGGTAATTTGAACTACTCATAAATTCCTATTAAACTACTTTTGTACTTGAGGAAAACGTGTGTTATAACTGAAAAACATACATTAAAAGAATAATATTATGCTAATATTACTAACCTAACACTATAATAATAACTAATTACACTAGGCTAAATTAATAATTCTCATCGTGCCAAACATAAAACCGGGTCGCCCCCTACTACAATGACATGAGACCTAACATAGTTGGCGAAACGTGGGTATCAATAGAACCCTGCCTGCCCTTTCGGGAACAATTCAACGACATCATTTATTATGTAAAAGAGCTTTCAAGACCTTCGTGCCTTATTACCAAATATCACATCATCATCATCACCTAACCTTATCTCATCCTACTGGGGGTCATAGTATGTCCTCTTTATCCAATCTCTTCTATTAATCATCGTTCACACCTTTCACTTGTCATTCACACCCATCATATCATAATTCACACTACCCATTAATCTTTTTAGATCCTCCTCTACTTCCACATCCATCAACATGAATGAAATGAATGTGATGAATAAAGCTATGGATGGCATAGCTTTATTCATTACATTCATTTCATTCCGTCTCTTAACATGTCCATACCAAGCTAAATATTACATCAAAGCCCTCAAAGTGACCATATTTCTCCCCTGCACCTTTTATAGAATAAGACACTTTCGAGATAAGGAAATTTACTCAAAGACAACCTCTTATTGTCACTTGATACAGACGATAGTGTCGCGAGTATTTCCTGAGCTGGTACCTACCTACAGAGAGCGTGTGAACGTAGTGTTCGTTCCCACGAGCACACACTTCAGATGCGCTACGCTGGCGTAGCAAGAAGATACATGATGTTCTGTTTTCAAGATTGGTATTGCTGCATTTTTTGTAACTAAAATATTTTACTCATGGATGCTCAAGCGTGTACTGCTAGTAGAACTGATTGTACCATGGGATATGAACATCCCTAAAGACCACGCTGTAAAAACTAATAGGTACTTATATTTAACAAACCAAATAACAAAAAATGGCTACATTGTTACGTTGAAAAAGCATATTATATTTCAAAAATTTTTTTAACATCATCACACCGGAAAAGCGCTAGTGATGAATGAATGTACAGAAAAGTGATGGAAAGAACAATGCCAAGAGACTGATTGGTATGGACTGGCTGAGAAGAACTCTCTTTGGGTATGCTGTTGTTGGTGGTGTGCCCTCCACCATTTGGGTGCCCAATTGGTCTACACCTGTCGATCTCCATTAGTCGAGTTTTACGGTAACCCTGAGGTGAGTCGAGGCTGTCACGTTGTATGTTATTCGTTAGAAAGAGTCCAGGGGCCTTACCACCAACTCTAAACGAGACAACGCTATAAGCCGAGTAGAGCGGCGCCCCGTTTTGTCACCCGCGTTTGGATCGTACTAATACATAATGGTACGGCCACAGATAATGTAATAGTTAAATATAATAAAACTATTAATTTAAGCCGATCTAAGCTGAATCAGCCTGTAGCCGTGTGCTGTGTTTGCGGACGCCGGAGATGAAAACTTCAAACAAACTTCTTTTATTGGGCACTTTGTATAAACTTTAAATTTTTCATAAAGGAAAATATGAATGAACTGGCAGGAACACTGCATATCAATAACAGAAAAGTTCAAGAATGGAGAGATATTGTATTTTGTATATTGATAATATCTTATCATTTTTTTTTAGTAATCAGCGTCATCGTGATCCATGCTACATAATTGTTCATTTTCAATATTTTCTGCACAACAAATATGAGTATCTTTATAGTATTAAGCTAACCAATCGGCTTTGGAATAACTGAACTTTTATTTAGTCTACTTTGAGCCGTCAAAGGCTCCAACAAGAAACTACTGCAGTTTCCCTTTAATTATATTTTCCTGTGGCGACCTCACGAGAAAAAGTCGTCATACGCAGTCTCTTAAAACACAAAGAATCAAGTTCACATTGTCATACTAAGCCTGTCTATTCTCACCGTTGTTTCAGAGCATTTTAAAGTCAAAGCCTTCCTTTGATCCAAGCCACAAGTTAGTCAAGACAGAACCTTTGCTGCACTTTATTGTTTGCCGAGCCACTCGCGAAGAATTCATTCTTCTGTTTCTTTTTTGCTTTTCATTCGTAAAGTTGCTACTTTTAATTCCAGTGTACGTTCATAGATGGCGTTCTTAAGTAGTTCCGCTAGACATCTTGAGCAATATGGGTAAGAGTGTTGGTTTATATGCTGAGCAATCCAGCATTATTCTCGCCAAAAGCCTAGGAAGAGATGTATCAACAGCCACATTCACGTAAAAGGAGGCATTTATTGCAAGTGGATATAACAAGAAATCTGCTGCCGATAACTGATGACTGTTTTAACACTTACTTTCTACAACATCGAGCGATTAGGGGTTGTGAATATTTTATTCTGCTCTGTCGTCACTAAATGGCTTGTGATAAGCGTTCAATTAAAGTACCCATGGAAATTCTGGAATAGTCGAAGTTAAACGCACTTAAACCCGAGCTCAATATCCATATAGAATTTTCATCCATTAGAACGCCATCCAAAAATAAATGGTACCCTTAATTAATCACTGCGAATTGAATGGGTTCCCCTAATATGATTCCAAAAACTTCCCACTAACTAAGACGACCTGCGCCTATCAAAATTCACGAAACTTCCGTAATATGTGCAAATTGTTTTACAACTCTTCCATTGTAATCACAAATTTTAAGGCTATTTACGTATTCTCCATTCCAAAGGGAAGCTCTTTGGAACTCAATGGGTCTTTTCACTCCCATATTTGGTATACGCCGATGATTGTATATATTATAAACAATGGCACTGAAACCAACTCTGAAGAAAGTTCGTTAAGGATTTAAGGATTTTGGTGTTTTGGTAATTCCTTAATCTTATAATTTGTGGAGCTCATTTTTGCGTTAGTCAAGGTAGTAAAAATATATAAATAGACGAATGGGCCATACAATTAATATATAGGGAGGATTGGTCATTATCCACTACGCTGGCCCAGTGCGGATTGGTGGGTATTAGCAACTGCAGATGCAGCCGCATGCAGGACCCTCATCTGACAGGAGCAATTTGTATTTCGTTAAATATAAGTAATTCTGGTCGTCACGTATTGGATTGTTTCCTAATTATAAATTGATCACAACTGCTGCTTCAATCAACTTAAAATGGATGAAGCAACACCGCTGTAAAATACGAGTATGTCAGCAATACGTAATCCTATTGCCCGATATTGTAGGAAAAAAGTTATCATACGTTTCAATACAAAGTACATTTTCCGTTTGCCATCCTCGCATTCAATCTCGCCTGGCTCTATCAACACTCACTTTAAATCATTTGTTATAAGTGCAAAGCAATTTGAACAGTGCTCTCAGCGATATTCGGCACATAATTATAAAACAATGAACTTGCTGCCAAGCTACAATTAAGCGGGCTGCGATGGCAGAGCTCGGGCCATAACGATGATTAAACTTCGCGCGTTTATAGCAGCCTGGTACATAGTAAGAGGAACCTGGAAAATATTGCTGGGTTTATTAAAGAAATACGTAGTCATTTTCGCTTTAACTTTTCGCAACAGAATCCAGGGATTTGGATTGTTAGTTCTTTACACCTGGGGCATATTTACGCATGAATTCACCAATACGTAAAACAGGCGATAACCGTCAGTTTTTGACTGTTCTTCCATACGAATAATTGTCAAAAAGAACCGGTTATACAATAATCACCTGTTTAAGTGTTGGTGAACTCGGGTCTTAGACACAAACCGTTTGTCAGTATGGTACCGGTGAATTTATTACAAGTCATCATGTTACATTTTCCATGATGGCTTGGGATGGAAATAAATAACGTAGAATACTCACCAATCAATAACGTAGAAGACTCACCCCAGAAGTGTCGTAAAAGTCGACTAAAGGAGATTGCCCAGTGTAGACCAATAAGAACCTTGGGGCACCTGAATGGTGGGAGGCAAAGCACCAACAACAGCATACCTAAAGAGGGTTGGTGTCTGAGCAGTGGAAATGTTGTCATTCCAATCACTCTCTCCGCTCATTGGCCTCGATATGGTCCGTTCCGTCTCTTTTCCATTGATCCATTTATTCCTCACTAGCACCTTTCCGGTGTGATATGGATCAAAAAGGAGTGGTTGGTTTAATGACGATATGAATGGAAGAGAAATATACTGCGCCGACCTCAGATAAACTGGGAAAAGGGCTGGGGACGTAGCCAAGTGGCCAAACTATTCGACCGCATAGAATTCAAATGTATGAATCTAACCTTCTATAGAGAAATCTATACGTCAGTTTCATACTTTTGTATTCTATGCGTTTGAATAGATAAGCCACTTGGCCAGGCCCTAAGGAAGAAGAAGAAGCCTGCTGAACCCCGATTATGTAAGTCTCTTTCAATCGCTTTTGTCTACCTGTCACTCTCACACTTTGCGATTATTCTCAATGAGTGAGAGTGACAGGTAGACGAAAGCGATTGAAAGAGGCTTACTTAATAACCCCGCTGGTCACCGATTACTTGTGCCGCGTCATACTGCAGCGAAATCGGCCGTGTCGCGCACCTATTATTAATTTACACTTATTCGCTGTGCACCTGCTCGTATTCACGAATGTCATATATCATACGAATTTATGTTACGGATACTTATTATGACCCTAGTGTACAGCATGTAACAGAAATAATGGACACCCTGAATGAATACATACATACATACATAAATCACGCCTATATCCCCGAAGGGGTAGGCAGAGGTGAACTAGCACCCACGAACGCCAATTATGTCAGGTCCCATGTAATCGGTGGCGAGCCTATTGCCATATATCGGGCACAAAAGTCGCAGTATATTGTTGGTGGCAGGTATAAAAGGAACGCTGCTGCCCATTCCTCATCACTGTTTTATCCTTAGTCGCCTTGTACGACACCCACGGGAGAGATTTGGGGTGGTGACAATTGTATTCTACTCTGCCGTCACCACACGGAATGAATACAACCTATGCTAAAATAGTCTTAAAATTATTATGTTGTTATTAAAAAATCGAAATTGAAAAACGGAAAATTTAAAACTATAGTTTTTCTAACATTTACATTCACATTTAATACTAATATTTTTTGATATATTAAGTTTCAATTTTTCAATTTTCCCATCTAAAATAAAATTCAAAACTAATAAGTACTTTTTATGTTTGTAACATAAATCTGACACATATATAAATCTCGCCTATTTATCCAGGCAGAGGTGAATTAACACCCACGTTTCGCCAATTATATTAGGTCCCATGTAAGGCCATCTCTCGGGAACTTAAATCGCAGCATATTGCATCATATTGCTACATATTAGCCGTGTGGTGACGGCAGAGTAGAATACAATTGTCACCACCCCAAATCTCTCCCGTGGGTGTCGTACAAGACGACTAAGGATAAATCAAGGATGAGGGATGGGCAGCAGCGTTCCTCTTATACCTTCTAGCTATGTACCTACTGCGACTTTTGTGCCCGATAAATGGCAATAGGCTCGCCACCTATTACATGGGACCTAACATAACTGGCGAAAAGTGGGTGCTAGTTCACCTCTGCCTATCCCTTCGGGGATATAGGCGTGATTTATGTATGTATTGCTACATATTATAACAGGAACGCTGCTGCTTCTTACTCGACGCTGTCTGAACCCTTATTAGCCTTTTACTACAACCCACAGGGGAGATGGGGGTGGTGACAATTTGTATTCTGCTATACAGTCACCACGTTAATCTTATTCCTTGGTATATAAAGCTCAATATCCCTTGGCACAGCCTTAACCTTCCTGTGGAAAAAAGCAAAACAAATAATTCGACATTACAATTGAATCATTTATGTGACAATTTGTTTCTGAACAAACAATGCTTTATTGCTCACATAAAGAACTTTAATTATGTTTTGTTGCTTTAACTTGGGTAGGTACTGATACATTGCTCTACGTACACATTGAATGCCAAGAATTTTGCGGACGAATTTGGTTTACACCGTACAGTCGCGGTCTACAACCTTAAGGCTTTTTGCATGCACACATACAGGTGATTTTTTTTTATTGAGAGAGATTGATTGAAGTGAAAAACAACAAAAACTTATATTTATTCATTGATTTTTATTCGATTCTGTTTTCTTGTGAGGTTATAATATAAGGTACAGTCGACAGCACGTCAGGCTTAACAAGGCTGTCAAATATGTACAAACGATTGTAAAGCTTAACTTGTTAACTTAAAGCACAAAGTCGAATAGGAAAATTTTACTAATCCCTACATAATTCAAGCCCCTTCCCAAACAGCGCCAGAAAACGTTAACACCAGGTGCATTAGTTGAACGTTCCCTGTAAATCACCTCTCGGATGTCGACTCAGCGTTTTCTCTAAAAGCTACATCTTCACTGCAGAGAAGTCTACAAAATGGTTTGTCAATTAGTTGCAACCATTGTGTGCGATTCCGCATTGTACTTTTTGAAGAAGAAAAAAACGAAATAACGTACAGAACTACAGAGTGCAATCATTATTTTCTTCATCACCAGCCCTTTAATGGCAGTCCCTATGGATGGAAAGATATAGGGAGGATGGGCCATAAACCACAACGCTGGCGCAGTGGGGAATGATGGGTTAACGAATGCGGATGCAGCAGGGACGAACGACTTAACGTTCCTTCCGAAATACGGAGGAACTTAAGATACCTAATATATTTTTGGTCACCCAACCAATGACCGGTCCTAGCAAACATTGCTTAGTTAACCCAATCGCCGAACGAGCGCGCTAAGCCACTTCGCTATTGAGCTCGTCAGCAACTATAATAAAGTTTTAATAAGCAAGTTATAGCGTCCACAATAAGTTTGAAAAATGTATATAGTTTTGATGCGGGAAAATTATATCAATTCTGTGTTGTTGTTTTTTTGTTTATTCTCTTCTACCGTTTAAATAAAGTTCAAATTAAAATCAAAATAATGTTTGGACTTTACGGCATTCTGGTTCTTCTTCTGGGCATTCTTTAGGACCAGACACTTAGAATGCACATTCTGGGTCGTTTGCGACTTCCGCCCTTACGACATTATTGTGCAAAGTTTTTAGGAGGAACAAGAGGCCTGGCGCCGTTGAACCAAAAACAAGAGGCCGACAAGATTGAGTCATTACCGTTTAAAACAAGTTGGTGAGTTCGCAAAGAAAACAATTTAACCGCGCAAATGCTGTCCTCTGTTACGCTGCTACGAACAGTCTATACTTAATATTATAAAGCTGAAGAGTTTGTTTGTTTGTTTGGTTGGTTAGTTGGTTAAACGCGCTAATCTCAGAAAATACTGGATCAAATTGAAAAATTATTTATGTGTTTGATAAGTCCATTTATTGAGCAAGGTTATAGACTATAAAATAACCGACATTAACGCGAGCGAAGCCGCGGGTGACCACTAGTGTAAGATATTAACAAAACATGGTTGTGTGTGATATTATTGACCGCCGGTTTGATCGAATGGTGAGATCGCTTGCTATCGGTCAAGAGGTCCCAGGTTCGAACTTCGAAGGGGCACATGTTTGTGAGGAACACGTTAAGAAAACTCACATTTAATTTTGTTCTCAATGTCATGGTTGTTTGTATTACTATGTTTATGAAGTATGCTAGTTTTTTATATATAATTATTTAGTACGTACTGATGCGTGAATCGATCCCACGTCCACCACGTAAACCAATCGGCCAACCAGGAATCATTTTATCGCCATATCGTGATTTACGTAAAGTTAACGTGCTAAGTTAGAACACAATTTACTCCCACCATGCTGTTTTATTTATGATAACAAAAGTGTCAGAAACATTTTGTATAAATATGACTTACAACGTGAAGTTAAATAATCAGATAAATTTCTGCAAACGATTTCAGATCTGTTTTTCTTTGAAATATTTTTTCTTACATTCATTCAATATTCAAATAAAAATTAACTAGCTCTTAGCGCTCCATCGTGAAAAGGCACACGTGCTCGTACCAACACGGTACGAGCACGTGTGAATGATGAATTATTTTATTCAGAACTCGTTCCTTACTTCCTTCTTGTGAAACGACATATTCATATTTAAATTTATGACAAAACTTGGAATAGTTAAGGCCGGAACAGCAATATAAGTTGCCGTCATTGTTCTAGTTGGAAAGTTTAAACTTGAAAGGTCCAAGTTTACCTTCATTTTGTTGATGCGCCGTAATAAATATTGCGTTTATTTGTTGGCATAATTATATTACGTACATAAATCACGCCTCTATCCCCGAAGGGGTAGGCAGAGGTGAAATAACACCAAATATTAGGTCCCATGTAATAGGTGCCGTGTCAGCCGTGTGGTGACGGCAGAGTAGAATACAACTGTCACCACCCCAAATCTCTACCGCGGGTGTCGTACAAGGCGACTAAGGATAAATCAATTAGAAGGAATGGGCAGAAGCGTTCCTCTTATAGTTAAACCACCTAGCAATAGCAATGTACTGCGACTATTGTGCCCGATAAATGGCAATAGGCTCGCCACCTATTACATGGGACCTAACATAATTGGCGAAGCGAGGGTTAGCTCACCAATTATGTTAGGTCCCATGTAATAGGTGGCGTCACCTCTGCCTGCCCCTTCGGGGATATAGGCGTGATTTATGTATGTATGTAATAGGTGGCTAGCCAATTGCCATGTATCGGGCATGTAAATCGCAGTATATTCCTAGGTGGTATAAGAGGAATGCTGCTGCCCATTACTCATTCGCTGTCTTTACCCTTAGTCGCCTCGTACGACACGACACCCGCGGGAGAGATGGGGGTTAGACAATTAGTATTCTGCTCTGTCGTCACCACGCGGCAGTTATATTACGATGTTCAAAACTATATCGTCCATGCTTCAAAAGGCTGCCTGTCACTGCATTATCCATCACACCCTCAGAGTAAATAGGACTGGAGTAGCCATTAGTCAATTTCTCGTACATATTTTTCTGCCATTTTTTGCGGGGGGTGAGGTTACTACTACACTGAAAGGCTGCACACAGTTACAAAAACTTTTTGCGTATTTACAAACACACACATGCATAAAACGACACACATATTTAAAATTCACGCAAACATACTTAAAATAGTGTGTTAACGTTCTATTCAAACACACGAATGTCATTGTGTGAGTAGTGACATGACATAGCACGAGAATATCAATATCGATAAATCAGTTTCGTTCAATGAATGAATGCATTAATTTTGCGTTAGTATTCTTACATTATTAAAAATTAAATGATGATTTACACGCTTACTTTACAATCAGCCTTCTTTCGATTTTGCAAAGACACTCATATATGAAATCTATCTAAAACTTTGACAGATTTCGAAAGCTATATCAATCAAATACAAATTTATACTTATAGCTTATTGCATTTAAAAAGTATTTACAATAGGTGTTATTATATATTTTCACTTTCAGAAATCACTGTGTGGACCCTTTCGCGTATAATCATAATGGAAAGGAGAAACCCTTAAACATTATTTTTAACAAAGCGATAGTGAATATAGTTAGATTTCTCGTATGATACTGGGAATTGTTAAATTTTAAGGGGAATCAAAAATCAAAATGTGCGGATCTTAAAAGTTAAAATAGTACATTATGTTACGAGTATGCTTTGTTGGTCATTATATACGAGGCATTATTGCAAGCGCGAGCCGCAAGCGAAGTAAGGAAACTGAGTGTGTAATGACCAATGCATATGAGTTGCATACGACGTTTTTCAACACAATTGCGAGGAAAAAACAAACTTGTATTCTATAAAATCTTCTTCTATTGTTAGATAATTTCTGAAACTGAGACGGCTCAAAATTTACGGAACAAATAGTACTTGTTCTTGTAGATGCCCAAGAGACGTGCCTATTACAAGCATCAACCCATTTTTTTCGTGTTCTTTAGGAAAACTGAAAATTATAATTAAAAATTAGCTGTTTCGGGAATGTGAAAGCTTACAGTATAAATACTAGCAATTAGGATACCGGCTAGGGGCAAAGGTATTTTTGCTTGAACTACACATACCGATCATTTCTGATTTTAATACTACAATAATATTTTCCAAAAGCTTCATTTATGTACGGAAGACTTTGGTGCCACATACCTAACTCCTAGTAAATCGAAGTATTGCACTTGGACCACCGGGTTTTTTAAAGGAGCTTTTAAATATTAATAAAAAATAAATTTAACTTAAATGTTGACAATGACATTTAGCTATCATCATACCAAATGGGATCAAAATCCGTCTCGTAGTTTATGCATGATGCGTGCACAAACATACATACAGACAAAATGTTAAAAAATTGGAGATATTACTTCCTCTTCTCTCATACATACATACATAAATAAATCACGCCTATATCCCCGAAGGAGTAGGCAGAGGTGAACTAACACTCACGTTTTGCCAATTATGTTAGGTCCCATGTAAAATGTGGCGAGCCTATTGCCATTTATCGGGCACAAAAGTCGCAGTACATTGCTAGGTGGTATAAGAGGAACCCTGCTTCCTATTCCTCATCACTGATTTATCCGTAGTCGCCTTGTACGACACCCACGGGAGAGATTTGAGGTGGTGACAATTATATTCTGCTCTGCCGTGACCACACAGCAATTACTAACATCATATATGCCATGTGGCTTAAGGTCGACTTGACCTGTTTTATTCTATATCTCTATAGTTTTATTCTAGGATTTCAAAATTAAAGGAACTTCAATTCATAAAAGTATCATAAATTTAATCCATATTAAAAAATGATCAATTTAATAGTCTGAATAAAATGCCGAAGTTAATGTATAACCTCAGGAACACAATGTATAGATTTAAATCATAATACATATTTTAAATTTAATGTTACTTTCATTTATTCATTCATTCATTACTCCCTCGTAAAATCGCAATATCGATGACGTGACATCACTATTAATGAAGTGCAATTCAATTAGGGTTGCTGATTACAACAAAAAAAACAATTTGTGCTGTGGCTCGAAAAAAAATTTAGGTTTCTCAGAAATAATCGGCTGTGCTGGTACCTTTTTACCCTTGCTTATTTTATAAAGTCAGGGACGCTGTATATGCTACAGCATAGGTACTCTTAATGTTTATGAGCGCCGCCCAGCATGAATAAAGGCCAAAATAGTCTTATTCTTATTTTATTTTATTAATTCACTAATGATTTTATATTTCCATGTAGTGTGGCAAAAAATAAGCTTCAAGCGGTCGCAAAAGTGTAGGTAGGTATGTACTTAATACTAAACTAAATATAAACACGCAACGTATATTGTTAAAACGAAATTATAATTGGTAATTAATTAATACGAAATGACAAAATTACAATTATTTATTAACAACAAACTTTTTTAAATTATTGTCTAATTAATTGAAATGCGATAATGTTCAACCCTAGGTAGTCTCGTGGGGAGTGCGCTGGAAGATCGTTTGATGACGTCACGGCCGACTCCCCACGAGACTATGGCTCGAAATTTGAAATTGTAGTATGCTAAAACATGAAATTATGAAGTAAATAAATATCAAATCTTAAAAATAATACTTAAAAATGAAATGTGACGCCATCTTTTTGAATACTAGATGTTTTCGAATTTTTTTAGCGCTAAAAAACAGCACAGGCAGGCATTTTAGTGGGAGCTCTGCACGGCAAGACGTTCTGATTATTGTGGTTTTAAAATGGCGGCTCAACTAGTTTTATATAACGCACAGGCATCCGATGCTTGTGCGTTTGGCAGAGGGGAATGTTAGGCAAAGGCTACTCCAGTTCTATTTACTCCGAGATCACACCAGAAATGTGCTAGTGGTGAATGAATGTATAGAAAAGAGTCAGAACGGACCATGTCGAGAGACGGCGAGATAACGGGGACAGTGATTGAAATGACAATATTCCAATCCAATATACCTATACGTGGCCCTAGCCAAGTGGCCAAACTATTCGAACACATAGAAAATAAATGTATGAAACTGACATATTACAGTGAAAACAAAACGTCACTTTCATAATTTTGTATTCTATGCGTTCGAAAAAAAAAGCCCCTTGGCTAGGTCCGTCAAGCTTTTGTCTTAGGTTGTACCGCCTGCCTGACAACAACCCTCTCATGTATGCTGTTGTTGGTTGGTTGTTTGCCCTCCACCATTCGGGTGCCCAATGTGCTTATTGGTCTATACTGGGCAGTCTCCCTTAGTTGACTTTTACGGCACATTCAACGCATTTTTTCGACATTCATACATAAATCACACCCATCACTCATCCATCCCCGAAGGGTTAGGCAGAGGTGTACCAAAGGCATGAAAGTCTGCTTTTATATAAATTAACTGTTACGGTATATAATCATGATACAAAAACTACATACATACATACATAAATCACGCCTATATCCCCGAAGGGGTAGGCAGAGGTGAACTAGCACCCACGTTTCGCCAATTATGTTAGGTCCCATGTAATAAGTGGCGAGCCTATTGCCATATATCGGGCACAAAAGTCGCAGTACATTGCTATTGCTAGGTGGTATTAGAGGAACGCTGCTGCCCATTCCTCATCATTGATTTATCCTTAGTCGCCTTGTACGACACCCACGGGAGAGATTTGGGGTGGTGACAATTGTATTCTACTCTGCCGTCACCACACGGCAAAAACAAAAACTAACATTAGCATAATGTAAAACGCGCTTTGTATAAGGACAATATCTTCGACGGCAAAATCTGCCAATCTTACGGTTCTTACGGAGAACAAAAAAAAATGTTAATTTCAAACTGCACTTAAAACATCTCAATAAAATTAACCCAAGACAAGACCTATTCCCCCTGTTGCGCGAAACAATTATGACAAAGTAAAAGCATTCTGGGACTCTCTCTCTGTTGTAGTGAAGTCATTGTGTTGTTATTGCCGAAACTTTCGAAATTTTTGCTTCAAGTTGTGTGGTTCAAATTTCTGTCTAAGCGATTTTGCTTTGCCTTTAAAAAGTAGCGGAATAGTGACGGCAGAGCAGAATACAATTGTCACCACCCCCAATCTCTCCCACGGGTGTCGGAATATTCGACTAAGGGTAAAACGGCTATGAGTAAAGGACAGCAGCACCTCTTATATCAAATAGAAACGACTTATATAAATCGACGTTAATCAATGGGCACCATCAACTCTTATACCACCTAGCAATATGCAGCGATTTGCGCGCCCGAAACATGGCAATAGGCTCGCCACCTATTACATAGGACCTAACATAATTGGCGAAACGTGGGAGTAAATAATACGCCTCTGCTTACCCCAGCTATGGTTTATGTATGTATGTAATTCCTTACACCCTATTTGCAACATTCTACGTGATACAAGCTCCTATACGGATTTCGATTTGCAAATGAATAAAATCTGTTAAATGTTAAATTTCCATATGCCAAACTGTCTGCAGCTGATGTATTGCCGATTGTACACTAAGCCGTTCGGTCCAGATTGTTATCGCAAGACGGCAGTCGTTAACGCTCATCAATCGTCTCATCCCATTGGGCTTCGCCGGTGATTTAATAGGTCGATCCCGAATTCTGATTGGTTGATTCCATCATAGAATGTATACGGTATAGCTTGATGCGTTCTCGGGGTCATTGGTTCTCGAGTGTCACTCGCATACGACGATCTCAATTATAAGCTGGAAAAGTTTGTCTTGGAATAAATTAGTTGACTATGTACCTATCGAACAAATTCGAAGAACTATTAAGATAAATAGACAAAAAACATAGGTAAGCGCCGACCCCAAATGAAAGATGTTAAAGTCAAGAGAATAATCATGATTGTTTAGTGAAGTAAACAATGGCTTAACAGCCTCTTGAAACTGTAACGTTTTGCTTAGTTTAGACTGGCAGAATAAAATAATAACAACTTTAAAATTATTAATTTATTACAATTCTAAAAAAAATAAACACTAAACAGATACTGCAGTAGGCAGTTAAGTAAAAATCGCAGGGTCGTGAATTTATTTTGGGCTGTGCACACTATGAACCGCCTATGGGGTACCACTTAACTGGCTGCACCCGAACTTGGCGTCACGACGGGTGGGTAGTGGGCTGTCGGCTGTCACGTGGTTAAAATTCAGGGACACTCCAGAGTAGCGTAGACTAGTGCTGATAGAAGCGAAGCCAGTACTTGATCCCTGGAATTCATCAGTGATTGGACGTTTTAGAAATTGTCCGATTTTCCTATAGTGACTGCAACATCATTGACGCGAAGTAGTGCAAAGCCGATAAGCAGTATAAGATGGTACATTATTATTTAGCAATCAATGATGTGGCAATCTCATTAAAATGAATGGTAACAATTAAAATGATTAAGCTTTTACATAAATGAATTTTTGCGATGCTTAAAATGTTTAAGATGATGAATAAATATTAGTATCGCACATTAAATATTTACTATTAAACTAATTTCTATGATTAAAAGATATAATAGGAGGGAAGGCTTGATTTAGTGCATTATTTAAAATAACTTAATATTTATTATTATAATGGAGGTAGAATTGAACAGATCCGCCAACATTATTAACAGTGGAGAATTTCAACGACAAAAGCAGTTACTACGGTGAATATGGTTTAGAATTAATTACATACATTAACCACAATACTATACTGTATTAATATAAAATGATTTACAACTAACTACAGCTAAGCAGTAAATAAAATAATTTGCAACACTCACCCGATCGGGGATTTCACGCACTAATAATTATTTAATTAACTTTTGTTTTAAAAGTTCTCAATGTAAAAATAACATTAATGTGATAATTATATAAAATATCTGAAACTGAGACGGCTCAAAATTTACGGAACAAATAGTACTTGTTCTTGTAGATGCCCAAGAGACGTGCCTATTACAAGCATCAACCCATTTTTTTCGTGTTCTTTAGGAAAACTGAAAATTATAATTAAAAATTAGCTGTTTCGGGAATGTGAAAGCTTACAGTATAAATACTAGCAATTAGGATACCGGCTAGGGGCAAAGGTATTTTTGCTTGAACTACACATACCGATCATTTCTGATTTTAATACTACAATAATATTTTCCAAAGGCTTCATTTATGTACGGAAGACTTTGGTGCCACATACCTAACTCCTAGTAAATCGAAGTATTGCACTTGGACCACCGGGTTTTTTAAAGGAGCTTTTAAATATTAATAAAAAATAAATTTAACTTAAATGTTGACAATGACATTTAGCTATCATCATACCAAATGGGATCAAAATCCGTCTCGTAGTTTATGCATGATGCGTGCACAAACATACATACAGACAAAATGTTAAAAAATTGGAGATATTACTTCCTCTTCTCTCATACATACATACATAAATAAATCACGCCTATATCCCCGAAGGAGTAGGCAGAGGTGAACTAACACTCACGTTTTGCCAATTATGTTAGGTCCCATGTAAAATGTGGCGAGCCTATTGCCATTTATCGGGCACAAAAGTCGCAGTACATTGCTAGGTGGTATAAGAGGAACCCTGCTTCCTATTCCTCATCACTGATTTATCCGTAGTCGCCTTGTACGACACCCACGGGAGAGATTTGAGGTGGTGACAATTATATTCTGCTCTGCCGTGACCACACAGCAATTACTAACATCATATATGCCATGTGGCTTAAGGTCGACTTGACCTGTTTTATTCTATATCTCTATAGTTTTATTCTAGGATTTCAAAATTAAAGGAACTTCAATTCATAAAAGTATCATAAATTTAATCCATATTAAAAAATGATCAATTTAATAGTCTGAATAAAATGCCGAAGTTAATGTATAACCTCAGGAACACAATGTATAGATTTAAATCATAATACATATTTTAAATTTAATGTTACTTTCATTTATTCATTCATTCATTACTCCCTCGTAAAATCGCAATATCGATGACGTGACATCACTATTAATGAAGTGCAATTCAATTAGGGTTGCTGATTACAACAAAAAAAACAATTTGTGCTGTGGCTCGAAAAAAAATTTAGGTTTCTCAGAAATAATCGGCTGTGCTGGTACCTTTTTACCCTTGCTTATTTTATAAAGTCAGGGACGCTGTATATGCTACAGCATAGGTACTCTTAATGTTTATGAGCGCCGCCCAGCATGAATAAAGGCCAAAATAGTCTTATTCTTATTTTATTTTATTAATTCACTAATGATTTTATATTTCCATGTAGTGTGGCAAAAAATAAGCTTCAAGCGGTCGCAAAAGTGTAGGTAGGTATGTACTTAATACTAAACTAAATATAAACACGCAACGTATATTGTTAAAACGAAATTATAATTGGTAATTAATTAATACGAAATGACAAAATTACAATTATTTATTAACAACAAACTTTTTTAAATTATTGTCTAATTAATTGAAATGCGATAATGTTCAACCCTAGGTAGTCTCGTGGGGAGTGCGCTGGAAGATCGTTTGATGACGTCACGGCCGACTCCCCACGAGACTATGGCTCGAAATTTGAAATTGTAGTATGCTAAAACATGAAATTATGAAGTAAATAAATATCAAATCTTAAAAATAATACTTAAAAATGAAATGTGACGCCATCTTTTTGAATACTAGATGTTTTCGAATTTTTTTAGCGCTAAAAAACAGCACAGGCAGGCATTTTAGTGGGAGCTCTGCACGGCAAGACGTTCTGATTATTGTGGTTTTAAAATGGCGGCTCAACTAGTTTTATATAACGCACAGGCATCCGATGCTTGTGCGTTTGGCAGAGGGGAATGTTAGGCAAAGGCTACTCCAGTTCTATTTACTCCGAGATCACACCAGAAATGTGCTAGTGGTGAATGAATGTATAGAAAAGAGTCAGAACGGACCATGTCGAGAGACGGCGAGATAACGGGGACAGTGATTGAAATGACAATATTCCAATCCAATATACCTATACGTGGCCCTAGCCAAGTGGCCAAACTATTCGAACACATAGAAAATAAATGTATGAAACTGACATATTACAGTGAAAACAAAACGTCACTTTCATAATTTTGTATTCTATGCGTTCGAAAAAAAAAGCCCCTTGGCTAGGTCCGTCAAGGTTTTGTCTTAGGTTGTACCGCCTGCCTGACAACAACCCTCTCATGTATGCATAAGGGTAAAACGGCTATGAGTAAAGGACAGCAGCACCTCTTATATCAAATAGAAACGACTTATATAAATCGACGTTAATCAATGGGCACCATCAACTCTTATACCACCTAGCAATATGCAGCGATTTGCGCGCCCGAAACATGGCAATAGGCTCGCCACCTATTACATAGGACCTAACATAATTGGCGAAACGTGGGAGTAAATAATACGCCTCTGCTTACCCCAGCTATGGTTTATGTATGTATGTAATTCCTTACACCCTATTTGCAACATTCTACGTGATACAAGCTCCTATACGGATTTCGATTTGCAAATGAATAAAATCTGTTAAATGTTAAATTTCCATATGCCAAACTGTCTGCAGCTGATGTATTGCCGATTGTACACTAAGCCGTTCGGTCCAGATTGTTATCGCAAGACGGCAGTCGTTAACGCTCATCAATCGTCTCATCCCATTGGGCTTCGCCGGTGATTTAATAGGTCGATCCCGAATTCTGATTGGTTGATTCCATCATAGAATGTATACGGTATAGCTTGATGCGTTCTCGGGGTCATTGGTTCTCGAGTGTCACTCGCATACGACGATCTCAATTATAAGCTGGAAAAGTTTGTCTTGGAATAAATTAGTTGACTATGTACCTATCGAACAAATTCGAAGAACTATTAAGATAAATAGACAAAAAACATAGGTAAGCGCCGACCCCAAATGAAAGATGTTAAAGTCAAGAGAATAATCATGATTGTTTAGTGAAGTAAACAATGGCTTAACAGCCTCTTGAAACTGTAACGTTTTGCTTAGTTTAGACTGGCAGAATAAAATAATAACAACTTTAAAATTATTAATTTATTACAATTCTAAAAAAAATAAACACTAAACAGATACTGCAGTAGGCAGTTAAGTAAAAATCGCAGGGTCGTGAATTTATTTTGGGCTGTGCACACTATGAACCGCCTATGGGGTACCACTTAACTGGCTGCACCCGAACTTGGCGTCACGACGGGTGGGTAGTGGGCTGTCGGCTGTCACGTGGTTAAAATTCAGGGACACTCCAGAGTAGCGTAGACTAGTGCTGATAGAAGCGAAGCCAGTACTTGATCCCTGGAATTCATCAGTGATTGGACGTTTTAGAAATTGTCCGATTTTCCTATAGTGACTGCAACATCATTGACGCGAAGTAGTGCAAAGCCGATAAGCAGTATAAGATGGTACATTATTATTTAGCAATCAATGATGTGGCAATCTCATTAAAATGAATGGTAACAATTAAAATGATTAAGCTTTTACATAAATGAATTTTTGCGATGCTTAAAATGTTTAAGATGATGAATAAATATTAGTATCGCACATTAAATATTTACTATTAAACTAATTTCTATGATTAAAAGATATAATAGGAGGGAAGGCTTGATTTAGTGCATTATTTAAAATAACTTAATATTTATTATTATAATGGAGGTAGAATTGAACAGATCCGCCAACATTATTAACAGTGGAGAATTTCAACGACAAAAGCAGTTACTACGGTGAATATGGTTTAGAATTAATTACATACATTAACCACAATACTATACTGTATTAATATAAAATGATTTACAACTAACTACAGCTAAGCAGTAAATAAAATAATTTGCAACACTCACCCGATCGGGGATTTCACGCACTAATAATTATTTAATTAACTTTTGTTTTAAAAGTTCTCAATGTAAAAATAACATTATTGTGATAATTATATAAAATATCGATAGCAATAATTTTGTAACTCCAGCAAGTAAGTAGCAAACGTCTTGACGTATGGCCGGTGAATGTTAGCAAATTCCCTCATTCGATTTCAGGTACATCATCGTTCGGTCGGCCCGTAATGAGTCATGTATCGATGTATAACAATTCTAGCTATACTCGTATGAATAACATCGCTCGCGCGCATGATATTTCTAACGATTTTGACTTTTGTAAATAGTAGGTTTAGTTTATGATTTTTTTTTAATATATTAGTTTAAGATAATTAAAGGTGTAAATAGATATTGTATTTATAATTTTAATTTAAAATTTATTTTACTCAAATCTAAGTATTCAAATTAAGCACCGTTACATACCCCCCTCAAAAGCGCAGGATTTTTCCTAGTAAAATCCGCTGACTACTGCTGACATCAATCTATCAACTATCAAAACTTTTCAATCTTTCATTTTTTTATACTTCATCTTTCATTACATCCTCGTTCATATTAGCAGTAACACTTGAAATATGTTTGTGTGTTTATGCGACCTTTTATTCAGAGTATTTTGTGTCTAATTTACTAAAATACTCAAGTTTTGATTAGTAGATGGTGTTTAAAAATTCATAATCTAAAAGTGTAGGAATAACTTAGCTGTCCAACATATAACTAAGTATTATATGTGTAATGTGAGGGTGTAATATTTTAAATTGGTAATTTTGGAGAACATTTAGTGTGTGTCTTCCAATATTAAGGGCCTATCGTTCAGCTACGATGATCCTTTTAAGTAACCAATTAATAAGTAATATGGATAATAGAAAATGCGTCAATATTTTTTTATTGATTATGAAAATAAAGTTCCAGCAGTGGTAAACGCTATTTTAAATTTGATAACTTAATATCTTTAACATGCCAGGTACCGATATTGTTACCTTGCATGTCTTGTAGTTCATAGACTAAAGGAGATTTCTTAGATACTATACGACACTTTAAATATTTAGGAGCTAGCTTTTTTGAAAACTTATTATCCCTGCTACTTTGATAGTAAGTTCGCTTCCACACAATATCACCAACATTGAATTCAACGTTCCTTCTGCGTAAATTATAATGATTTGAATTCCTAGAATGTGCTTTTATTAAACTAGATTGAACTTTATCAAATATGGAACGCAAATGGCCTAAGTTTTCCGCGTACTCATCCCTAGGTGTAAATATGATATCCACCCTCCGGTCAACATCAAGAAAATACGAACCACACGAAATCAACTCCCTACCGAATACTAGAAATGAAGGTGTATATCCAGTAACTTCATTCACAGATGCGTTAATAGCAAACTGGATTTTAGGTATCTGAGAATCCCAAGACCGATGATCGTCTTCGATGAAAGTTGAAACGGTAGTCATGATGGTCTTGTTGTATCGCTCAACTGTATTAATTTGAGGCGTGTATTTTGGAGTATAGTAAACGTTAGGAATCTTATATTTTGCAAAAAGTTGTTTCATAATATGACTAATGAATTGTTTACCATTGTCCATTAGGACGGTACTCGGAATACCGTGAACAAGGAAAACCTGCTCTTCTAGAATATGAGCTATTATTTCTGAAGTAGCACGTCTAATAGGGAATAGCATACAATACTTGGAGAAGCAGCACGTTACGACTAGTAGAAATGTATTCTGTTTTTTTGACGGTGGTAAGGGACCAACCAAGTCCATGCTCAGCATCTGGAAGGGAACGGAGCAGTCTTTAGGACGACCCATAGTACCTAAAGGCGAGTGATTGGGACTTTTGTGAGCATTACAAATATCACATTCTGCTACGTACTTGGTGACGTCTCGATGCATGTCAGGCCAAAAATAGCTTAAAGCTAAACGTTTGTACGTTTTAAAAACCCCTAGATGACCAGATGTTGGAGTTGAATGGTTATTTGCCATAACATCAGTCCTATTTTCTAAGGGAATAACCTCCTTCCACTCGAAGTTTCTAGATAAAGGGTTTAGGCTCTTTTTAAAACGAAACAGCTTGTCATTTGCAACTCGATAGTCCACAAAAGAAGTTGGGGAGTTTTGGCAACCATTGTAGATGTTAAGGTACCAAGTATCAGATGTTGAGTTGACAGTACTAGTATTAGCGTCTATAGCAAGAATTGGAACAGCACGAGACAAACCATCAGGAACTACGTTTTCGGAACCTCTTCGATGCTTAATCTCGAAATTGTAAGCCGAAAGTCTCACACCCCAGCGAGCTAAGCGTCCAGTTGGGTTATTAAGATTGAGGAACCACTTAAGAGCAGCATGGTCAGTGTAGACGACAAATTTTTGCCCATTTTCGAGATAGCATCGCCAGTGTTCAATAGAGGTTAGTACAGCCAATGCTTCACGCTCCGTAGCACTATAGTTTTGCTCTTGCTTACTCAAGGATTTACTCATATAAGCAATAACCCTATCTGCACCATCCAAGTTTTGGGTAAGTACAGCACCAATACCCACATCACTCGCATCAGTATGCACCTGGAATGGTTCAGAGTAGTTAGGACACGATAGAACAGGCGTAGATACAAGGCATTCCTTTAGGGATTTGAAAGCGTTCTCTGCTTCAGAAGACCAAATGAATGGAGGGGCCTTTTTTCCTTGAGATGTTAATTTGTTAAGTGGACTAGCAACGGAACTAAAATTGGGAATGAAACGGCGGTACCAAGAGGCGGTTCCCAGAAAACGTCTCACTTCCTTTCGACTAGAAGGCGTAGGGTAATTTATAATAGCTTCCACTTTCTCAGGATCAGCTTGTAATCCGTTCGAGTCAACAACATATCCCAAATACTTCAACTTCATTCGGAAAAACTGACTTTTTTCGAAGTTTATTGTCAAATTTGCAGTTTTTAATTTCTCATAAACTCGTACAAGTAATGAGATATGCTGTTCAAACGTAGGAGAAACAATAATAATATCGTCGACGAAGACAAAGACCTTGTGCTCAAATTCAGGACCGTAAAATAATAAATCGACTAATCTTTGCTGAGTTGCCGGCGCATTAGTGAGACCGAAGGGCATTGACTTGAATTGGAAAGTACCGCGCGTAGGAATGTAAAAAGCAGTTTTACAACGATCTTCCTCCCTAATCAAAATCTGCCAGAAGCTCTTAGACAAGTCTAGACTCGATAGGTATTTGGCATCTCGCAAATTGTCCAGGATTTCGGCGATATAGGGCAAACTATAAGCGTCCTTTTTAGTTGCGGCGTTAAGTTTACGGCTATCTAAACAAAATCTGAGATCGCCATTCTTTTTAGGTGTGAGTAAAACGGGTGAAGACCAAGGGCTTTCACAACTTTCTACGACGTCTTCGTCTAGCATTTCGTCTAACTGTTGGACCAATATTTTTTGTTTTTCGGGTGACATTCTATAGTACCTTTGACGAATGGGGGCAGCATCTCCAGTGTCAATGGTATGTGTAATTAGTTTGGTACGGCCTAAGCCTCGTTTCTCATAAGATATGTCATGAAATTGAGAGATCATGTGGTCAGCAGTTATCTTTTGTTCGTTGGTCAAATGATCGTAGCTCAGAAGATGGCTATCACAGTTTACAATTAGATTGTGTAGAATGGGTTCCGATTCCTTTTGAAGAATGACAGAGTCTAATTTAGAAGGAAATAAACCAAACATTCTCCAAAAATCCATCCCTAATATAAGATTATTACGAATGTCAGGAACAACGTAAGCATTTAGGATATGTAATTGATTCTGAAATTTTATTGGTAAATAAATAAAACCATCACAATGTAATTTCTGGCCACCAGCAGCTGTAAAATTTATAGATTTACATGTGTGTAAAGTGAAACCAATATTTAAAAAATATTTGTGACTATCATTTCCTAAAATTGTTAGACTAGATCCTGTATCAAGTAAGCCAGTAGAATTTATTCCATTAATTTCAATGTTAATATAAGGTCGTAGACTATAATTTTCAGTGTTGTGGATTGTTATGACAGTGTAGCATGAGAAAAATGTACTTATAAATTTTAACCAACTTTTCCATTCTTCTTGATTAAATTTTAATTTATTATTACTGTCGCTACAATCCATCGTTTTTAGTTTTTTGTTTTAGTACATGTTGTTTTGCAAATAGGGCATTCCGGATAGCGGACGCCTTTTTTACCACATTTAAAACAAATAGGAAAATGTGGTTGTTCACATTGACCAAGTGAATGTGTATTGACTCTGCAACGTGGGCAATACTTTTCTTTAAGAGAATAGTTGTTGTTCTCAACTTGTACAGCATTTACTTGTGTGTTTTGATGTGTATTAGTTTTATTATAGTTTTTAGTATTAGTTGGGTAAGTGTTGTAATTTGTAGTATTGTATCCGTACGAAATAAAATTTCTATTCGTGTTACTAGTAGATTGAAAATTGTTTGACCTCTTAGTATATGCAAACTCAGGAGCAAGAGTTTCTGTCGTAACTGAAGGTGGTTCGTGGAATTTTACTGAACGTGATTGTATAGCTTCATAGTTACGACAAATGTCTCTTAAACCATCAATGCTAGTTACATTAGAAGCCGCTAGGGTACTAGCATAGCACGGTCGAATATTATGTAAGAGGATTTCCAGCTTATCTTCTTCAGACAAACTCTTTGATAGCCTTGAGAACATACCATGCATAACAGAAAAATAAATAGCAATGTATTCCTTTTCTCCTTGAGTACGACTACGAATCTCAGCCAAAAGACGGTAGTCATAATCGGTAGGGCTAAAATCTTGTTTCAATAAAGAAGCTACATCATCCCACGAGTTTACTTTATCCTTTATACAGCGATACCAATGCAGTGCATCGTCTGTGAAGATTTCGTAACAGTATGATAATATTATATCTTTATCAATACCTTTTGATATAACAGTCTCTTCTACTCGCTGAATAAAAGACCGTACGCAAGATTTGCCGGAAAACTTTAATTTTGAAATTACATCAGATATATATTTCCTGTCGCAGCTTGTTGGAGTGGCTACAGCATCTGAATTAGGTTCCGATGTAGTAGATTTCGCCTGAGGTGTTTGAGGACGTAAACTATTTATTTCTTTATACTGAGCGTTGAAATTTGCACAACATTCTTTATAACTTTCAGCAACTTCAGAGATTCGATTTATTCGATTAACCCTATGATACACATGATTTAAAATTGTTTCAGTACGAGAGAAAAGGTTTTTATCGAATCGTTGTTTTAGGCAGTCTAAGTTAGTTCTAGTTTTTAATAGGGTATCTTTCACCTGAATTAAGTCATCTTTAGGTTCAAGATGTGACTCGAGAACATCTTCTGAAGGTAATATCTGAGACAATTTAACTATTTGCTTGCGGAGTTCTTGAACTGAATCACTAGTGCTGCCTCTTACAGCCACTTCGTATTCAAGTTCAGCTTTTTGTAGTGATAGAAATTTAATTTGGTAAGACATTATTTTCAAACACGAATGGATGTGTGTTGCAAATGTACAATAGGCAGAAAGATATATAATTTACATTTGCAAACTTTAAAATAATAAAATCCGTCAGCCAACTCAAGGTACAATTTTATTTATTTTATTTAGATTTAAAATTGTAAATAAAAATATAAATAATATTAATAATTAAAAAAATTTGATTGTAATTATAAAAAAATTGATAGTGTAAATAAAATTTTATTTCCGATTTTATAAATGTTCCGTAAGTTCGCTGAACAAGACAACTCAAAAGCTAAGCGAAAGCGAAGAGAAAGCCAACACCAGAGATAACTAAAAAATATCCAAAGCCATAAATAGTGCACACAGCTCACAAAATACCAGTATTGGGCGCCATTGTAACGTTTTGCTTAGTTTAGACTGGCAGAATAAAATAATAACAACTTTAAAATTATTAATTTATTACAATTCTAAAAAAAATAAACACTAAACAGATACTGCAGTAGGCAGTTAAGTAAAAATCGCAGGGTCGTGAATTTATTTTGGGCTGTGCACACTATGAACCGCCTATGGGGTACCACTTAACTGGCTGCACCCGAACTTGGCGTCACGACGGGTGGGTAGTGGGCTGTCGGCTGTCACGTGGTTAAAATTCAGGGACACTCCAGAGTAGCGTAGACTAGTGCTGATAGAAGCGAAGCCAGTACTTGATCCCTGGAATTCATCAGTGATTGGACGTTTTAGAAATTGTCCGATTTTCCTATAGTGACTGCAACATCATTGACGCGAAGTAGTGCAAAGCCGATAAGCAGTATAAGATGGTACATTATTATTTAGCAATCAATGATGTGGCAATCTCATTAAAATGAATGGTAACAATTAAAATGATTAAGCTTTTACATAAATGAATTTTTGCGATGCTTAAAATGTTTAAGATGATGAATAAATATTAGTATCGCACATTAAATATTTACTATTAAACTAATTTCTATGATTAAAAGATATAATAGGAGGGAAGGCTTGATTTAGTGCATTATTTAAAATAACTTAATATTTATTATTATAATGGAGGTAGAATTGAACAGATCCGCCAACATTATTAACAGTGGAGAATTTCAACGACAAAAGCAGTTACTACGGTGAATATGGTTTAGAATTAATTACATACATTAACCACAATACTATACTGTATTAATATAAAATGATTTACAACTAACTACAGCTAAGCAGTAAATAAAATAATTTGCAACACTCACCCGATCGGGGATTTCACGCACTAATAATTATTTAATTAACTTTTGTTTTAAAAGTTCTCAATGTAAAAATAACATTAATGTGATAATTATATAAAATATCGATAGCAATAATTTTGTAACTCCAGCAAGTAAGTAGCAAACGTCTTGACGTATGGCCGGTGAATGTTAGCAAATTCCCTCATTCGATTTCAGGTACATCATCGTTCGGTCGGCCCGTAATGAGTCATGTATCGATGTATAACAATTCTAGCTATACTCGTATGAATAACATCGCTCGCGCGCATGATATTTCTAACGATTTTGACTTTTGTAAATAGTAGGTTTAGTTTATGATTTTTTTTTAATATATTAGTTTAAGATAATTAAAGGTGTAAATAGATATTGTATTTATAATTTTAATTTAAAATTTATTTTACTCAAATCTAAGTATTCAAATTAAGCACCGTTACAAAACACTGACGAAATATTTTGGTTAAACCCTCCTTACCAAACATCGTTTCGATTACGTCGTCGTAGACCGAACATCACTTATATCACATCATCACCAGCCATTTAATGTCCCCACTGCTGGGGCATAGTCCCTTCCTTGTGGATGAAAGAATATAGGAAGAATGGGCCATAACCCACCACGCTGGCCCAGTACGGATTAGTGGGTATCAACCACTGCAGATGCAGCCGGGACCAATGGCTTAACGTGCTTTTCGAATCATTTTTGGTCACCCATCCAATGATGCCTTAGCGAGCATCATTTACGCAGTCGCAGGCTAAGCGCGCAATGCTATTGTGCTATCGAGCTCACTCATTTTTAAGTCAACTTGGATGGACCCAACTTAACGTAGCTGCTTCAATACATTCATATAAATTAAGCAGATCAGTACTAACGCCCACTTTTGGCCTATGTTAGCTTAGAAAATCTCAATAACAGCAAGTTAGTGTATCACTAACTAGCTGATGATATACTAGGATTTCTAATATTTCACATCTGTAACTTTCGTCAAAATTACTAGTAATTACTTTTGAAAACTAACTACCCCATATCACTAGCGAAGCTTTCAAACTCTATACACTGAAAAACACCATTTATACTTAATTCATTACACTTGTATCTCTCGTCAGACCCTTTGCCAATTAACAGTAGGTAATTAGTTTTGGAAGCAAATTGAACTAGTTAGTTCAAAGCCAATAATTAGTTTTAAAAACAAATAAACAATTTTCGGCTTTGTAATTAGTAGCGATGTGTGGATATCATAATATTTAGTTTATAGGAATCTCATTTCTGGTGTCAGTTAGAGGCTGACTCTTTATACTTTGATCTTCTTCCTGCCTGACAATTGTATTCTACTCTGCCGTGACCACGCCGTGTGGTGACGGCAGAGTAGAATACAGTTGTCATCACCCCAAATCTCTCCCGTGGGTGTCGTACAAGGCGACTAAGGATAAATCAGTGATGAGGAATGGGCAGCAGCGTTCCTCTTATACCACCTAGCAATACTGCGACTTTTGTGCCCGATAAATGGCAATAGGCTCGCCACCTATTACATGGGACCTAACATAACTGGAGAAACGTGGGTGCTAGTTCACCTCTGCCTACCCCTTCGGGGATATAGGCGTGAATTATGTATGTATGTATGTTCTTCCTGTCTAGTTTCTAGGCTATCTCAGTTGAACGTACTATGTATAATCTCATCATATCGGTCAGACGTCATCTACCCATTCATTCATTATATTCATTACACTGGTCTATCAGCCTGTAGTCTGAAAAGGCTGCTAACTTTTTGGGGAGATCTGGGTTGGTTGGAGTTAGGACGATAAAGGGAGACACGCACAATGGCCCAATCAGGGGCTAAGTGCGGAAAAGGCCCAGCTAAACTAAACCGGTCTATTGATTAATGAATTCAAAGAAAAGTAATGGACCATGTCGAGAGACCGATGAACGGAGTGAGTGATTTCAATGAAAACATGCCAAACCACACTGCTGAAGGTTTTGGCTTTGTTTTTACTGTAAAAACCGCCTGCTTCGCAACAACCCAGGGGCCTTACCACCAACTCTAAACGCGACTCAATTGCCATCGTTAAAGTGAGATAACGCTATAAGCTGAGTAGAGCGGCGTCCCGTTTTGTCACCCGCGTTTGGATCGCATTAATACTTCATGGTACGGCCACTAGTCTGCTGCTGTTGATAGTTTGCGTTCGGGTTTTTTGGACTAATTTTTGGTATACACCGGCCAATCTTTTACGATTAGGGTTTAACTACTAGGTATATATAATATTGCAAAATACATTGCAATATTTTACTCAATTTTATTAAATATTGTTATATTATTCTAAATCCTACTTTTGTTAAACACTGCTAAAATTTAAAAATATTGCATAATATTACAAGCTGCAAAATCGAGCAGGTCGATATTCTATATTTTGCGCCACGGTCCAGTGGTAATACAAAATGGCGCGAGGAAGTGCGAGTAGGAAAAATGGCCGCGTTTCCTGTGCGGTAATGGCGTCGTGCTATAGTTGATGGCGCGCGTCCGCCAGGATAGGGTTTAACGTACGAAAATCTTTTAGATCTGTATCTATGACGAATGACGTGATAAAATGAGGGTGAATTAATATAGTACGCACGAAACTTAACAGTGTACTTGTTAAAAAATGATGTGATAAATGTCATAAAAATTACAAAATGGGAACAGGGCGGAAAGATAATAAGTTTACGAAATAAGTAGACTAAGTTAGTCATTATGCTGCTACCTTTAGACTTGGTGATCGCATAAGTAAAAAAATACATTTACAAGATATTCCCATAAAAACAAAATAGATTAATCGCAGATTAAAAACTGATAGTTTTAATGAGATTAAAAAACATCAATGATTTTTCAAAATAGATTTAAGGAATTTGGAAAAGTGAAAGCCGAGAGTTGCGGCAGCTATCTGGAAATTTCCTTCAATTTCGTCATTCCGAAAAGATGCGCAGCATTTTGCAATTTAATGACGCAATTATAAACAAATAAACGTAGTTAATTCCATCGGCTAATGACACTCTGATTGATTTAATTGCTGTTGTCAAATCTATTGATAGCAAAATCAGTGAATATCGAAACAGAGATATTGAGGAAAATGATAAAATAGATTGATTTGGCGTTGTATCTATTTAATCTGTAGTTATCATAACCATATTCAATTAAGTATAGTCACTAGTAATATTATGCGGTGTTGTGTGTTATCTATCGCGTTAAATATTGGAAAGCTTTTGATTACGACACGCACTTTTCTAATATTTCACATTATGTCTGACGATTCATGAGTGTATGTAATGATACCTCATATGAATGAACTATATTTTAATTCATGTATTTACTTTATTGATATTTATACCTATGGGATATAATATTTTTTGACAGCAGGCGAACGAAACAGAGTTTAGATTGATAATATCCACGAAAATGCGACAGCAATCAAAATGGAAACCAAATGTATATGTATATTTTTGGCTTCACGGGCTATAATGGACATACACACATCCGGACAATCTGATATAGGAAAGGTATAGCGACAATCTACGACAAAATAAGTACCTATCGAATATGTATTTTATTAACTGATATCGCTTATCGACATTTTATTACGGAATCTGCGCTCAATTCATTATAATATTATAGCAATAAAGACAACGAAGCTCAATGGGGACGTTGAAATTTATAGTTTTCGCAATTTTGTTTGCGTCCTCTTACGGGAAACATGAACAATATGAGGGGTAAGTAAAGACATAAAATAATATGTTTCACAACTACCAGTCTCGAGTCGAAAGCACTCAATCGTCTTGATTAAAACCTCACACACCTCACACACACACACAATGCTCCTTATGTCCTTATGTTACCCACGATACAATTGCTCGCCACCGCTACCGCCTCCGCTGACCGCTGCTGTTTGAGTGAAGCTTAAGGGCCTGCTCCAAAGCCAAACCTCCACCCTTACTTGTCAAAAAAAAATACAACGAAAAAGAGGAAAACTGGACTCCTCTTGAAACCTTATATTGGCAACACCAACAAGATTAACATATTATGTCTTTGCCTAAAGAATGCGCTCTCTCTATCTTGCAAATAATGGCGGTTTGGTTAACTGTGCTCTTAACGTGCCTCCTGATAATAAATTAGTTAAAATAGTGAAATAGTACTGCCCACGACCTACCACAAAGACCCTAACACCTTTAGAAAAATATATTTGTAATTTGCACATTGACTGAGAAGTTCTGCGTAAGAGCGGTTACGCACTACGTCCGATCCGAATCCGTAAAAATTATTGGTCTAGAAAACTCGGACAGAGATCGGATGTAGTGCGTAAGTTACCATAGAAATAGTTCTACGCCTACAACGGATCATTATCAGTATTAACTTACGCACTACTTTACAACTTTTTCATTTCACGGATTCGGATCGAATGTAGTACGTAAGCGCTCTAAGGCAGCTAGGTTTAATCCTTTTAGCTTACTACTAAAATAATCGAATTGCAATATTTTACAGACATTCCTTATATGAAGTCTCCGTCGAAGACCTAACGCAAATTGAGCTACTGAAACAAGTGGAGAATGCCTTCCTCCTCGATGTATGGGCCATGCCAACTGTCGAGAGACCTGGTGAAATCCTGGTGCAACCTAATATGAAGCAGTTGTTTGAAAATGAACTTTCTTCTTCGGGAATAGGCTACAAAGTCATCGTTGAGAACATCAAAGAGTAAGAATGCCTTGGTAGTCTTTTAATACTTTAATAAACTATTGTATGGAAGTGAAAGTTGGGTATAGGAGAAGAAGCAGGAAAGTAGAATAAATGCAGTAGAAATGAGAGCGTTGAGGAGCATGGCTGGGGTAAGGCTGATCGATCTATTGTATAACAGTGTGATAAGAGAAAGGTGTGGTTTGAAAGAAGATGTAATGACAAGGATTGAGAAAGGGATGCTCGCATGGTTTGGTCACGTAGAAAGAATGGATGAAAGGAGACTGACAAAAAGGATATACATGGCAAAAGTGAATGGAGAAATGGAAAGGGGAAGGCCTAGGTGGATCTTTCATAATCAAATTGAAAGTCTATTAAATAAGGGCCAGGTCAAGAGTACCCGAAACCGACGAACATGCATGAAGAGATTAATGAGATTGGATGAAGCGAAAGAAGTATATAAGGATCGTAGCAAGTGGAAAGAAGTGATCTCTGCCTACCCCTGTGGGAGAAGGGCGTGACATATGTATGTATGTATGTATAAACTATTGACTCAGTATTTATTTTTAATGGTGGAAGCAAGACATGAATGATGTGTGTAAAGAATCATGATTTTATTTTTTCAATATTAATTTTGTGAGGTGACTGAGCAGAACTCAATTAATTGTCATACTAGTTTCCGATGTTTACGTACTTTATATTTTCTTCAGTGCCATCGAACACGAGGAGGGAATGCTAAAAAGTAAACGAGCCACAAAAGTCGAACCTGATTTCTCATCAATTTTGGAGTATGAGGAGGTAAATTTTTAAAATAGTTGAGTCGATATATGTCCTACTCGCTCTAGTCCTATACTAGTTAATTCAAGGTTTCATAAGGGCTCATGCCCAAGAGACGGTTGTAAATATGCAAAGATGGTATTGGGTACATCCCATGTTAACAGAAAGAGAAGACTATGGTGCATTTCATACACTCATTCAGAGGCAACTAATGAAACATGATGAAAAATTTGAGAAATACTTTTGAATGTTACACATTTTTTTTTACACTCACACCTATCATCTAGCCTAAAGTACTTGTGTTATGGATACTAGATGACGGACATATTTTTTATATAATTATGTATATAGATGTTGAAAATATACTACATAAACATATACACAACCATGACTCGGAAACAAACATTTGTGGTCATCACAAAGTTTGCCCCTACCAGGATTCGAACCCGGGACCTCTTGGCCAATACCCAGCAATTTAAGCATTCGACCAAGGCGGCCATCGTTGTTTTTTGGATCCCAAACTGGCCTGTCTTCTACCAAATTAATTAATAATTCGGGGTGGATCTCCAAAATGATTGCGTTGCGCGCAGGTAGTCGCGCCGCTCGTAGGCCCGGTCTCGTGTACATGCGCTCACACACTGCCATACTCCACTGCGCGTCTGGCCTAGACGCGGCGAGCACCAAACCCGGTAACGCGGTGAGCCGGCGCTAGCGCCGCCACCGTCATCTGGTAGCTTCATAGTGTTCCATACAAGAGTGACGACCGGACGTAGACCCGGTTTGACGCCGGGCTTAGCTCCGGCGGAAAACCGTGTCGTGGGCATGAGCGCTAATAATTGTTTTTCCTATTCACCTGAATCAGTTTCTATTAATAGCACCACGCATAATTGCATCAAAAGTACAGCCGAAAGCAGTGTACTAATTGACTCAAACAGTTACAATCATCTCCTGATCCACATCAATTACTTTAATATATCAATATCGTGCCTCAATCAATCCATCCATCTCTTTTGTTGCCTTATTCTACTTCGACATCAAACCGCCAACATTCATGTGCATCACTTTTTTAGTCACATGCGATTCATCGAGCCTCATAACATGTCCATTCCGAATCAAACGGTTCCCTTTCAACGTTTCTCTTACTGGCGGTGGGTGGCGCTTTCAGTCTCCCTCTTAAGTGCTTTACTTATTTCTTACTTTGTCTATTACATATTGTTCCTTCTTTTCGATAATTTTTCGACATATTCATTCTCATTAATTCATTGTATTAAATTTTTTTTTATAAACTTTTACCACGTTTCCGTTTTTATTCATGATAATTTTTTTCATAATTTCGATAATCTTCTTCTTAATAAAGTATACTTATAACAATTTCAGGTCGTAGACTACATCCACAAGATAGCTGATGCTTATCCGAACCTCGTGACCCTTGTGAACGGAGGAAAGTCTCACGAAGGAAGAGACATTTGGTACTTGAAGATTTCCACCACCAATTTCCAGGTAGTATTAAGTTTCGATTAAATTTGGATCATAAATTAAAAATCTTTAATTGGTTTATAAATTAAATTAAAATAAATACATACATAACTTAATAAAAAAGATAATTAACAGTTGTTACTGAATGAAGCGACCCGTTACATTTAAGACCACATGCAAAATAAATATTTATTTATTTATTTAAAACTTTATTGCACACAAAATACAAGGTACAATTGGCGGACTTGACTGCTCTAAGGCATTCTCTACCAGTCAAACAGAAAGCTGAGTACAGAAAATATTTTGGTGGTCCGTAAAATGCGAGTAGGTAACGTTAAAATAACGTATATTAAAGCAGTTATAAATATATTATGCTTACATAAAAATATCAATATGGGTACATTAAATACAAAATAAATCTTATCATAAATAATAAACTATAATATTAAAATACATTAACATATAAATATCCAAATACTTTGCAAGAAAATCCTTTCATACTTAATTAATTGATAATTTAAGATTAGTTGCCAAAAGTTTACATTTGTTCGATAGAAACGTTCTATCGTCTGCCATTTGGCTAGGTACCCTGACCAGATTGGGAAAATTTTTGATTACGGTATTGGGAATAAAACATTGAATAAAATATATCGCCTACTGTTCGCAGGACAGCAGCAAGCCAGTCGTCTTCATGCACTCTCTGCTACATGCGCGCGAGTGGGTGACGTTACCAGCAACATTGTACGCCATCAACAAGTTGTTGGTGGACGTTACAGAGCAAGATCTTCTCCAAGACATTGACTGGATCATCATGCCCATCGCCAACCCAGATGGATACGTGTTTTCACATGTTGAGGTAGTTTTCATCTTCCTCCCCTGTTCCGTGGTTATTTGGGGGTTGGCACCGTGTTATTTCTCCTTTTTAATTCATATCATCCATCACACCTTAATGGTCACAAAGCTGCGAGAAATTCTTATCACTTTCTGTCCATATACAGAAATTAGAAGATTGGGATGACGACTACATTCCAATCCTGAAGGTTTTGGCTTTGGTTTTAGATTGGCTACCGATTTAAGAGATGCCTGACACCGTCGTCGGTTTAAGCATACTGTTGTTGGTGGTCAGCGCTGTACCCCCCGACCACCCCGAGGTGAATTGTATGTCTAGCGTGACTGAATCACGCCTTTTTCCCAAAGGGGTAGAAAGAGGTGTTTTAATTGCCATTCACCCGGGACAATTAATCGCAGTAATTTGCTAGATAGTGCACCAGGAACGCTTTGCCCATTTTTCGTTCTATTTTATTAACTCTTAGCCGCCTTTGACGACACCTGCGAGATATTATGTAGGGGTGGTGAAAATAGTATTCTGCTCAGCCGCCACCACACCACAAATAATGGACATTCTTAGGAAAACTAAGAAGATTGCTCGTCTTGCTGCGGAAGAGGGGTGGTACGACGGTAGCGGGGACGGGGCGCTCTAGATGTTGGCGGTGGCCGGTTAATGTGGGGAGGAGGAAAAACCCACTCCTCCCCGCATCGCCCACCCCCGCTAGCATCTAGAGCGTCCGCCCCCGCCACCGTCTCGTACCGCAGGAGGGTCGCGCACGAACTTGTCGGACTATACTTCATTTTCCTAAGCATTATTATTGTATTCTTCCAGTCGAGATTCTGGCGCAAGAACCGAGCCGTCAACATTGGCGCCTGCCTTGGGGTTGATCTTAACCGCAACTTCGACGCCAACTGGAGTCAAGCTTCCAGCTCGTTAACGTGCTCAGACACGTACCATGGCCCAAGAGCTTTCTCTGAACCCGAAACTCAAATCTTAAGAGACATTATGCAAGAGCACCAAAGCCGCTTATCTCTCTACCTCGATCTCCACAGCTTCGGCAGCATGATCTTGTACGGTTTTGGTAACGGGAATCTGCCTGCTAACGCACTGATCCTCAACATGGTGGGAGTGAGGATGGCTCAAGCCATAGACGCTGTCAAGGTCAGCTCCAACCCCAATTATGTAGTAGGCAATGTTGTCAACATTCTATACATGGCGTCTGGAAGCTCCATGGACTACGCAAAGTTAATTGGCGTACCTTTGGCTTATACGTACGAGTTGCCTGGTCATAGACTTGGTGGAGGTACTGCTTTAGGATTCCTCGTAGACCCGGACTTCATTGAACAGGCTGGTATGGAGACTTGGGAAGGAATCAAGGCTGGTGCAAGATACGCCCGGGATAACTTCAGGGCTTAATGTTGGAGCTAAATTGAAGGTCACACAGTCTTGCTGTGGTTTGAATTCCTATTGCTAATAAAAATCACGGTCCGCCAAAAACGCCTTTAGCCTTTTTCTTTTTGCCCTATTATCTTGTTTCTTCGGAGTTCCACCTCTCGCAATGGATCTCTACGATTCATTGGTCACACTTTCTCATAACATTAAGAATTAAAGAATCAGTTCCATCTCTGTGTTTCTGGAAACAGGTAAACTATAAATTAAAAATTGTCAAATGTATACTATTTAAACTCAAAGTTTCTTAATTTGTTTAACCGATTTGAAATTATCTTCGCTAATTATGTTACAAAATTCGGATATTTTGAACCTTAAACGCACATACAATAATTTGGTTGTATGATATACGACATATAAATTCAATCAGAAGCACTCAAAAGATCTTGATATTCTTTGATATTAAGTTTTAAACAATATTGATAAGCATAATAATGGTAATTACAAAGCTATAAAATATTGTTCCGTTATGAATATTCCTGATTAAAACAGTCTGTAGTTTACCAAGTGATCTATTTTAATAATAAACAGGGGGGGCCTAGACAAAGTAACATACCGACAAAGATAACGAAGTTCGATAAAGCAAAATGTATGGGATTTGACGTAAGTCGTCGTGAAATCACGTGATCAAAATTGTCTTCGCAAGTTCCTAGTTATGTTGGTAGCGCAAGCTAAGACGCAGTAGATACCAAAGTAATATGGCCGATCGTGACGAACTTCCACACGTTATCGTTATGAAACGATTGCCACTTGGCTACCGGCCCTGTTTCTTTACTATTAACATTAATACAGGTAAAACATCAGCGAACCCAATGATACACAACTCACAAATTATATCATAACAAACACCTAAACACCTTCTTACAAATTCAGTCTAGAAAATTAAATATTTTTCTGAGCGTTTATTAAACTATACATGTACAAAGTGACTGACAACCCTTGAGTTAAATAAATAGATAGGTTCTAATCGTAAGAATTATGCAGATTTATTGTATGCTTGTGTTGTTATTGTATTGTTAAGAATATTTTTAGATACCACACCTTTCACAATCAATTAGTTCTAAAAGATCAGAATCTGAAAATTACAGGCTACTAAATGAACTGAAATACCTAATAATTGAATAAAAATTACAATGAAAACAATGGCAGTTACAAACATTTTTTTTTTAAATTAGTTTTTACCGTTAGATTATTACACAAATACAATACACATACATAAATCACGCCTATTTATCCCCGAAGGGGTAGGTAGAGGTGATTAAATTAACAACACCCACGTTTCGGAAATTATGTTAGGTCCAATGAGAACCTATTTCCATCCATCGAGAACGTAAATCGCAGTATATTACTAGGTGGTATAAGAAGAACGCTGCTGCCTCATCATTATTCGTCGCAGTCTTATTCCTTAGTCGCCTTGTACGTCATCCGCTGGATAAGTGGGTGGGGGTGGTGACAATTGTATTCTGCTCTGCCATCTGCCCATCTCCACACGGCTGAACATGAATAATCTCATTATTATCTATCTCACCACATTGAAAGCTGTTGCTAAATTGACATCCATAAATATTAAATTCATACATAAATCATGCCTATATCCCAGAAGGGGTAGGCAGAGATGAATTAGCACGCACGTTTCGCCAACTATGTTAGGTCCCATGTAATAGGTGGCAAGCCTATTGCCATTTATCGGGCACAAAAGTCGCAGTACATTACTAGGTGGTATAAGATGAACGCTGCTGCCCACTCCTCATCACTGTTTTATCCCGAGGCGCCTTGTACGACACCCACGGAAGAGATTTGGGGTGGTGACAATTGTATTCTACTCTGCCGTCACCACACGGCAATATTAAATATTCATCTGTTAACTTCTTAATACAAGCAAGAATTACTGGCACTTCAATCAAAATTGCTCATAGGGGAAGTCAGTCCATAACGGGTACCTATACTGTCTAAAACGGGCACGTGACAAAAATTTTTTTTTACCCAAGAGTACCACCTCAGCGCTAAATGTAAACATAACATTAACCTTCCAGCATGGAGCAATACAGCCCATTTTTCCATTCTTCCATAGGAAAAGCCTGTGTGCCTATAGGGCTAAAAAAAACCAACTTAGTAAGTAGATTGTATAACAAGGGCATAAAATGAGCCATTGTACCCCGAGACGATTTTATCTGCCCGAACCGTAGGCGAGGGTGGATAGAAGTCGAGGGGTCCATTGGCTGTTTAGGCCAGTGTTTTACACTCTGATTTTCACTTCGATTGCGTGAAAATTAAATAAATATTTCAAAATCTGTAGGAAAATGTAACCTGCCAGTAAACTTTTTATTCTTATTTTTTAATAGCGATATTTAACTTAAATACAAATTATTTCATTCCGCCAAGTAATAAAAATAATTCGATGCGTTTTATTTATAACAGATGACAATGTTTTATGACTTTTACTGTAGAAAACATAAGAGAAATAAAATAAAGCAAATAAATAAATTATCGCAAGTTATTCTGTGAAGTTTTATTTTGTTGGCTGTGGGGCATAAGAATCTTTGTCTAAAAGAAAATTTTACTTTATGCCGAAGTCTAGAGCATAAAATCCATTATATGCAGCCTATAGACGACATAAAGACCAACTTTTTAAGCAAGAATGAGAAGTAAAAAATATTTTTTATTAGGTCCTTACAATACGAAACTGGCGTTTTGTCGTACTAGCCACTTTGATTTGAAATATCTCCTCTTTGTGGAAGTATTCCTAATTCAAATGCAAGAACCCTGTTAGCTGGTACATTTGAGTTTCGAAAATTTCGCATTCATTTGCTTTTTCCTGGTTAGTTTTTTCTTTGGCATCGTTCATATCGCACAATGTAAAACATGACATATACACTATATTTAATTTTAAGAGTCAGAGTTCTACCGTACCACCAGTGCTGCAGAAACAGTGGCTGTGTACTTTTTTGATACCAACGTTTTAATTCTAAAAATTACGAATTAGAATAATAACATAAACCACATCTATCAATCCCCGAAGAGGTAGGCAGAGGTGTATTAACACCCAAGTTTTACCTATGAGTTACTTTGATTAATAAATATATTTTACATAAAAAATAGACTTTCACTTTCATACACAACCTATATTTATCTGAAACTTAAAAATTATTCGAAGTTTAATAAAATTAATAACAAATTCTGTTTCGCCTAGCTCCGACATTGGATTAGTGTTATGATTTCTTTATATTCAAGATTTGTTTAGATAAGCAATGAAATCAATTAGCTTTTTATCGTCACCTTGCATTATTAGTATCACTCGTTGACTAATCCTTGTAATGGATACCTTTTAAGAATAATCATACTAGTTCAATCATGCGGCTTCCCACAGCTAATTTACTTTTACTTACCAATGATTAAGAATAAATAATATTAATTTCTAAAAGTTGTTGTAAACGACATTTAATCGTCGCATGGCCATAGTTCAGAGGGCCTACCGCCTAACTCGATTGCTGATGATAGCTATATTGCAATGCACTGCTTAAGGCTATAGCAGCCATCCTGAATTTTTAGGCGGCACGGATTTTGTGACAAAATTCATACAAAATCATTCGGTGATCATTCGTTCAAAGCTATCGCTAATAGTTTAGGTACATTTGGTGCGAAATGACAGCATGACGTCACAAACTATAGCTTTTGCTTTAGCAATCGAGTTAGGCGGTAGGCCCCCGGATCATGCGAAATTATTCCTTATTAAAGTTAAGAGTTGTTAAAACACAAATTTAAAAAAAAACCTTTTATTTTTCCTGAAAAAAAATATTTTTTCGATTACTGAATACTTGTTTTATAGCACGAATTATAATCATATTCATAAATTCATTTTTTATAATAGTTAATTAGATTCGGTGGTAATAATAATAAGATAAGAAATCTGTACTGTCAATAATAGTGCCACACACCAATACCGCAGAAAGAAAATTATTATTAATATGACAGAAAAAAACAATATCTTATGCATGAACATAAATACCTACAAACTGATAATTATTGAGAAAAAATAACGATTAAAGATAATTGATAAAAGCTTGTCGTAGGAAAATTTAATCCATTCACACACCACCAACATCGACGAAGATGTTCTCCAGCTACTTTATAGTATTAGTGCAAATTTCTTTAGTATTATCAATAAATCAGGATTACGCGGGGTAAGTTCAGCTGAAAATTCGATGAGCTCTTAACACGTTTTTTTAAATTCCTGGAAGCTAAGGATAATATTCTTTTAATTAAAAGCTAAGTATTTCAAAGAAAATAAAGTGAGCATCCGGGTTTGCGTGGGTATAGATCATCATCACCAGCCCTTTAATGTCCCCCCCCCCCCCACTGCTGGGGCACGGGCCTTCCCTATGGATGGAAGAATATAGGGAGATTGGGCCATAACCCAACACGCTGGCCCAGTGCGCAGACCACCGGCTTAACGTGCCTTCCGAAGCACGGAGGAACTCGAGATAATAAATTTTTGGTCACCTCGGGTATAGATATATGCCTGGATTGCGTAGAACGCGATTTCGCTTCAGGACAATTATATTTGGAATTTTTTCGGAGTATATTTTATTTTTAATATTTTTTGTAATATTTATATAATGTTCAAATAAAAATCAAATGATAACTATTTCGGTCATATATTTAAAGAAATATTGAGAAAATACTTACATTTTTATGACAGGACTGGTTTGCAGGAATGTAATTTTGAGTTCTAAGTAATTTTAAGTATCTTTTGTATTAAGGAAGCTAAGTCGAAGACCCATGTACCCCACGAGGCATTATTCGGGGATAGGTAATGCAGAAAGTTTATACCTATTTAATTTGGTAAACATCAAACTGCTACTAGTACCGCGTGGTTTCGTACAAGGCGACTAAAGGTTAAAATATGATGAGGAATGGACAGCAGTGTTCCTATTGGACCACCTAGCAATATACTGCGATTTAGGCCTTATATGGCTCTTTTTATGGCAATAGGGTCGCCCCTATCACATGGGACTAAAAATAATTGGTTAAACTTGTGTGTTAAATACACCTCTGCCTACTCGGGGATTATATAGGCGTGATTAATGTATGTATGTATGTACACTGCTACTAGTTCGGAAAAATTGAAACAAATAGCACAGTTTGGTCGCATTATTGCTTGTAACATTGGTACGAATGAATCAACGGAAATAAACCTATGCCTGTTTTTATTTTATTTTCAGATATATCCTCTATAATACATACATATATAAATCACGCCTATTTAGGACAAAAGGGGTAGGAAGAAGTGAATTAACACCTTCGTTTCACCAATTATGATAAATCCCATGTGGCGAGCCTAATGCCATCTTTCGAACACGAGCTGGAGCTAGCTGCTATAAGAGGTTGCCGCTGCTTTCTTTCCCCATAGTGCGACACCCGCGGGAGAGATTGGGGGTGGTGACAGAAGTATTCTGCTCTACTGTCACCACCCCCAATCTCTCCCGCTTCTTCTTGGCTACTGGCCCAGGAAAAAGCAAATGAATGCGAAATTTTCGAAACTCAAATGTACCAGCTAATAGGGTTCTTGCATTTGAATTAGGAATACTTACACAAAGACTTACTTACACAGTCACCACGCGTTGGTGACGCTTCATTATAAACCTGTAATTTCAATTGCCAGGTACAAAGTCTACAATGTCAAACTCGAGTCAGAGGAGCAGCAAAATAATTTCGACTTGATCAAGGGTGACGAAATTGACTACTGGCGGAAGCCGTCCTTCAAACATGGCGTGACCGGACAAGCTATGGTTGCATCTTCCCATTTAGAATGGTTCGAAGAGCAGCTCGAGAAGCTGGGCTTGGATTCTGATTTGCTGATTGCCGATGTTAATGAGTAGGTATTATAACCAGATAAGATAAGGTATCCTACTGGTGGTATTTATCAAACAAAAGTAAAATATCTGGGTATAAACAAGTATTATTTGCGTATTATAACAGATTATGCGTCTTTGTTCGACTAAAACCATGACAAAGCTACCGAGGAGTTTCATAGATATGGAAACTCGTGGCTTGATTTGTAGCTAGGTACAAATATCAAGTTTGGTAACCTTAGTACATATTCTCATTTATTTATAATTTCTGTCTGTGTCTTCCAAAGGTATTTACTGGAAAAGGAGGCTAAATTATTGAGAACCAGGCGCTCTGATCCGGAGATAATTTTTGACTACACGAGATATTACAGATACGACGAGGTAAGCTGTGGTGTATTTTTGTTTCATCAAAGTTGTAAACCAATTTACTTACTATATTTGAAATTGCATTCAGATTGTAGATTTTTGGTCAGTTTTTCCTATTTTGAAGCGAACACCACATGTTTATGTGGTGTTCGCTTCAAATATTTTCTACCCTTGTATTATTCTACATTATCATTAGTTTGTTTTACTGTACAGTATCATCATCCAAATCTTTCGATCACGATAAACCAGTACTATCCAGTTTTATTTTTTCTGCTATTATCACAATCTATGTAGGCTCTGCACCACATAGGCACCTACATTTTCGAAACAACTGCCTAATTTTTTCAAGTGATGTTCACACAGACCTGAATTCGAGGAAGACATATTTTACCTATGTTGTGTTTGTTACATTTGCACGAACCTTGCACATTTAAAATTAACTATCTTTTTACTGATTTAACTAGAGTAAATTTCGATCTTTTCACAAAGGAAAAGAGGACTGATTCTTTCAAAAAATTGCGGCTTGATTCTGGATTAGGGTGTCTATCCATGTCAATTCATATACGATTTCATAGACGATCGCAGGATAAGACTTCAGACTACTTCGTGAAGGCTTTGTGGGCTTTCGAGACGGTCAATCAGCTTGAGTCAATCTCGTTCATTTCCTGTGTGTTTCTGTTCTGTTGCTAGGTCAAACAGATCTTTTTTATGTCTCATTGATTTGTTTGACCTAGCAACAGAACTGAAACATACAGAAAATGAACGTGCTGATTGACCATTTCGGAACCCCATTAGTCTTACTTGGAGTATGAAAGTGCACCATCCGCTTTATACCAGGTACCGGTAAGGTTATTATCATGGTTTGTTACAGATCCTAAGCCACATGAGGAACTTGGTAGAGAGATACGAAGATTCAGATAGAGTCTCTTTGAAATTAGTTGAACTTGGCAAAACTCACCAGGAAAGGGATTGGGTGTATTTAAAATTGACTAGGGCCGGTAATAATGCAGTGCAGAAACCAGTAGTCATTATTGAAGGTGGCATAATCCCAAGAGAATGGATCACAATACCTGCAGCATTGTATGTACTTGATAGGGTGCTGGAAGAGAGTCAGTCGACTTTACTGGTCAAATATGATTGGATATTCATTCCTGTTGTGAACCCAGATGGATATGAATATACACATACAAACGTAAGTACTATAGAAATTATTGTAGACTGTGCGCCAGATAAGTCTGCGTGGAACTAAAATTTCGCCTGCTATTTTGTTTGTCTAAGAGTGTCAATGTTAGCGAGCAGCGCCACCCATCGCGCGCAGACTTATCTGGCGCGCACTCTAGCAGGGATTTTTAAAAAGGGCCGTACGGTGAAGGCTGAGCTACATAATATGAATGCCACCTCACCAATCTCTTTCATGGATGTCGTACAAGGAGACTAAGGGTTAAAACTGTTATACCACCTAGCAATATACTGCGATTCACGAGCCCGATAGATGGCAATAGGCTCGCCCCAAATTAGATGGGACAAAACATGCCTAATTGGCGAAATTTTAGTGAAAAATCACCTCTGCCTACATAAAATTGAATACGCGTAGGGAATGCCCAAACCGGGCATACCTGCTGCCTCAAACGGACGCTTTCTAACGGGTATATATTGATTTTTATCACGAGAGTGCCCACTTTTCCAACTATGCTTGGTTTAGGCCCCCTTTCCCTATCTGTACTACACATAAATAAAATAACATATATGTATATTTAGGTTCTATATAACTCGTGTATATTTAGGTTCTAATACGCGAGTAGTATACCGAAATACCTATACGTGATTTAAATCCGCATAAGTAGTGGTAACCAAGCGTGCTGATGACTGTACATACGAAATGATTGCATCAACCGACAGACCACGGCTGTGATTAACTAACCGATGATTGACAGGATTCGTTATACAACTGCAAGTCACGTGATTTTGCAAACGTTTCTGCTATACTTTTGTTTCACCGACATACCGTGGCATACCAGCCTCACATAATATATTATATACCTGCCTAAGCCTGCCTCACATATTATATTATTTACCCCATATAATAATTTTCATCGATATTTTAGCCCAGCCTGGCTAGCATGACCACCGAAACACGATATGATATAGCCATTTATCGCGTTGACCAGTAAAAAAATAATTGGATTTTAACACTTGAATAAGCCAGAATTGAATAATTTAATAAGCCTCTAAGGCTATATTATAAAGATATAGCCATTTATCGCTTTGAACTGTAGAAAGTCCAATGATTTTTGTGAGTTGAACGCGATAAACGGCTATAGCATGTCGTGATTGGGTGGTCATGCTAGCCGGGCTAGTGCTTAATGCTGCTAATGTTAACGCAACAATAGTATCTCAATGGTGTTTCAATAGTTTGTTGCTTTTTGACACAGCTCCTGTTACTAAAACGGAAATTAACTAAAAATAATTAAACTAATGTATTGTATTGTTATTTTCTGTTTTAGAATTTTCACGTTGTGAAAATGGTCACCTGTATTAAAAAACATTTATCATAAATTGTCATAATCAGCTGTCCTTTATAGAATAGCTTTAAAAATAGCTAAAACCTATGAGACAGCTTATTTTTTATTCGCTATATTGATTTAGCCCAATACTTGCAAGCATGCTCTAATACTCTAATCTATAATTAAATGTACTCATTATATTGTGAATTATAGTTTATAATGACTTTTCTAATTGGTTAACTTAATATTAGTAGTCATTTTGTAATATTAATTAACTACTAATACCAATGATAACACACGATGGATTTGACAACATACCAGATAAAATAATATATTTCTTCACATCTGTTACATGGGACTTGATATTACGATGTTATACCTACCCTTCTGCCTCTGCCCTTCTGCCTCTGACCCTTAGGGGTAAACAGCCGTGACTTATGTGCGTTAATACAAGCTTTCTTTTTCCTACAGCTCCGATTGTGGACCAAAACATTGACCACCAAATCCTACCTGGATTTCATTTGTCCCGGGGCCCACATCAACCGAAACTTCAACATCGACTGGTCCGTGTCAGATTCGAGTTCAAGTCCATGCAGTCATTTGTTCGCCGGGGTCAGCACCTTGTCCGAAATAGAGGCCCGCATGGTCACTTCCATCATCGACGAATACGGCAGCAGAATAAGAATTTACATTTCCCTCCAAAACTCTGGCGGGTTCATATCTTTCCCTTGGCAGTACGAGAAAGCAGCTTGTGGATTGTTCCGGCAACATCTGTTTCTAAGTCGCGAAATGGCTGCAGTTATGAGCGGAAACTATAGTGTGGACGTTGCATCGTTAGCCTACGGTGATAGGGCATCAGGGTCTAGCACAGACTACGCAAGGCAACAAGGAGGATGGTTCACGTTCAACCTGGACATTGAACAGAGAGGCGACCATGGAGTTCATGTGGCCGAGGAAGACATTGTAAATATTACAGACGACGTTTGGAAAGCAGTAGCTGTTGCTGCTGAAAATTCTGAGAAATATATTTCTTAAGAAATTCGTAATTTCTATTATTTTATTCGACAGATGCCTTCTGTTAAATATGGGTCTTGTCGATTTCAATATTGATCGCGTAGAGAATCTCACAGCAAAGACCTGTCCGTGACTCGTTATCAGACCATCTTAAGTGATTCTTTGTGAGTGTGATGAAGTATCTGTATGCTAGGTGTCGTGAAGTTCATCTTATGTTTCACATCGATAGCCGTTTAACCGGGAAGAGTATATGGATAATAGGCCGTAACCAATCACGCCGGACCAATGCTGATTGCACATTCTTTCTTGGACACACGGGAAAATAAATGAGTTGTTGAGTTATAGTGCCTGAAAGAGACTATTATTTTCATAAATGCTTTGCATATGTGTTAGCATTAAGATTACCAGTAATATTGGTATTACTGGTAATATATACATTACAGTCCAAACACATGGCCGGTCCAAACCACTGTTGACTGATAAATGCATACCCAAAATATAAATACAGGTTTTTTCATTAATTCAATATTAGTACTGTAACAATGAGGAGCTCGATAGTGCAGTGGTTTAGCGCGCTTAGCCTGCGATTACATAAACCAAGCAATGTACGCGAAAGGCCGGTCATTGGATAGGTGACCATAAATATTTTATCTGTAGTTCCTCCAGCTTCGGAAGACACGAGCCGTCGGTCCTGGATGCATCTGCAGTCGTTAATACATACCGATCAGCATAGTGGTTATAGCCCATCCTCCCAATATGGGTGTAGCATCAGGGACATGATGATGATGACCTTAGTTTAGTAATTATTCATACATGTATCAGATTCCAATCGGCAGTGTTGGGTCTTACACTAACCTTCCCGCTCCCAGCCAGGGCAGGGCACCTTAGAGCCCTGGGGTAGCTACCAGCTACTTGTCAGGGCTACTCCCTGAAGTACTTTTTATCCAGCAACCCTGTAGCCTGAAGCTTTTTAAATATTAAAATGCTTATTACTTTCTGAAGCATTAATTAAGCACGTTAGAGAAACTAGAAAACATCAAATCTTTCACTCTATCCGCGTTTATTTCGCCATTAGCTCTAACTGTGGTTTCTCCAACAACTTAATTTCGACTCGCAGGGCCGTTTTTACCTTTCCTGTTATCATGATCATTATCATTAAATAGTTTGTTAGGAACACGTCCCGGCTGTTTGCGTGAAACAAAAGAGGCTGTTATTTCACGGCGAACGTTACAATAAATACCAGGTAACTACTATTAGTTCTGAACTAAGTTGGACTTGGATAGAAAGGAAACGTTGTGTGGAGAGAATTCAATAGTAGACTAGTGTTACATCATTATCATTATAATTATCATTATCAGCCTTTTACGGTGTTTATTACAAAGATGTCTTTAAGATCCAGGACAGTGCTACAAACTTTTGACAAAAAGGTTACGTCATCAGGATTGAACTCCTAATAAACAAAACTAGTCTTAAAAACTTTTTTGTTACAAAGTTAATATGCTGTCGGTGATCATTTTTACACATACAACTACCTCATTACCTTACAAAAAAATTAGGTCAAAAAAGTAATGCCCTTCATAATACAAAGCTATCTAGGTACTGTCCCATTCAGTCAATCATATTCCTGTATCAGGTGAGACGAGGGTAGGACGTAATTGTAAAACTCTCAAATATACACCAGTTCAATTAAGTATAGTTTTATTACAAATAACACTAAGTATTCTCTTTAAACTACGGTCTCGGCGTAATTCGCTCTAACTTTTAATGCCCACTAAAAATTCGAAAACTATTCGAATTTAAAAACAATTGCCAATAATCTTCATGAAAAACCACCGATTCGGATGTAATTAAAAAAACATTAGAATGCACAAATGGGGGCCGAGAACGCGTCCTTACGAGATCCGGTGCAGCGATCTAAATTCATTAAAAAGTTAGAGCGTTCAGATTACAGCATTAACGTTCAGATTTGCGCAAAACTTGCTCTGAAAGTTTAGTGATGCCCTAGCTGCCTGTCGATATAGCCTGAAATCTACGCAACCAGGTGATGGCGTTTGAGTATTTGATTTATCCACAGCTGTATTTAAATCAATTTATAATAATATATCTTAATTTTTCTGCCGTGTAGTTACGGCAGAGTAGAATACAAATGTCACGAAAGGCGACTAAAGGTTAAGGCAACGTAAGTATTGTCTTTATACGTGCCCGATGTAATGGCAATAGGTTAGCCACCTATACATGGAACCTGACCTGAGCTTGTCGAAAGCAGGAAGTCGACTCAAACCATAATCGTAGTTGAATAAATAATTTTTCATGTATGTTCTATGCCATCGTTATGCTAAAGTTTTTATTAATTAAATAACGAGTTTTCAGGAAACCTCACAAAGTTTTGGTTGACAGGTTAAAAATTCGGAATACATAGCTGTACAGTAAAAGTCAGTATTTAGTGGTGAAAAATGTTGACTGCGCTAGAAGTCTTTATTAACCCAACGTCCTAAAATTATTGCGAACATATCTGGCTCCAGTTTTGATGCCTTCCCAGGTCTCATAGCCGGCTTGTTCAATAAAATCTGGATCGACAAGGAAACCATTGAACCCACCCATGTTTCTGTAGCCTGGTAGCTCGTAGGTGTACGCCAAGGGGATTCCGATAGCTTGAGCGTAATCACTAGCTCCACCTGTTGCGGCGTATAAGACATTGAAGATGTTGCCGACAACATAGTTGGGGTTGCTGGCCCATTTGACTCTGTCAATAGTTTGCGCCATGTTGACTCCAACTAGGTTGACTGTTAACGCGTTAGGAGGCAGCTGACCAGTTCCGTAGCCGTACAAGATATAGCTACCGTAGGCGTGAATGTCAATATACATCCCAATGCGACTTGAATGCTGCTGAAGAATACTCCTTATTGCTTGTGTTTCGGGCTCAGAGAAGGCCGAGCGGCCGTGGAAGTTGTCGGCGCAGACGCTGCTGCTTGAGGCGACACCCCAGAATATATCGAAGTTTCTGTTTAAGTCTACTCCCAAGCAAACGTTGCCAGTGATGTATCCAGTAGCTCGATTCTTTCTCCAAAAGCGAGCCTGGAAAGTGAAAAGATTTCATTTGATTATTATATCAATATTAGATAAATATTTCAAAACATTTATGTTTTTAGTCCAAACACTTGTTGATGTGATAGAAACGCTAGCTATTCCAAATTATATTTTAACACTTATTGTTACTTAAGTTCATTTAATATCGAAATATATAAATATATGACGGCAGTGAAGAATATAATTGCCGCCACCCCTGCCTCTTTCGTGGGTGTCCTACAAAGCGTAACAATATAATATTTTAACGTGGAATTGCAGCAGCGTTCCTGGTGCGCCACAGTTCAGCTGACAAAACTCAAATAACAGAAGCCACTTACATTGGTGTGGGACCATTCATATCCATCGGGATTGGCAATTGGAAGAATGATCCAATCGATGTCGTTAACCAAGTCGCTTTCAGTCACATCTACGACCAGTTTTTGAATAGCATAGAGAGAAGCTGGCAGGGTTAGCCATTCTCGGGCATGCAGAAGAGATTGCAAGTAGACCACCGGCTTAGTTCTATCCTGAAATTAAAATACAAGTCTTCAATTTTCTATTATTAATATCATTGTTTTGATTATATTTGAAACCTATATAAATATTAGAAAAAATATTCTAAAGACCTAAGAGGTGGCCTTTGTTTTTAGTATGGGTTTACTGATAAAGCTTAACAATATTTCCACAATCCACAACCACATGATCTAATTAAGTCAGGGTCAGAGGCTTCCTTCTGAGGATATAATAATTTCGCCTAACAACTTGAAAAGTGTGACGAGACTTCGAGGATAAAATATTTTGCGGATGAGACATCACCTCAGTTTCCGAAATTTCTTGAAGAAATGACTTGATAACAAACCTGGAAATTCGATGAAGATATTCTCAAATATTTTATATCTCTTCCCTCGAAGCTTCTCCCAGCTGTCACAACTGTTACACGGTTAGGATACTCCCGGCCCAAGCGATCCAAATAAGCATTAACCTGAAAGTTAACAAAAATAAAAAAATCAAATGTGGTTCAATATTCATATCATTACACATACGTGAAACGTCAAGGAAATACGTTAAACAATGGAAATGTATCAAAGATTTCCAAATAATTAGAGTGATAAGCTATCTTTTCATAAGCTACCAGGAGGCCGTGTTTTGAGACGACCGGGAAAGAAAATCATTTATCGTTAATCCATGTACCAATAATGATGATGATGATGATTTATGTGATAAGAGAAAGGTATGGTTTGAAAGAAGACAATAATAACAAGAATTGAGAAAGACATATTCGCATGGTTTGGTTGGTCACGTACAAAGGATGATTGAAAGGAGAGTGACAAAAAGGATTTATATTATGTCGGAAGTGAATGGAGAAAATGGCAGGAGAAGACTTAGAAAGTGAAATATTACTAAGCAAGAGCGGTAGAATTAGGTATTGTGTGTGAAATGCTTACTTCGTCGTATCTGTGAATTTCCGTCAAAGAGAGAGCTCTTGATAGTTTTCCACTATTCTTCAACTTTTCTGTCGACAAAATTTCGTCTTCTCTATCCAGTCGTCTGAAAGGTTGATTTTATTTCATGATTTTCAAAATATGTAATATTTAAAATGAATATGCTCTCATAATACCCACTTGTCTGCTTGTGCCCCTTGAAAACCAGTTTATATTTCCATATGACAACTTGTCTCAAAAATAATTGCATATGAATTCAAAAGTAAACGCACATCATAAGCATACTCTCCTCCTCCTCGTGTCGCTTTCCTCATTATGAACCTTTTCTAAGCACATTATAATAAGTAGCGAAATTTAATTCAAATAACACTTACTCTTTTATATTTCCCACTGAAACTTTGAATTCCACTTGAGCTCCAGTCAAAACTTCCTCGAATTGTTCTTTTCTGTCCTTTGAAATGAAGACATGTCCGGGACGTCCAGGCTGTGGTGTCAGCCAAATGTCCATAGGAATTACTTCTTCAAGTTGTCTTATGAAAGAGCCTTGTTCCTCATTCTCGGTTACTACCTCATAAAGCGTGTATCTGGAATTTGATATTGATTCGATTTTGATAAGGTGATTTAGAGCTGTTAATGAAATTTGTGTTTTGATATGAGCTTTTCAAATCCTAACTATTAAATAAAGATAGTTTGAAATAAAACCGCTTTTACGGATTCAATTCACAGTGTATTTTCGAACTCAGTGTTTCTGTTATTCATCCCGACGTTTCAATCTCATTGGCCGCTACGGGGAGACAATGCCACTTAATGTGTAAAAGTTGTTTTATTTAAAATGCGGAGTGATCATGATAACATTAAAGAACTTTATGTAAAACTTAATAAAAATTAATTATAATGGGCAGCACACCCAAAGAGGATTTCTGCCAGGCAGACGGCCAGCTGTAAAACCTAAGCAAATATCTTGAACCAATCAATCAATCTCTGGGTACATCCGAGTACAAAAGGAAGCGAATGACTTGATAACGTTCAACTGATAAGAATAAACCCAAGATAAACTGGGAACAGGACTAGAAGATGTTGATGATAATGATTAAATGAAACGGTTTTCTTTGTCCTACAAATTATCATAGATATATTCATAAATCATGGCTATTTATCCCAGAAGTGGTGAATTAACACCCACTGTTAATCAATTTTATTAGGTCCCATATAATAGGTAATGAGCCTATTGCTAGCTATTAGGCACATACATGAAGTATATTACTGGGTAATATAAATGGAACGCTGTTGCCCAATACTCATCGCTGTCTTAACCTTTAGTCGCTATGAATGACACTCGCAAGAGAAATTGGGGTGGTTACTTCTTCTCCCAGTCTATCTGGGGTCGGCGCAGTATATTTCATCTTCCATTCAGATCGGTTAGACGTCGAATTAGAGGTGGTTACAATAATTGTATTCTGCTCTGCCGTCACCACACGGCACTTGTCAGTCAGACTTCTATAATGCAGAGCCTAACAAAATTATCCAAACTAAACAATGATTGCAAATCGGATCTTTTGACGGTAGTTAAGATGTTGGTCCCAGCTGAGTCTTTGATGGACCACGTGGTGTGCTATTGTGCATTCTCCTTCCATAGGCCAGACCTGTACGGTGGGGACATTGAGACTTCTGATTATGTATAGTATTATATATTTACCCATCATATTCTTCGTGCTTGGCCAACACAAACCACACGGATAAACAAATTAGAAACAGACTTTTAAACACGGCCATTTTGACTGAATTCCACAACTAAAAGACAATAGATTTAGTCAACATTGTCTTTATGTATGGCGTATTATCTATACGAGGGCCCATTGTTAATTTTTCACAATCTAAGGATATCAATGACAGATAAATAAACATGCTCTGACTTCGGTTAGAGTAAGGACGGGCGAATTGGACCTAGCCAATATGCCAAGAATTTCATAGATACATTGACGCCTTCTTTTGATGGTTCTACTATCGTACGACACGCTCGGTACAATCCTGTATTCGAGTCCTGATAGCTGTAATGCTGTGTGCATAAATAGGTTCATTTGGTTTTTCCTAAGCTCTGCTATTATTATACATTTATTTTATATTTATATTTTTTACATTCAGCACACCTCTAATTTTGCCCAAAATAAGCAATTGTGTTATGGATACTATATGACGGACAAATTTAAATAAGTACACATAATTATTCATGATTGAAAATATACTACATAAACATAAAAACAACCTGACTGGGGAACAAATGTATGTGTCCATAAAACAAACATTTTGCTCCTACCAGGGTTCGAACCCGGAACCTTTTGGACGACGATCTGACCAATCGACCCATCGTTAATTCTCGTGGGGATAGGCCAGCCAGTGAGGTATATTAACATCTGCATTTTTCCCATGTAAGAAGAGTTGTCAAAATTATTATGCTTTTCTTCTTCTTCTTCTCCCTGCCCTGTTTCCAGTCTATCTGGGGTCGGTGCTGTATGTTTCCTCTTCCATTCATATCGGTCAGACGTCATCAAGCCGTCCACTCCCTTTTGATTCATATCATCCATCACACCCTAAGTAAAAGTGCTAGTGATGAATAAATGTATAGAAAAGAGACGGAACGGACCATGTTGAGACTAGTCGAGAGACCGATGAACGGAGAGAGTTATTGGAATGACAACATTCCAATCCATACTGCTCAAGGTTTTGGCTTAGGTTTTAAAGCCTGCCTGACACCAACCCTCTTTGGGTAATAATTATGCTATTCGTTTGAATAGATTGGCGACTTGACTAGAGGGACAGGAACGCTGCTGCCAATTCCTCTTTATATTTAGTCGCCTTTACGACACCTACGAAAGAGATAGGGGTGAAGACAACTGTATTCTATTCTGCTTGGTTTCAAAAATATTTTCGGACACCTGTTGTTATTGCATAATTTTATGATTATTTGATTAGCTTTACCCGGATTTAAGCTTAACATCAATCAATTATTCGTTATCATTATGGAACATTAGATTAAATGCCGATCTTAATATGGTTATTCGGAATGGACTCACTTGGTGGTACACTTGGTACACCACCTGGCTTTACGTGCCGAATAGAAGGCATTAGGCTCGTCCCCTATTCCACGGGACTTAACATACTAGCACCCACGTTTCGCCAATTATGCTAGGTCCCATGTAATAGGTGGCGAGCCTATTGCCATTTATCGGGCACAAAAGTCGCAGTACTTTGCTAAGTGGTAGGTATAAGAGGAACGCTGCTGCCCATTCCTCATCACTGATTTATCCATAGTCGCCTTGTACGACACCCACGGGAGAGATTTGGGGTGGTGACAACTGTATTCTACTCTGCCGTCACCACACGGCCACGGAAATGAGAATGCTGAAATGGATGGATGATCGCTGCATGCATTTTCCTTTCATCCCTCGCTATCGTTGCCCAACATTCTGATCCATACAATACGACAGGTCTTATGGTTTTGTATATTGTTATTAGACCTTTGATTTTAAAGGGAAATCTTGGTCACAAGTTGTCCCTGAGACCTGCCGCCATTTCATCCACCCTGCATTTATTCTACCATTTACATCGCGGTCAATATCACCATCGTAACTGGGAGGGATACACCATCTAAAGCAATATCAGTAGAACCAGAGGCGCCACCGATTCTAACGCCATAATTATAATGGTAACAGCATTATTGTGTTCCGACAACATGTGATAAGATAGCCAGCCCCCACGCAGATATGGTTAAGGTTTCCAGATGAAGCTCAATTCCATCCTCGGTGCTTATCCTCACTTACCATCAGGTGAGATGAAGGCCAAGAGCTTCCATGTCGAGCAAAAAAACATCTAGATTGTTTTTGAGAATTCCCAAGATTTCGAGTAATACCGCGAGTAAAACCAATCGCTAATAGTAGTTGTACGATTTCGTCACAACCATTGATTGGCCCATAGAGCCAATAGCTTTGGACCTTTTCTTAAATTCGCTTTGAAAATGAATTGTATTCAAGAAAGTACCCTCTTTAGGCAGCATTTCCCTTTATGAGCCACCTTCCCCTATAGGTATAATTTAAGATAAAATCGTATTTGCGATTGGTTTTTCTATAGGTATTCCCATTACCGCTATCAGATATCTCTATAACTCTGCGCCATTACAAAAATTGACGATAGGTAAGGTTTTCAGCGTCTACAATATTTCGTCATCATCGAGAAGATGATGAACACACCAGGAAGGTAATGACGATTATTTATTTTAATTTTTTTTGAACAATGAAATAAAAGTGATGCAAATGGCGGACTTAATGCTGAAAGCGTTCTCTCCCAATTATTAATGGGACCCATGAAATATTTTCGAACGAATTCGCCTTAATTCTTGTCAATTAAAACCAAATAAAGTTCCATTTCCATAATCCCCTACTGGCCCAAAGCGAAAAGTTTGTCCGTTTCCAAATAATGAAGTTTTCACTGTAAAATTGCGAAACGGGCAACACTACAGATAATGTAAATTTACATACTGCCCATTGGTGGCTTTCGTTTGGCCAGCTGCAGTCATTTATTTCTATATTAGCGCCTTTGTTCCAATTTGAATAAATTAATAAAAGTATTCGTTTGTGTTCCGTTCCACATAAGGCTGTGAAGTTCTGCATTTTAGACAGCGCAGCGCAGTGTGTTTCGTATCTAAAAGGCCATTTTAGCAATATCGCCAAAAGCAGTTCATTTTCAGAGTCCAGTACTCAGTTTGGGATCTAATTAAAACAAAGTAAAGTCAGAAATTTTTCCATAATTTATTGTCCATATGCGGGAACAGTATAATATTTATTCCCAGAATCGGGACAAATAATTTACGTGAGTTAACGTGAAGACGAATGATTAGTGTAATTTCGGCAAATTAACTAATGTCCTGGGCCCGTAGCCAAGTGGCAATCGTTTCATAACGATAACGTGTCGAAGTTCGTCACGATCGGCCGTATTACTATGGTATCTACAGCGTCTTAGCTTGCGCTACCAACATAACTAGGAGCTTACGAAGTTGATTTTGGTCACGTGATTTCACGACGACTTACGTCAAATCCCATACATTTTGCTTTAACGAACTTCGTTATCTTTGTTAGTATTTTACTTTGTCTAGGCCCCCTGGTTAGCTTAATGTATAGGCATCTCGCCGAATCACGGAGAAGGCACTACTTTCTCTGTTCTGTGGAGAAGACAATAATTTTTAGAGATTTGAAGTCCACGCAAGTTATTGCTATCTTTTTCTCGCACTCACTCATTATCATTATCCCTCTCTTTCTCGGCCGAAACTCTGTTTACGAAAGTGAAATTTTCTCAATCGATTTTTTGATTTACCTACGTCAAACAAGTTAACGATACGTTTACGATAATTGGATATATTTGTACAGTCACGTTCGGCCGTCTGCGTAGAAGTTTTATGAATGAAAGTCAAATAGTTGATGCGTCCGCGCCATTTTTGGCTTCGATACTATAATTATATCCGAGACGTCAATTAACGTTAATGAGTACTTAATACAAAAAAAATGACAATTCGAACCTAGTCGCTATTCTTGACGGATCAAGGTCTTGTATTAAGTATTAAGTCCTCATTAACTTTAAGTGACAAGGTGGACCGACGATCTGGTAAAGGTCGCGGGAAGCCACTGGATGCGGGCAGCGCAGGACTGACCGGTTTGGAGATCCTTGGGGGAGACCTATGTCCAACAGTGGGCGTCTCTAGGCTGAATGATTTGAACTTTAATTATTATTGAAGTCTCTGAGTGCGGCTGTAATACAAATACAAATATGTACAAATATTTTGTTGATACAAGTTTTTAACAAATTTTTTAGGATTTATCCATTTAAGTTTACATAAAATTGTATTCGTATTTGTAAGTATACTGTAAATAAACTGTCATAATTACAACCTAACATAAACATTGGCTCAGCTTACAATATGTAATATACTGTCAACACATCTTAACGCTTATTAATTAAGCGTAAAACGTCGCAGTAAGGACTTAATCAACAAGCCGGCGTGTCTTTAGATAAGCACACAGTTATCATGCTAAAATGGATGATTGATGCTCACAGATATTTTATCACCATAATATAATTTTTTGTATTGTTTTACTAACAAAATCGTAGTCACGGTAATAATAGTCACTGTAAGTACCTCGATGCTGCAACTTTAGGGTATATGTAGTATTTAAGGATTTTAATTTTATTGCACGTGATATTATGTGACTTTAACTTCGGGCAAGTTATCATTCGGACAAAATGATGATTAGGACTAAAAATGTTATGGAAATTGAAATTAAGACGAAGTATTTGGAATGGCCGTGTGGTGACGGCAGAGTAGAATACAATTGTCACCATCCCAAATCTCTCCCGTGGGTGTCGTACAAGGCGACTAAAGATAATAAATCAGTCATGAAGAATGGGCAGCAGCGTTCCTCTTCTACCACCTAGCAATGTACCTACTGCGACTTTTGTAGCCGATAAATGGCAATAGGCTTGCCACCTATTACATGGGACTTATCATAACTGGCGAAACGTGGGTGCTAGTTCACCTCTGCCGCCCCTTCGGGGATATAGGCGTGATTTATGTATAAAGATTTTGGTGGTTGGAACAAGAATTTATTTAATTTATTAAATTAATTTATTTCTACATTGCGAGGGTACCCGTTGGCTAACAACGTGAAGTGTAAAGGTTAGAAGAATTTCGGCAAGTTAATTAGTGTCTTGGGTGGCCGAGCGGTCAGGCACCTGCCCGGATAGCAGCGGACGCGGGTTCGATTCCCGCCTCAAGATCATAATTTTTCGAAATTCTTTTTCTAACCACCAAAATCTTTGTACTAATTTTTCTAACATTTATATAATGTTAGAAAAATTAAAATCTAATAGTGATTTATGTATGTATGTATGTATTTGGTATGACAACATTCCATTCCATACGGTCAAGATTGGCTAAGGTTTAACAGACGGCCGCCTGCTTGACACCAACCCCCTTTGGGTATGCTGTTGTTGGTGGTTTGTCCTCCAACATTTGGGTGCTATTATGTGCTTATTGGCCTACACCGGGCAATCTTCCTTAGTCGACTTTTACGACACCCCTAGGATGAGTCGAAGGTGGCATATTCTACGTATTTTTTTCGATTCCAGTTCAGTACGGAAGACACTTGGTTATCTTCCTAATCTTCAATACAAAACGTATAATTGTAGGTACTTTATTATGACGCTAATGTCATATCCATCCCAAAATACCCATTTGTAGGAAAACAAGTTCTAAGGTATCAATAATTACATGATTAAGTGGCTTGACAATCGGCTACTTAATTAATATCTACGTAATTAATAGATATTAATACATTACGCACGTGTGCTTATCCGTTACAGTCAGCCACACAACACGTGTAACACAAATGCCATCGTGATGTCGAAAATTCTCAATAGATTTAGCACCTGAGTTTTGAAAATTAGTGTCCTAATTTGGATAAATCTTACGTAATATGGACAAGACTTACCCATAGATAAAGTTCTAGCATTATAAGGCTATAATCACGCCCAAAGTGGTAGGCAGTTGTTAACACCCACATTTCGTCAACTTTTTGATATGCAATAAGGAAGAATCCTTCTTTCTACCATATATCGGGCCCGTAAATCGCAATATATGGCTAGACATACAAGAATGCTGCTGTCCATTCTTTACTAATGTTTATCCCTTAGTCGCCTAGTACGACACCCGCGGAAGAGATTGGAGATCGTAACAATTGTATTCTGCTCTATCCGAACGGTAAATATAAATATAGGCACCAAATATCAATTATTGTAAAATGCATAGATAAGACACAGATTAATTACACAGCATATCTGGTTCCTTACTATTTAGTTCGTGGTGATTTTAATATTTTCCACACTGGGGTCCACAGCGACCCCAGCGACTTGGCAATAATATCTGAAGCAGTTTTAACACTGTTACTACAATCAAAAACATAGCACATATTATAATAATCTAACAAATAATTGCCGTGTGGTGACGGCAGAGTAGAATACAATTGTCACCACCCCAAATCTTTCCCGTGGGTGTCGTACAAGGCGACTAAGGATAAATAACAATGATGAGGAATGGGCAGCAGCGTTCCTCTTATACCACCCAGCAATAGCAATTTACTGCGACTTTTGTGCCCGATAAATGGCAATAGGCTCGCCACCTATTACATGGGACCTAACATAATTGGCCAAATGTGGGTGCTAGTTCACCTCTGCCTTCCCCTTCGGGGACATAGGCGTGATTTATGTATGTATGTATGTATAAATAATAAGTATTGGGGTCGAAAATTACCCCATTTACCTAAAACAAATGTTTCATTTGATTAGGTACAGTGATTTGTTGTACAACTCCTGTAAGACCTCTTCTTTCCTTTTCTATTTGCGAAACTGGTCTTATTTTCACGACATTAATGTAATTAACGGGTGAACGTAGAGAGTGATTAGAATCAAAGGTACGCTTAGATTTTGGCATGTCTGACGATTCCTTCGGGAGAACTAAGACAACAAATTCAACATTCTCCAATTATTATGTTCTAAATTCTGAGTTCCTGACACGATTCCTCCTTCTTAATTTTCCGTTAGTTTTATACTTCCATACATCTCGGTCAAATAGCATAAAATCATCTACTCGTACATACTACTACATCTACTCCCTTGTCATTAATGTCGTCTGACACGCAACCAATCCATTTTTTTGAGGTCGTCATCTTCCCCTAGTAATGTACAATCGCTTTACTCTTTTGCTCACATGCTTTTCATCTCTTCTTCATACCAGAACAGCCGTATTCAGTTTTTTTGTCATGGTTGATATTTTCATGATTCCTTTTATTTAATCATCCTTTATTTTCTCCATTCTTGTTACTCCACTAATCTACCTTAACATCCTTATCAACTGTAGCATGTAAATGCCTTTCATCTGTCTTTTTAGTGGCTCAGCATTTATATCTATTCAGCTTATGTATTAAACATTAGGACACGTCCTAATTATCACAGTGTCGTCAATTTTGCCCTTTATTTTTAGTGCATCCCTGAGCCGCACGTTATTTCAATCCGATCAAAGCCGTTACGAGGTCAACAATGATTATGTGCGAATATTTAATTTTCAATATTGAACCCCAATAGATATGGACTTTCTTACAAGATAGGACGTTAGATAAATTTGGTCGGCCACACCCTGATTTATATAAAAGACAAAGTCCTTATCGACCAGGGTTAGTTCCTGCCAAGATGAAGATTTTGGCGTTTCTGTTAGTGCTCGGTGCAGCTTGCGCCAAACACGAGGAATATGATGGGTTAGTCCAATTTAATCTAACATAGTTATTATTTTCATTTAGAAACAAAGCTCATTTTCAACAATAACTGTGAGAGTCGTTCCATTGTTTTTCTATTAACCAGAAATTCAGAAAGATGCACTTGTAAATCAGAAAGATGTCATAATTTATACTTTAGTACCTAATTTAAAGTAATGCTATTTCTGGATCACTAGATATATTATCTTATCTTTGCAATGATCTATAATATCACCAGTCGAGATTTTTACAATAAGCTACTTTCAATTTATTTTAAAACCAAATAACTGTAGTGCCCCACAATTATTTTTTGAATGAATGAAAGGTCACTATCTGAATATGGAATACTATTAATATCTATATCTAATTATTATAGCAGTTGGGTCGTTGTTTAACTTGGTTTTCGATCACAATCCAATGTGTTGAGTGAGACTTTAACGTTTTAGGAAACTAATGACAAAATTCCAAAGAAAATAAAATAAGTAAAATTTCGAATAATTATTAGTAAACAAAATATTCATTTGCAGATGGAAAACGTACTTCGTCGGAGCTTACGACATGGACCAGCTGAGGTTCCTGCGGTCTTTGGATCACCAGTACGAGCTCGATTTCCTCGGCCAGCCAACAACCTCCGGTGAAGGAATAGTTCTTGTGAAACCTGAGCACCATGACGAGTTCATTAAGACTTTAGAAGAGCATGGTATCTTCTACAAGCTCCATAGCGAGAATGTAGCGGAGTAAGTTGAAAATTTGTTTTTTATTTCTAACCATACTACCAGTGCTTCGGAATCTATAGTATCAGTATTGAGGTGATATACCCGTTTTAGTCTTCTTCCCGTATTTTTACAAAATATTTTCAAAATCAACGTGAAAATAAGCAAATAAAATTTTTAACGAATTTGTATTTCATATGACTGTGATCCCAATGGTTTAATCGATAGCTGTGTTGTAGCGGCAGAGCACAATACAAGTGTCACCGCCCCTTATATCTCTCGCAGATGTTGAACAGGCCCATTTAGGATTAAAAAAGTGCACAGGTATAGCTGTGTCGCAGCAGCGGTCCTGTTATGGCATCACCTATTATAATTGTTGCAAATGGGAAATGTGACTGTTAATACACCTCTGCTTACCCCATCGGGGATAAGCCGTTATTTATAAATATAATTCTTAATTATAGGGCATTGAGGTATGATGACGACCAAATCGTAGCAACAGAACGGACGAATCTAGCCAGAAACCAATCTAGAATCCCATACAACAACTACCAGAGATATGGAGTGGTAAGTACCCTTTTTAAGACACTTTTGAAAGAAATAACAGATATTATCAACTAAAGATTTAATTGTGTAATACCTATTTTTTCAAAGTCACCAATGGTTTTAATTTTTTTTAAATGGTTGATTTATTTAAATGTGTCTTCCTTATTCTTTGCATCTAAGAATTACGTCAATAAAGAGGCATATTAAAATTGGTCACCTTTTTTATCAGGCTATGATGACTTAACCCCCGAATACTGAAACGCTACTTAAAGTTTGAGTCCTATTTAAAATTTAAGTGTTGTCAAAATAGACGAATTTTATTTAAGTTTACATTGAATCGTTCCCAACCGTACTACCATCACAAGACAGTTTTATTTCTGAATCACTATTTCATAATTATAATATTTCATAATAATATTTGGCATTAAAGCTTTCTTGATTAGCAATGAGTTCCTTATTAGTAAATATTCTTCCAGATCAACCAGTACATGCAAGACTTGGCACAAAGGTACCCCAACAGGGCCACGTTGGTGACAGCCGCCAACTCCTTCGAAGGCCGCCCCATCAGATACCTCAGGATCTCCTCCACAAACTTCAGCGACAACAGAAAACCAATCATCGTCATTGACGGTGGCATGCACGCCAGAGAATGGATCACTCCACCAACCGTGACCTGGGCCATGCGCAAGCTGCTCGAAGATGTCACCGAACCCGATCTTCTCGACAGATACGACTGGATCCTGTTGCCGGTGGCTAACCCTGACGGCTATGAGTTCAGTCACACCAATGTAAGTACTTTGTACTTTTAGCCAGTTGTTATTTTGGATACATACATACACAATAACTTCAGCCCTTTAATGTGTCAACTAATGGGGCCTTTCCTATGGATGAAAGAATATAGGGAGAAGGGGACATCACGCGGATTGTTGCATACAAAAAAAACGCCTATTTACCTTTGAAGGGGTAGGCAGAAGTGAGATAATACACACGCCACGGCAACCTTGCTATTCTATGTAAAAGGTGAGGAGCGAGTCAATTACCTTAACTATTGGGCACGTAAATCGCAGTATATTATTGCCAGGTGGTATAAGAGAAACGATGCTGGCCATCACCCATCGCTGTCTTAAATTGGTTAGGTTAACTTAAGTCGCCTTGTACAACTCCCGCGGTGCCGCGAAAATCCTCCACCCACCTTCACACATTATAATTTTTTTTTCGTTATCTCCTTTTAATTACATGCTCATACCAGGCTGTAAACAATAGACGCTTTTGTTTCAGTCCTTTATTATTATAAATCCTCTGATACAAACAATTTTATGATTGCGTACATACATACATCACACAGCGGTAGGCAAAAATCATTTCTTTTCACTTGCTAAGATCCTTGTAAACTTCTTTCTTTCATTCAATCTCAATAAGGCCCTTTGGATGCCCATGATGACAATGATTGACGATAATGATGATTGCATAGTTAAAATAAAATGTTTTATTTCAGACTCGCTTTTGGAGGAAAACTCGTTCTACCAACGCCTCGCCCTTGAGCCCTTCGTGCCCAGGAGTCGATGGCAACCGCAACTTCAACTTCTTCTGGAACACAGTCGGCGTCAGCAGCAGCCCCTGCGCAGACACATACCCCGGAAACGTCGCCTTCTCTGAAATCGAGACCCGAGTAGTCAGGGACATCGTTAACACCCACCGCTCCAGAATATCCATGTACATCACCATGCACAGCTTCGGCAGCATGATCTTGTACCCATGGGGCCATGACGGCTCCCTTTCCAGCCACGCCCTCACCCTCCACACCGTTGGCATTGCCATGGCTAATGCCATCAATGCCGTGTCTCTACCCAACTTCCCTAGGTACCTCGTAGGTAACGCTGTGAACATACTTGGATACCCAGCCTCTGGGGCGGCTGAAGATTGGGCCCATTCTGTGGGTATACGTCTAAGCTACACCTATGAACTTCCTGGTCTCTCATCTGGCCTGCAAGGCTTCAACTTGCCACCTCAGCACATTGAACAGGTCTGCCGTGAGACTTGGGCAGGACTTGTAGCTGGCGCAAGAAGAGCACTGACTATTTAATTTGTCGATTAAAACAATAAAGACTGATACTCTCAAACTGTGTCTTATTTGTGTAATATCATTTAAGTCAAGCCTAATTATCCCCTAAGGGGGTAGACAGAGGTGAACTAACACCCGCGCTGGTATAACAGGAATGCTGCTGACCATTACCCATTGCTATCTTTACCCTTAGTCGACTTGTAAAACAACCGCGGGAGAGATGGGGGGTGGGAACAATTGTATTCTGCTATGCCATCACCACACGGCTTGTAATATTATAGAAACTTAGTATATTTTTTTCGTTTTTGTCAATATGCTTTGCAATGTTTATAACCTCTAGCTAGGGTCTGATAGGGGAAAGCAAAATAACATAGAAGGTCAATTTGTACTAAATCCTATATACCTATTACCTTACTGATTAACATTTTTTATTAAGTTGGTACCTAGTTGATAATTAAATGTCAAGATAACAAATTAATTTCATTGTCAATACCAATGAAATTAATTTGTTATCTTTACATAAGCTTTTGCTTCTAACTTAATTGACTGTTTAAATTGTCTAACTTAATTAAGAGTAAAGACAACGATGATTAATGGGCAGCAGTGTTCCTCTTATACCACCTAGCAATATACTGCGATTTCGTACCCGGATATAATGGCAATAGGTTCGCCACCTATTACATAGGACCTAACCATATTGGCGAAAAGTGGGTGTTTAATTCACCTCTGTCTACCCCTTCGGTGATATATTTGTGATTTATGTATGTAATAAAATACAGAACATTAATGTCCTGAATTTTTCGAAACTATAGTTAAACCTATTCTTTTAAAGTCCACAAACACTGTAATACGTAAATTATTGTGTATTCTGGAATGAATTTAATGAAACATATAACAGTAGAATCTAATAATAATATAGAAAGTAATAGAGGTTGAAAACAATACACGAATCGTACAACTATCTCACGTAACATCACAAACTATAATAACAAACTGACAGAAGAACAAGAATTTAGATATCTATTTTAAACTAAATGGAATTTGTAGCTAACGTGCCACAGCAGATATTTTGCTATAATTTATCAATGTTGAACGCTTCGAAGTGTAACTTAATTTTTTTTAATTAGCCTAGGCAATTTAACTTCTTCAATTTAAGTTCTTGGTAAGTTATTCATGCCTTAGTTTATAACTCTGCTCATAGCCAAATAATAATTAAAACAAGACTTTTGACTATTCAAAAGAAATTTTCAAAAAAAAAAAATTCTTGTCTGAAAAATGGATTATAAAAATAATCTGTAAAATTTTAGAACACGATCATGCATTCTAAAATCTTGTATTAATCAAAATCAATATTAGTATTTATTGAATAAAACGGGTTGAAAGGTAAACTTTAATCAGGAAAATTTTGGAAAATCCTATTAACCATTAATTTACCATGCCTATACAATTGAGAAAAGTTCTCGTATGTTTGATATGTTGTCTCAATCATTTTAATATATCTTAATTTCTTTCTGTCATTATAGGTGCCAATCGGTTAAACAGAAATAAGGATGAACAACGCCCTGGACTTATGCGACTCAAGAGTGGGTTTTATGGTTTAAAATGAACAATAGTGACAATCTATTTTGTAAAATTTTATGAAAATTAGCCAATAGTTTTGAAATAATGTGAGATGAGACGCTTCACTAACTGTTTATTGCTTATAGAATTAGATCCAGTTTGGCGAGATAACAAAATAAGTTTAGTTAGTTCCTGTAAATTATAATACACTCAGTGATAAGCTCTCAACGACGTTGATAATTTTATCTTCACTATTGATCAATAACACGATACACATCACGATAGCGATAGAGCGTCGTATAAAAGTATAACATTACTGAATGCCGATCTAGATTCGCTAACACCGACTTAAGATGAAGATCTTAGCTGCGCTAATGTTAATCGGATTTGCGGTCGCAAAACATGAAGAATATGCGGGGTTAGTATTGATTAATTATTTGTTTCTAATATAATTTGTACGCTTATGTTGATGATTTTGGTGTGGTGATAGAATTCATGATATTACAAATTTACCTTTTCATTTCTCAAAAACTTAAAAACCTATTTCATGGTATCTTTGTAAAAATAATGTTACACTGATTTATGCTCTTTCTGCAGCTGGAAATCTTACTACGTTAGCGCTAACGACCTGGATCAACTGAAGTTCCTTCGCTCGCTAACTGAGCAGTATGAGCTGGACTTCCTGAGCCACCCAACTGTTAATGGAGAGGGAGTGGTGCTGGTTAAGTCAGAGCATCAAACTGCCTTTATCGAGACCCTGGACGAGTTCAGTATCCATCACAGAATTCACAGCAATGACGTCATAAAGTAAGTCGCGACTGAGTCCTGGAAATTCTCGAAATTAATTATTTTAACATAATCATCATCATGACCAGCTCTTTAATGCCCCCACTGCTAGGGCACAGGCCTTCCCTACGAATGGTATAATATAGGGAGAATGGGCCATAACCCACTACACTGGCCTTGTGCTGATTGGTATACATTAATTGGGTATACACGACTGTAGATGCAGCCGGCACCAACGGCTTAACGTGCCTTCCGAAAGACAGAGGAACTCAAGCAAGTTTCGAGCAAGAGCTGTACGCAAGTTATACTGCAGCTATTTTGCCGTACTTACTATTTCTCCTTAGGACACAACAACGGGCTGTCAGTTTTGTCATCCCTAATTTAACTCCAGTCATCTTTTTTATTAATCAACATTGTAACTTTCCTTTGAAAATTTCTCTTTAAAATCAATATCTGAAAATCACTCTAGAAGCGTCTACCACAACGAAAAACTTAAGGCCTGTATGTATACAAATTTCATTGTTGTTTTTTGTTTTCAAAGTGTGCATAGTAACTAATGAATCAATTTTCGTTAGTATAAAATCCATAGTATATATAAGTTATGTATGACTATGTAATGGGCATAGCCAATGTTTTTTTGAGTAATTAGACATTCATACAATAAAATTTATTAAATTAAGGGACTATAAGGGCATAAGATTAATGCTATCAATTTTTAGATTAATGTCCCGAATATGCACAAATTTATTTTTTATCAATGTCAAAATAAGCATTAAATACTCGAAAGCCGGATACTAGAGATAACGGGGTTTTTACGCTTGTTGTAGTATTAGGCTTGGTTCTAATAGAACGCGATTGTGCGATCATCGCGCGAGTAAGCGATGCGAACGTCGTCGTGCGATTGTTAGGTTAGGACACCTATTCGAGTTCAATAGGCTTGATCGCGCGTTCGTACGAGTAAAATGATGATCGTGCAATCGCGTTCTAATAGGACGATGCCTTGGAAAAGCAATTTTTGAGAGAGGTGCGCACCATGTGTTTTCTATATTCGGACTGGAATCTAGAGCCTTCAGCGGAAGTAGCTTCCTTTTCTGCATAGCGACATCACCCAAAAGATAGACAAAGCTAAACACTTCCATATTATGACTGTCACTTTGGTATGTAATTTAAGGCGCATAATATTGTATATACTGACAAAAAGGATATACATGGCGAAAGTGAATGGAGAAATGGGAAGGGGAAGGCCTAGGCGGATCTTTCATAATCAAATTGAAAGTCTATTAAATAAGGGCCAGGTCTAGAGTACCCGAAACCGACGGGCATGCATGAAGAGATTAATGAAATTGGATGAAGCGAAAGAAGTATGTAAGGATCGTAGCAAGTGGAAAGAAGTGATCTCTGCCTACCCCTGTGGGAGAAAGGCGTGACATATGTATGTATGTGTGTATGTAATATTGTGCAACAAAATGATCCTCCGCATGACAGTAAGTTATGTAGATAATGGACTCTGACAACAGTACAGTAGGCGTTTTGTACAGAACAGTACAAACCGCCTACGGATTTTAATAGCAAACATTTTTAATTTTGATCCGCTGACTTAATCCTGTCGTCAATAAAACCTACTCAATTAGAAATATTATGTAAATATCCAAATATTTGATTAAGCCTATTTTAATAAACCATTAACTCTATAAATATAATAAAGCTTAAGCTGTTATTGTATAGCCAATTAACCTTCAGTTACCGGATTCCTTACAAGGGACTATTTTCTTAATTTCTTATTTTTAAGTTTTGTTCTGACCATAAAGTGCTTGCTTTATAGTCAGACTAAAGTCGGCTTGGGAACCTAACTTGTCGTTTTATTAAAACCCTGCAATAATAAAGAAATGCAAAATATACTAAGAATGATTATAAAAATGTTTTTCTAACGTCATTATTCATATTGCAGGGATTTAAACAATGATGACGAAGCGATAGAAACCAGAGCAAAGGAAATTCTGACTAAGAATGGAGCCAGAATTCCGTACAACAACTATCAGAGACTTGAAGTGGTAAGTAGTTCATAAAAATATCAATAGAAATTTAGAATAGTCCAGGGAGTATTGGAGGGTCTGTGGGAATTATTGCAAAAGCATCTTGGGCCAACGGTTTATCGTGCCTTCAAGCACCAAGGAACTCGGGATAACATTTTTAGTCTTCTATCCAATAACAAAAATTTTAAAATTCATAATATGTTAACCCACAGGAGTAGGCATATATCATTTATTTTCACTTTGTACGATTCTTACCTGGTTAGCTTACTACAATATCATACATGCATGTCGGTTTCGGGTTCACGACCGCCCTTTAAATAAACTTTAAATTCGATTACGAAAGATCCGTTAAGGATTCCCCTTCCGTTTTCTCCACAAATGACTCATCTCACTCACTCACTCATCAATAAAAACTATTTCAGTTCGACCTGTATCTTCAAGAGATCGCAAGAAGGTTTCCTGACAGAGCTACGTTGGTGACGGCTGCTAATTCCTTCGAGGGTAGACCAATCAGGTACTTGAAGATATCCACAACAAATTTCCAAGACCTCCGAAAGCCTGTGATCGTCATTGATGGTGGTATTCATGCAAGAGAATGGATTTCGCCACCTACCGTGACCTGGGCGATCCACAAACTGCTCGAAGATGTTACAGAACCGGATCTTCTTGAGAGGTTCGACTGGATCCTTTTACCTATCGCCAACCCTGATGGATACGAATTCACCCATACAAATGTAAGTGTTTAGAATTAATGAATCGTTAGAACAAACATTTGGACATCTATCGTTACTGAAATAGTTGTTCAGCTATCAGTCATCAACCGATAGCTGAACAACTATTTCACTAATCTATTATAGAATCACGCAGTTTTGTTTAATTTTGTGCAATACAAATTATTATATTAACCAAAATTGCGTAATGCTCAACCATTTAAAGCTCTCGCAAGTTATTCTACTACCTATAGATGGAAGAATAAAGAATATAGTGAGAATGACAACCCACGGATGCCCAATGTGTTGTTAGTGGGTGATGAGTTGATACAGTTACAGCCAGGACCCAATATCTTTACTTGCCTTCCAAATCCCTAATGACCTTGAGGTTAGTTGTGAGGGTTTTTAATTGGTTACCCATTCTATGACAGGCTTGTGCTGTCATTGCATAACTTAAACAATTAGAGGACCTCCATAAGTATACTATTTACTTAATTGAATTCTGTCCCTATGACGTTTCAAATACAGCGGAATAAGTATATTGTCAAAATATGGTACGATAGATATAAATAAAACTTTCCGTTTTATTCCAGTCTCGCTTCTGGAGGAAGACTCGTTCAACCAATGCCTCGGCTCTAAGTGGTTTGTGTCCAGGAGTCGACGGCAACCGCAACTACGACTTCTTCTGGAATACAGTTGGTTCTAGCAGCAACGCTTGCAGCGACACCTACGCTGGAAACGTGGCTTTCTCCGAAATCGAAACCAGGGTTGTGAGAGATATTGTCCTTGAGAACCTCAACAGAATAGCTCTATACCTCACCATGCATAGCTACGGCAGCATGATTCTGTACCCATGGGGTCACGACGGAAGCCTCTCAAACAACGCCTTTAGCCTCCACACCGTTGGCATTGCGATGGTAAATGCCATCAACGCTCTAGCACAGCCCAACTTCCCAAGATACGTGGTTGGCAACTCGGTGCTGGTGATTGGATACCCAGCATCTGGTGCGTCTGAGGACTGGGCTCACTCTGTGGGAGTGCCCCTGAGCTACACGTACGAGCTACCTGGTCTTTCTGGAGGGTTCGAAGGCTTCAACCTGCCTCCTCAGCATATTGAGCAGGTGTGTCGCGAGACTTGGGCCGGTATTGCCGCTGGAGCGAGGGCGGCGGGTGATCTTTTCGTGGCGTCGTAAGAAGTGAACCTAATAAAAAGACTGAATTTCTATATTATGATATTTCAATTTATTCCATATGTGCCCTATTATTTTTCTATGGTGCTCAGTATTCAACTTATATTACCGTAACGTACTAATAAATCACGGCTATTTATTCTCGAATGGATAAGCAAAGGTGTATTGACTCCTACGTTTCGTCAAATATGTTAGGTCCCATGTAATAGGTAGCCAAAAGTTGATGATGGTAAAACATAAATTAATATACATGAGTTAAGTTTGGAAAAGAAACTTAGCTTTTATAAGTAAATTCCCTCTGAATGCCTAACTTAAAGTAAAGTCAAACAATACAAAAAAAACCTTAAACTAGAAAGGTAGAAGCTATAAACACAGTTCGTTCAGAGCAAAAGCAACGGGTTTTTAATATTGAATTCTGTTAGCCGCTAACTCCAAGGAGACGTATGTAAACTTGGCTTTAATTACAAATTTTCCCGTTCCCAAGAAAGTTGTGGAGCAGATCAATTTCCAATTCAACGTATTCCAGTCGCGTTTATCGAGACGCGGTAGTGATGCGTCTAGAGATTTCTTCGGCTTGTCGATTAAAGAAATCTGAAGTTTTGTTCAAATTTTTAGTAGATGAAGATTGTCAAAAGAGTTTTTACAGAAAGGCATTAGACAGTTTTTTAGGAAGAAGCATTGTGACCGCGTCCTTGGTCTAGTGGTTTGCTCACTGGAGTTAGATCTCGAGATCCCGGGTCCGATCCCCAGGGGAATACAAATTTGTACTCCGTTTGATTAGTGTCAGGATTTTTATTAAGTCAACTTGGCTAGCTACTACCATATTATCAATATCTGTGACCATAATAACAATGTTAACAGCATTATTGTATTCCGATAATTTATAACAAGATTGCCAGCCCATCTGTGGTTTCTAGCTGAAGCTCGATTCTATCGTCACTTACCATCAGATGAGATGGAGATCAAGAGCATCTCTGTCAAACATAAAAAAGGTAATCAAATAAGATGATGTAGAAGTGGAAATAAATGTGTCGATAGATGTGAATAGATCCGCAGGTATATACAAAAGATATAGTAGTGACGAAGGTGTAAAAGGATTGGGTAAAGATCAAAGTGTTCTAAATCAAATTTTAGTATTCATTCCTAGAGCTACGGCCGAAACGAAATTTGTACTAACTAAAGGCCGTGTTAAAATATTGTGTACCTAAACACAATTTTTTGATATTGCTACCAGTGATATTACTAGAGTACAGAAAAAAACAATTGACAGATAGACAAAGATTAGCAGATGGAAGAGAAACTAGCGTAATTTATGCATGTATATAAAAGGTACAATGGTTTATAGTTTATGAGATTTTTCATTAACATATTAACTTTGCTCCGTTTCTTGCTCATTCTTCTCCGAACAATGCCTCCTGGTATTTTACGAACGGACGGTTTAGCGTGTCGCATTAAAAATCGGTTTCTGAAACGCATGTCAAAGAAAAAAGTCCGTTCCGTAGCAAGTTGTTAATCTCTATTTAATAACGTGGGTGTCGTCTTGTGCGATTTATGCCCACGAGAGACGGGGGAAATGACAATTGTATTCTTCTATGACCGTCGCCACACACACATTGTATTGAAAGTTGTACCTTAAAACCATATTTTTATATTTTATGTCACGCCTGACCATAAAGTGGACTTTTCCGCCCACTACGCGTACGGAAAATCCCACTTCATGGTCAGGGGGTGTTATAAAACTATATTATTATCCTACCTAGGGCGATAAAAAAGAAAGCCTCAGATCGCTTCTGTCAAATACTTGGGATCTGAGGCATTCCTTGTTCTATCGTCCTTGGTATATAATGTACTATTATGCTTGATCAAGTCTATCTGTCATCTCGCAATAGCCAGCGGCTAGAGTACAAATCTGATACAATAACAAACATGTGTTATTATGTACCGGTATATTTTTACAAATACGACTATTCGCCGAGTATCTTTCGTCGGCTAAGTAGCCGATTTGTATTCGCGCCGCACAGTTGGCCTCGGTCCTGTATAGTTGCATCGGAAATGGTCATTACGCGGTGCCGTGTAGAAAACAGGAGCCTTGCAAGAGTTGCGTCTGTGGATTCTTCGTAAAACGAGCTCACAATCAATGCTACAGAGATAAATCAGACCTTTCTCCACTAAGGGATAGATGGGGTGTTTTGACATTATTTTAATAGGGGATTAGCCTAATGCCATTCGTTTATTCGCTATAGTGCACCATGAACGCTGCTACCGATTCCTCGTTGTAGGACTCTTAGACGTCTTGTACGACACTCCCAAAGAGGCAATTCCATCTACTATGATTTACTTGGCCGTTGGATGGATGGGAATAGGCTCGATCTATGCATGTATGTATGCAGAAAACATATTACAAAAAAAAAGGTAGAAATTTCTTTCGATTTCTGGTAGTTTTTTTATAACTCGGACATATGTCCAATAACTGTTAACCTTAACCTGGGCCTATGCTCCTGTAGTGGACACATTAAAGAGCATGTTGATGATGATCCCAACACTTTGGTGGTACAAACTTCTTTTTAGTGATATTAACTTTATCCTAAAATCGCAATTCGATGCTCCCAGTGTGCACTTACCCTTAACGCGAAATCCAATTTCCCCAATACGGCCGGTCAACCAGCATCAAGTTTCATAATAACAGACTCAAGTTGAAGCAAACTGAGTAAAAATTTTTAATAACAATAGACGATTGAGACTCTTGGAGGCCTACGGCGAGTTGTAGAGCCAATATGTGCAGTCACAGCACGACATACGATACAAAACTGTAGAATTTGTCTAATTAATTTGATCCTCAACGTATTTGATATGGAAAAGACATTTTATTGAATTTTGACACTATTTGGAGTTTCCTGACGAACTTTTGTATGTATCTACTAATTTGTTCATTTCCTTGTGCCTGAAATTTGATTTGTTTTTTGCCAATGCTACATGTGATAGAACCAGGACAAAATTGCCATTAAAATCATCACTAAGCCGATAAACTACTAACATACGAGAATTCATTAAAAAAAATATTATAACGACAACTCCGCGGTGATCGCTGTTCTTATGCGTGTTATCAATAATGCCAAGAGTTGTTTTTCACTTCTAAGAAATTCCATTTATGGGTAATAAAAAATATATAAGGACGACTCTATAGTAGGCTCCGTTCTCCTGGAAGTTATTAAGAATGCTGGGGGTTATTTTTCGTTATGGAAGTATTTGAAAAGGGTCCCCAAGGAGATTTGAATGCGGGCAATTCTAAATTTATTAAAATTAACTATGAACCCGATAAACAAAGACATGATGCGAAAAGATTTTGTTTCTCGGAGGTAAAAGGCAAATAATAGGTATATGAAAGGTTATAATTTTATACATATATCTTAAAACATAAGTGCAATACATACGCAATCAAAATGTATGAAACAGCTGATTTTTTTTCCCGATTTCGATGTTGGGCCCATAGTGAAAGTTGTTTTTGGTGGTTAGAAAAAGAATTTCGAAAAATTATGGTCTTGAGGCGGGAATCGAACCCGCGTCCGCTGCTATCCGGGCAGGTGCCTGACCGCTCGGCCACCCAAGACACCAATTAACTTGCCGAAATTCTTCTAACCTTTACACTTCACGTTGTAAGCCAACGGGTACCCTCGCAATGTAGAAATAAATTTCAAACATTCAAAAGCAGATATTTTTACAAATACCGTGCGTCCGGTTAAGCCTGGGTTTACTTTATAAACTATTCGATTTTAATTTTAACATTATATAAATGTTAGAAAAATTAGTACAAAGATTTTGGTGGTAAGACCATAATTTTTCGAAATTCTTTTTCTAACCACCAAAATCTTTGTACTAATTTTTCTAACATTTATATAATGTTAAAATTAATATCGAATAGTGAAAGTTGTTAGTTTGGATTGAGATAATCAGCCCTTAAAGTGTTTGTAGTGTATATAAAGTAGTGGTGTATTATTCATTATAAATTCCATTTCATAAAAAATATTTTTTGAAACACTCCTTCAAAAAGCTCGACAACCAATAAAATATTCCTTAAAATCTTCGGCAGTTAATTATCTACCGCTCTGTATTCCAAAGAGTCGTGGAAGTAATGCCGGAACGCGTTTTGTATTTATCAACGTTATTCCAGTGATTAAGTGTGGTGTACATGTACGTGATGTGAGTTGCCAAGGAATGTTTACCAGCCATCTGTCCGGTGACTGATGTGCGTCTGAGGAAGCTCCTCCATCGTACAGAAGACTCGCCATAACACTAGGGCACGACCCTAAATGTAGCGAGGGAGAATCGACCTAGAATCAGAATAAAAATATTTATTTTCAAGGAGTATATTTAAAAAGAATGAAAAGAGTTATAGACAAATTCACAATATTCTGCACACAAAGCTTTATCTTTATTTTGCTGGCAAGCTGTCCTGCTTTATTAAGTTCTTATTATTTTAAAATACAATTTTCACATATTGTGTGCACAAAGTTGAATGTATGGGGTCTTAATTTCACCTAGGTAGGCGGTGAAGAAAATTATTGTATTCTGCAGGCTGAATCCATAACTCTGTTGCTACCAATTCTCGTAATAAATTAATGGAATTGTTGCTTTTTGATTATGTATTTACGATTTGACAGTCTCTCACATCTCTAACTACGTACTTTGTTATTAAGTGAAACTGTAAATTCTATATATATTCGATATATAATATTAACTGACACCTACACAAAACTTTTTTTAAATGTTTTTTAGAAAAAAAAATGTTTTTTAGGAGAAATTTTTTAGACACATTGATTTAATTTCTATCTGATGTTATTTAACTCAATTTATGATATAATGATAAATATTACTTTATTTTAAATATTTAAAACTGAAATGGTGCGCTCTCGCCTTGGTCCTTCGATCCGGATAAACTTCTATTGGAATCTTCATAAGGAATGCTCGTAACTAAAAGTAGCAGTTCCAATGTTCTAAGTTTTCTAAATAAATTTCACTTCTAGACTTTTCCGAGTTCGCAGCGCCGAAGATAGGAAGAATTCATTAAAATTTCTCATTTGAAAGCGTCTCCTAGTGCCGTAGACGTACATTGCTCTGCAAGATGCATTTCGTGCAATCCTAGATGTCTCTCCCCAAATATCCCTCTTATATATTCCGAAGTTTTCTCCAGTTTCACTGGAGGGAGCCAAAGTTTGTAACTCTCGGATGTGTGCGGTGTCAAGTTTGTTAGTTCTACAAGCAAGTTCTCAGTTTTAAGTTCGGGATTTTAAAATGTGGGACTCGATTGTATAAGGATAAGGTGGACTTAAGACCAAACGCGGTTGAACAAAGACAATATTTTACGAGTAGCGACAGGAATTGCAGCATCTGATATACATATATAAACTACTTTTAAAGACTACTTGGGATGTCGGATCCGTTGGTTTACAGCGTGAGCGTAGTTCGTCAAGCTACCGTTTTGATCATCAAGTGGTTTGGGCGGGATTGCGGAAGACGCGGGTCCTGGTTCCGCATAAGAACTTAGTTTTCAACACAATTGCTCGTAAATTTACTCTTATTACACCGTTTTAAGGTTCATAATGCAGCATATTATGCACGCGTGCATAATATATTACGTACTAGTGCGTAATGGTATTTTTAATGCTTTTTTTTTGTTATATTCTCCCTATATTTTTAGGAAAGCATAGGGTCTATCTAGCCCATACAGCCATGTCTTTAGTATATTTACTCTGTTCGGTTTTAATATTAACATTATATAAATGTTAGAAAAATTAGTACAAAGATTTTGGTGGTTAGAAAAAGAATTTCGAAAAATTACGATTTCCCGCCTCAAGATCGTAATTTTTCGAAATTCTTTTTCTAACCACCAACATCTTTATATTTACTCTGTATTCATGTCTGTGAATTAATGAATAAAAATGAAATAAATTTCACGTTAAAAGAGGGGATGTCACACATTTTAAGTGTCAGAGTAATGTTTACTGTTAAAAAATGGTTTAGTTTTGTGTAATAAGTGTCTACGGCGATGAACAATAAAATGATTTAGTGAAACAAAAGTACGTTTGATGAGAAAGGCGATGAGCATGTTCTACCTCGTCAGTCTCCACCAAAGCTGTTAGTGTAAATTTGCCGCCAAACTCTCCCAAAATACATTAAAACACAAATATATGTTCCCGAGTCATGGTTGTGTATGTTTATGTAGTATATTTTCCGTCATCCGTCATCTAGTATCCATAAAACAAGTGCTTAGGCTACTTACTTTGGGCTAGATGGTAGTTGTGAGTGTAAAAAAAATATTTATTATTTATTTCTTTCTTTCTACCTTAACTGTACGTCTCCTGAAAATAAATTGTCCTCTGCTTACATTCTTTCAATTATTTGAATTGTTTAGAATTGCAAACGAGCAATATCTGACTTAAGAAATCAAAGCGCGGCATCTAAACACGGAGCCTATTCAACTGCAGATCAAAAGTTCAGAAACATCGCCTTTCAAAGCCAGTGCCTGATAAAGCTTAATCTTAAAAATGGGCGCTCTCTGAGCATGCATTTCACTGGTACGTACTGGTGTATTTGCACCCGATAATATGATTTGCGAACCGTCGCAAATTTAATAGTTATTTGTTGTACGTGAGTGCAAAGTTGTTTTTTAACCACGTGCTCAATTTTGATGACCGAGCTAGCGAAGGATTCTAAAATTGAATCACGAGCGTAGCGAGTGATTCAAAAATTAGAATCCTGAGCGATAGCGAGGAAATCAAAAGAGCACAAGGTGAAAAATCTTTGCACTCGAGTGCAACACGTAACTTTTCATCCCCCCCAACGAGGAAATTGCAAAATACAAAAAAAAAAAAATACAATCACAACAGTTTCTGTTTTCACCCAGAAACTTCCACAACACCCTCCCATTAACCCAAACACACTCTCAACACCCACCCAGAAACACCCACAACATTCACACCCATCCACTCAGAGACACCCAAAAAACACCCATTCACCCAGAAACACCCACAAAACACCCATTCACCCAGAAAAACCCACAAAACACCCATTCACCCAGAAACACCCACAAAACACCCATTTACCCAGAAACACACACAAAACACTCATCCACCCAGAAACACCCACAACATTCACACCCATCCACTCAGACACACCCAAAAAACACCCATTCACCCAGAAACACCCACAACATTCACACCCATCCACTCAGAGACACCCAAAAAACACCCATTCACCCAGAAACACCCACAAAACACCCATTCACCCAGAAACACCCACAAAACACCCATTCACCCAGAAACACCCACAAAACACCCATTTACCCAGAAACACACAAAACACTCATTCACCCAGAAACACCCACAAAACACCCATTCACCCAGAAACACCCATTCACCCAGAAACCCCCACAAAACACCCATTCACCCAGAAACACCCACAAAACACTCATTCACCCAGAAACACCCACAAAACACCTAATCACACCCAAAAAACACCCAATCACCCAGAAACACCCACAATACTCACCCGTCCATTCAAACACACCCACAAAAACCCATTCACCCAGACACACCAACAAAACACCCATTCACCCAGACACACCTCCAACTGCCATCCACCCAGCCACACCCGCAACATTCATCCAGACACACCTGTAAGTCCCTAATAAAAATTACCGTCCCTAATGGAGTTCCGAGATGGTCAATCGGCTTGAGTCAAGCACGTTGATTTTCTGTATGTTTTTGTTCCGTTGCCAGCGTAAACAAATCAAACAGACCTAAAAAGCTTTTAAATGCTTGACTCAAGCATCCAGCAAGCGTTGTAGACGATCAAAATGTTTAAAGCAAGATTGACGCCAAGCTGATTGACCGTCACAGAACTGAGGTTTTAACAAATTTAAGACGTGAAAAGAAAATGGCGCGCGCAAAGCAAATTACAAAAAAAGTACCGAGGTTCCGAGTCTGAGTTTTTAACAAATTAAAATAGGTTGCATGACAATTTCGGCACCATGGAGGTAGAAATAAATGGTTTGGGCGGGATTGCGGAAGACGCGGGTCCTGGTTCCGCATAAGAACTTAGTTTTCAACACAATTGCTCGTAAATTTACTCTTATTACACCGTTTTAAGGTTCATAATGCAGCATATTATGCACGCGTGCATAATATATTACGTACTAGTGCGTAATGGTATTTTTAATGCTTTTTTTTTGTTATATTCTCCCTATATTTTTAGGAAAGCATAGGGTCTATCTAGCCCATACAGCCATGTCTTTAGTATATTTACTCTGTTCGGTTTTAATATTAACATTATATAAATGTTAGAAAAATTAGTACAAAGATTTTGGTGGTTAGAAAAAGAATTTCGAAAAATTACGATTTCCCGCCTCAAGATCGTAATTTTTCGAAATTCTTTTTCTAACCACCAACATCTTTATATTTACTCTGTATTCATGTCTGTGAATTAATGAATAAAAATGAAATAAATTTCACGTTAAAAGAGGGGATGTCACACATTTTAAGTGTCAGAGTAATGTTTACTGTTAAAAAATGGTTTAGTTTTGTGTAATAAGTGTCTACGGCGATGAACAATAAAATGATTTAGTGAAACAAAAGTACGTTTGATGAGAAAGGCGATGAGCATGTTCTACCTCGTCAGTCTCCACCAAAGCTGTTAGTGTAAATTTGCCGCCAAACTCTCCCAAAATACATTAAAACACAAATATATGTTCCCGAGTCATGGTTGTGTATGTTTATGTAGTATATTTTCCGTCATCCGTCATCTAGTATCCATAAAACAAGTGCTTAGGCTACTTACTTTGGGCTAGATGGTAGTTGTGAGTGTAAAAAAAATATTTATTATTTATTTCTTTCTTTCTACCTTAACTGTACGTCTCCTGAAAATAAATTGTCCTCTGCTTACATTCTTTCAATTATTTGAATTGTTTAGAATTGCAAACGAGCAATATCTGACTTAAGAAATCAAAGCGCGGCATCTAAACACGGAGCCTATTCAACTGCAGATCAAAAGTTCAGAAACATCGCCTTTCAAAGCCAGTGCCTGATAAAGCTTAATCTTAAAAATGGGCGCTCTCTGAGCATGCATTTCACTGGTACGTACTGGTGTATTTGCACCCGATAATATGATTTGCGAACCGTCGCAAATTTAATAGTTATTTGTTGTACGTGAGTGCAAAGTTGTTTTTTAACCACGTGCTCAATTTTGATGACCGAGCTAGCGAAGGATTCTAAAATTGAATCACGAGCGTAGCGAGTGATTCAAAAATTAGAATCCTGAGCGATAGCGAGGAAATCAAAAGAGCACAAGGTGAAAAATCTTTGCACTCGAGTGCAACACGTAACTTTTCATCCCCCCCAACGAGGAAATTGCAAAATACAAAAAAAAAAAAATACAATCACAACAGTTTCTGTTTTCACCCAGAAACTTCCACAACACCCTCCCATTAACCCAAACACACTCTCAACACCCACCCAGAAACACCCACAACATTCACACCCATCCACTCAGAGACACCCAAAAAACACCCATTCACCCAGAAACACCCACAAAACACCCATTCACCCAGAAAAACCCACAAAACACCCATTCACCCAGAAACACCCACAAAACACCCATTTACCCAGAAACACACACAAAACACTCATCCACCCAGAAACACCCACAACATTCACACCCATCCACTCAGACACACCCAAAAAACACCCATTCACCCAGAAACACCCACAACATTCACACCCATCCACTCAGAGACACCCAAAAAACACCCATTCACCCAGAAACACCCACAAAACACCCATTCACCCAGAAACACCCACAAAACACCCATTCACCCAGAAACACCCACAAAACACCCATTTACCCAGAAACACACAAAACACTCATTCACCCAGAAACACCCACAAAACACCCATTCACCCAGAAACACCCATTCACCCAGAAACCCCCACAAAACACCCATTCACCCAGAAACACCCACAAAACACTCATTCACCCAGAAACACCCACAAAACACCTAATCACACCCAAAAAACACCCAATCACCCAGAAACACCCACAATACTCACCCGTCCATTCAAACACACCCACAAAAACCCATTCACCCAGACACACCAACAAAACACCCATTCACCCAGACACACCTCCAACTGCCATCCACCCAGCCACACCCGCAACATTCATCCAGACACACCTGTAAGTCCCTAATAAAAATTACCGTCCCTAATGGAGTTCCGAGATGGTCAATCGGCTTGAGTCAAGCACGTTGATTTTCTGTATGTTTTTGTTCCGTTGCCAGCGTAAACAAATCAAACAGACCTAAAAAGCTTTTAAATGCTTGACTCAAGCATCCAGCAAGCGTTGTAGACGATCAAAATGTTTAAAGCAAGATTGACGCCAAGCTGATTGACCGTCACAGAACTGAGGTTTTAACAAATTTAAGACGTGAAAAGAAAATGGCGCGCGCAAAGCAAATTACAAAAAAAGTACCGAGGTTCCGAGTCTGAGTTTTTAACAAATTAAAATAGGTTGCATGACAATTTCGGCACCATGGAGGTAGAAATAAATAGGTATAATGATGTTTTGAATTCACAAACTCATTACACACGATGTTCTAAATTCAAATTTACTTTAACCTCTAGAGGATAAAAACGGCTTTTGCACTCAGATATCGAAGAGCAAAAACGCTTTTTCCGAGATGGTGGGATGAAAAATAGTTTGCCATAGCGCGGTCCATAGATCTCTGAAATATTTCTAAGGTTGATCTTTGAAGAATAAATACATAAATGTCAAAGAAGAATAGTAATATTTTGAAGAATCAAGTTTGGTTCAGTGAATATGTAGCTAGGTAAATCATTTTCGTATATACTAAGAACAAAATATAATTAGCCCAGCCAAGACTTAAAAGAATCTATCGAAATTTAAAAATAACAGGAATGGCCAAGATCGGGAATTTTTTCCGGTCCCTTTTTCTTCGTAATGAATTTTACAACGTTTATACTGTTAGCATAGAAATTAAATAAGAACGTTGCTTAGTTTAGGACAGAAAGAGACCTTCCAAGGTATTGAAGGTCATCAAAGAGGGACATCAAAGCTAACCGTGAGTTCCAAGTCCTAGGCACTATTCCTAGCTTACGCGCATAATCATCACCAAGTCTTTAACGTCTCCAATGCTGGGGTTCAAGCCTTCCCTATTGATGGAAGAATTTAGAGAAAATGGCAGGAGGAGCATTGAGGAGCTCGCTAGCGCAGAAGCACAGCGCGCTTGGCCTGCGATTGCGTAAACTAAGCAATTACGCTAAGGCCGGTCATTGGATGGGTGACCAAAAATTTATTATCACGAGCTCCTCCCGGCTGCATCTGCAGTCGTTAATACCCACCAACCCGCACTGGGCCAGCGTGGTGGGTTATGGCCCAACCTCCCTATATTCTTCCATTCATAGAGAAGGACCGTACCCCAGCAGTGGGGACATAAAAGGGCTGGTGATGATGATGATGATAGAGAGGATGGGCGCTGGCCCAGTGTGAATTGGTGGGTATTAACGACTACAGATGCACCCGGGACCAATGGCTTAACGTGCATTCCAAAGCATAGAGGAACTCGAGATAATAAAATTTTGGTCACCCATCCAATGACTGACAATTCTTTGTCAACTGCCTTATTATTATAAGGAATTCTATTATTGGCACTTATTATGCTTACTGTACCAGGTACTTTCAATAAGAACCGGGATCAACTTCTGAGCCTCATAAAACGGATTCTGTGCGTCCACACATAAATCAGGTTGGTAGTTGTATCCCGTCGTTACCTTGACCCAAAATATCATGTCTAGAATATTAGGGTGTCCATGAGAACGATTGGGAAATATACACAATACTGTGTTTGTATTCTTGACTTGATTGCCGCAACCCGTATCTTGTCGGAGGACTCTCAGGTGGAGGAACAAAGGATGTAGGTGGATCGATCCTCTCCAACCACAACCTGCATCTTTCTTTTGACCGATTGCCGCCTTCAAGTGGTGAAACACATTTAATGATGTCCCTCGGCTCGGCGGATTTTGGGGAGCGCTATTCGGGAGCGATATATAAGAATTAAAAATAAGATATGAAAGTCGTTACAATAGACTCGAGTAGAAAAGATATATATTTATTTCATTAATATTACCCTTTACTGCAACACTCAGAGGCCTCAATTACCATTAATGAGTACTTAATGTCAAAAAATGACTAATGACTAATGATAATTCAAAACTAGTCCGTATTCGTGCCGGATCTATAGTCTAGATTTAAATGAAATTTTGTGGCATAATGTACTTATTATAGTTAATTGACGTCTTTGAGTACGGCAGATAGAGTTAAATTGTACTTACTTTGGAGTAAGCTCGCGGTTGTTCGAAGTGAGCGATGTAACCTAAGAAAATCTTTGGGAATTTCCTCAAGCCCCTGACAAATGACTATTGTAACAACCGGATTCCTCGCCACCAGACCCAAGGGTAATACATAATTGAAATGAAAATAAATATGTCCCACTAAACACCTGTTCCGTGTGCATCCTACGCATAGGTCATTTTACGATCACATCAAAACTTCATTATTTTCTCGGCACAAACCTTTGGAGGATGGTTTAGGTTTTACGACCTCCATTACTTAGGATCCCTCTTTGATAGGAGAGGTGACACTTGCATTGATGGGCGTTGAGACGTCCACGTGAGGGCACTGGTCTATTTTTGGAAGTCTAATAATGATTTCGGTTTAATCACATACACGTAGTAGGTTACTACTAGACTACCTGGTTAAAATATCTGTAGACCTGGCTAGAAAGTGAAGGCCCGCCCCATTCCCAACGCCACACCTTTAAATCAATCACTAGTAATTAATAATAACGGACGCAACAAGTAAAAGAAATCGAAGTTATAATTGTTTTACACACCAAACACCACCATACACCATACAGGAGCGTCGACGTGACTTTGTAGTCTACATCAACGCCAGATCTACAGATATTTTTAACCGGGTAGTAAGTATGTGATTATAGGGAAATCATTTTCTGTAATGATATGCTGAAATTGCAAGCCAAATCCTTGATCAGTATAGTGCAGAATGAATTTATTCTTCTCCCCTATAACAACTTCTGCACACAAAATGTTTTCTCTTTCTTTCTCTGTTCGCTTAACCTCTTATTTCACATCGTTTACACAATCCATTTTTGGCTACTGCACCATCCTCACATTCCAGGTCCTATATTGCAGACTGAACAGCTTATTTATTTTCTTGGGATTCAATCAAGCATTTTACTACATGCACGCCAAATAAAAAACCAACCCTTTCAATCAGCGATATTGATATATTTGCAAAGGAAGATCCGCAAATCCCAATTCTGCTTTGAAACAAAAATAATTCATTCATTCATTCCATACCCAAATTCTAAAATGGAACGCTTACATACTTTTATCAAGCCTATTTACCTTCGTAGGGAGAGGAGAGGATCAACACCAATGTTTCGCCAATTATGTTAGGTCCCATGTAATAGGGGGCGCGAAAGAGACGTCAATCGCAGTATATATAGGTGGTATAAGAAGAACGCTGCTGTCAATTACTCATAGCTGTTTTTACCCTTAGGCCCGAGTTCACCGGCGTAGGCGGACGGGCCGAAGGAGGCGAGCTCATGTTCGTCCTCCTTCGGCCCGACAAGAGTGGCCTGCACACTCGGGTTAGCCCCCGTGTGTGCATTGCACAGGCCACCCCGTCTGGGGGGATGTCCAGTGTTCCGGACATCCCCTCCTCGGCGCTGACCCCGGCGTAAGCCGGGAGGCCCTGGGGAGAACTGGTGAATTGCCTTGCGGCCGATACGGTGCGTAAATGCATTCCACTCTGTCAAAAAAAAAAAAAAAAAAAGATCCGAGTTCACCAACACGTAAAACAAGCGTATAAAAGATAACCGCCAGTTTGTGACAGTTATTCTATACAGAAAAATGTAAAAATACGGCGGTTAGATAATAATCGCCTGTTTAAGTGCTGGTGAACTCCAGCCTTAGTCGCCTTGTACGACAGCCGCGGGAGAGATAGGTGGTGACAATTGTATTCTGCCTGCCATCACCAAACATGGAACGCTTGGAATTCAAAAATGGTACCTAGAATACGTACAGCGGGGTTTTTATGTAAGCCTCTTTCAATCTCTTTTATACCTACCTATAACTCTCACTCATTGAGAATAATCGCAAAGTGTGAGAGTGACAGGTAGACGAAAGCGATTGAAAAACATAATCGGGGTTCAGGTCCTGTTTGGCCACAAAGTATTTTATTAGTCGGCCAGCAGGCAGGGCGCCCATGTTTTAATTTTGCACCGATCTTTCTGGGTGCAGTCGCGAATAAATATTTTATTACAGCGCTTATTACAGGACAAGCTGAAGATTAAAATGCACGGACACGAAGAACAGGGGGCCTACCGCCTAACTCGATTGCTAAAGTAAAAGCTATAGTTTATGACGTCATGCTGTCTTTTCGCACCAAATTTACCTAAACTATTAGCGATAGATAGCTTTGAACGAATGATCACCGAATGATTTTGTATGAATTTGGCACAAAATCCGTACCGCCTTAAAATTCAGGATGTCTGCTATAGCCGTTTGCAGTGCATTGCTTTAAAGCTATCATCAGCTATAGATTTAGGCGGTAGGCCCCCAGGTCGGCCCTTGACACACAACTATTATGATATTTCTTATTTCTTACTACTTTGATACATTTTCGATTATTGAGGGCGTCAATCGGTACCTACAGAAATTTAGTTTCTTCATTGTTTCTTCTTCAGTAGTATTTTTTTTTAGGTTTTATTTCTTCACGGGTTTTTTCTTTATTTTGATTAAATTTGGAGTTTTACTAGTATTGTGGGGACATTAAGATAATTATAAGAAATAAGATTAATGCAAATCACTTCTTTATTTAATGAATTGTTTAATGGATAAGTGTCACCCTTCGAGGCCTGATTACCATGTTGACCTGTCTCTAACTATACATTGTCCGAACAGCTGAATAAATATTTGAAATGTTAATTGGTTTTGTATAAAATTTTAATAATTATCATCAGCTGGCATTTCTTTTACATTAAAATAAACTATATCGTTGTAAAATGGCATAGTCTAAAAAAGTCTTTACTCACATCTCCCGTATGGTCTAGTGGCTAGGATACCTGGCTTTCACCCAGGAGGCTCGGGTTCGATTTCCGGTACGGGAAACTTTTTGCCTTCAATGTTTATTTTTTTTGGCCAGGGTTGTCCATTTTTTGTAAGTAAAATACTTATGGTTTGTATTTACTGGTATTTTAACCCTATAATTAAACTTGCTACGTGGGTGCTAGTTCACCTCTGCCTACCCCTTCGGGGATATAGGCGTGATTTATGTATGTATGTATGTATGTATAATTAAACTTTAGACTTATTTCTAGTTCAAGATACATAATCAAGATGATACCTATTGAGGCCCTCTGTTGTCAGATTTGCAAATCAAAATACTTTTGTTCTTCTTCCCCATCCTAACATATTCCGAGTTTATCTGGGTCGGCGCAGTGTTTCCTCTTCCATTCATATCGGTAAGAAGTCATCAAGCCATCCACTTCCTTTTGATTCAAATCAAAAGACAGAAAGGACCATTTCGAGATAACGACGAACGTAGAGAGTGACAACATTCCAAACCATACTGCTCGGTTTTGGCTAAGGTTTTACAGCCAGCCGTTTGCCTGACACCAACCATCTTTTTTGTGTTCACTGTAATTTTGTACTAAATTAAAATATATAATAAACATGCATCTGTCATCTAGTACCTATTTATAAAACAAGTGCTTATGCTACTTACATTGGGCTAGAACAGGGGTCGGCAACCTGCGGCTCGCGAACCACATACGGCTCTTATGATGTGAAGCTGCGGCTCTTCAGTTCCATACGCAAATATTAATTATTTTATAAAAAAAGATATATTTAAAAATCGTTCTGCATCTATGAACAAGAATGAGACACCATTTCTATCTCTCAGCTACTTGTACCTACTCGCTTTTCACGTCTCGTCTCACTGTCGTCAGTCAGTGTCAGTCGTCACAAAGTTTCTGCAAACAAATACTATTTATTGTCAGCAAGAAAACTTTTTGTGGCTCTTTAAAAACTTTGAAACGTTGTAAATTTTAAGTTTTGACTCTTCCGACAAAAAGGTTGCCGACCCCTGGGCTAGATGATAAATGTGTGTGTAGCTGTACTGTATACAGACTGCAAAGCAACCATTCTGCGTCCGCTTATTTAGCGGCGGCCATCCGCATCGCATGCTGCGTTGAACATTGGCCATTGTCTAATTCCCGATTAGCTCGGGAGACACACGGACGATGGGATTGTGGAATAATAAAGTCATTCTGACGCAAAGGTACAGTCCTCTGCGAATTTTCTGACAGTACTTCGATTTTGTACATAATACATAGGTACGGTCATAAATCACGAATATATCCCCAAAGTGGGAGGCAGGGGTTAATTAACACCAACGTTTCGCCAATTAGGCTAGGTTAGCCTATTGCCATTTATCGGACACGGAAATCGCAGTATATTGCTAGGTGATATTTATAAGAACTGTCTTAATCCTTAGTCGCCTTGTACGACACCCGCGGGAGAGATTGGGTGTGGTGACAACATGTATTCTGCTCTGCCGTCACCACACGGCACATAAAAATATTATTATGAAACTTAATTAAATCATGGCTATTTACTTATAAGAATAAAAAATAATGTAAAATACATACCTATATACAATTTAGTCGCTTTGTACGATACCCGCGAGAGAGATAATGTAGTGACAGTAAATGATTGTATTGTACTCTACTTTGCTGTCACCGCACAGTTATAATATAACCAAGTTAACAATTAACATAGGTAACGAGGAATGGGCGGCAGCGTTCCAGGTGCACCATCTAACGATATATTGCGAATAAAGTTCCCGGTGAACGGCAACAGGCACGCTACCTATCATGAACCGTGTTAATTTACGCGATGTTAATTCGCCTCCGCCTACCCCTTCGGGGAAATATAGGCGTGATCCTTGTGTGTATGTATGTAATATGTACGAGTTGAATTTTATTTATTTTTGGGTGCTCAACCTGTTTTCAGAAAATATATGGAGCTGGCTAATGCATCGACTGTACGTGACGTACGTCCGTCCGTATGAGACCAGCTACGCGTGGCCCTGAGCGCATTTCACGGTTTGTAAACACAGGACTCTCACGCCTGACGCGTTATTTAATGTGCTTACAAGTAACGCCGAGTCATGACAATCACTCTCTCCGTTCATCGGTCTCTCGACATGGTCCGTTCCGTCTCTTTTCTATACATTCATTCATCACTAGCACTTTAAGGGACGGTTTTTTTAAGCATAGTTAACTGTTAACCAATTGTTAAAAATTGTTACTTATCTTTAAATATCACTGATATTTAACAATTAGTAACAATATCACACTGATATTTATCCATTAGTAACTAAAATTGTTACTAATGGTTACGTATCAGACTTATATTTTAACAATTGATCAAAAAACCGGCCCAAAGGTGTGATGGATGATATGAATCAAAAGGGAGTGGATGGCTTGATGACGTCTGACCGATATGAATGGAAGAGGAAACATACTGCGCCGACCCCAGGCAGACTGGGCAAGAAGAAGAACAATCGGCCAAGCCGTTTCAGAGGAGTTCAATAAAAACACTGTGACAATTCGCTTTGGGTTCCCCTCCCCTGGTCAGTGAAGAACACAGTGACACGTCTTAAATAGTCCAAAATTGACTCCACTACTTAATCGAGAACTCGCACTGCCAAACCAGACAGGTCAACATTAGAATAATTATCAACCTCGCCCGTCTCCAAGTTTATTTTAGCGGATAAATACGAGATTTTAGTGAACGATATAATTAGCATATAATTACAGATTCAGTAATTAACATGCAAAACAAGTACGAACTTGTACTAAGTATTCCCAGAAGCAGATGCTGTTTCACAGGGCTCTTACACACTTCAAGCGATAATATTCCATTAAAAAAAAGACGGAAAAAAAGACGGCACGGGCCATGTCGAGAGCGATGAACGGAGAGAGTGGTTGGAATGACAACACTCGAATCCATACTGCTCAAAGTTTTGGCTTAGGTTTTACAGCCGGCCGCCTGCCTGACACTAACCCTCTTTGGGTATGCTGTTGTTGGTGGTTTGCCCTCCACCATTCGGGTGCCCCAAGGTGCTTATTGGTCTACACCGGGCAATATCCCTTAGTCGACTTTTACGACACCCATGGGATGAGTCGGGGCTGGCCTATTCTACGTTAGTTATTAGAAGTACTGCCCATGTGCAATATATAAACGATCGCTGTTATGTAATATGCCGAAGGCAAAATGACAACTCGTTGAATAACTTTTTTATAAATTCACAACTTATGTTCGTTGGTTCATGTACTAACCTTTTTTTAGGGGTTGGTATCTGGCGGGCGACCAGACATAATAACATAGGACCTAGAGAACTGAGTACTTAGTAGTAGTAGTGTGACTTTTCTTTTACAGCTCTAGGATGTAGTTAGTATTTGGTTAACTATAGACTATAGCAAGTAGTCCTGCTATAGTCTTTAGTTTTAAATTTAAATATAGCTTACAGTGTGAAGTGTGAACAAGTCTTAAGTTAAAACTCCAGTTTTATAAGTCATGATAAATTTTAATAGCTTCTGAGAGTTTATTCGGGTACAGCTGAGGGGAAAATGGATAAGGAGACATTTGCTTCCATATCTGAAGGAGGAGGAATATGATCTATGCTTGACAAATGTCCTAAATTATATTTAATTAATATTTAAAAAAAAAAGCATGTTCAATTTAGTGAGTGCAATTATCACCATCCTCAATTTCCTCCACGGGTATGTCGTACAAGACAAATATGATTTAAAACTGCTGCCCATTTCTTATCACTAGTTAGGAATGGGCAGCAGCGTCCTTAGCAACAGGTATACTGCAATTTAAGTACCTGATAGATTACAATAGGAGGCAATCCTATATTACCTAACTTAGCTACATTCCATTCGAGAATACATATAGGTGTGACAGTGTTTCACAATAATGGTCGATATTTTTAAAAAATCAGTCGATTTTCAATCGGTTTTCTTGCGACTTGTGTATTTCAAGATGTTCCTACCTTTATTTTGGTTTTTAAAACAATAGCTGTACAGACCGCAGAATTATCCCACGGATTACGCTCAGCTTAGTGCTAAGCAGTCAGCATTAACAGTTCCAAATTATCTGACTTTACATATCATTTGTGTTTCTGCAGTGAGTTTTGTCAAACGACTACCCCAAGAATATACCCTAGGGCCCTTTAATATATTCATAATCAAAATATTTAGCTAAGCTATCAAGCTTATATTGCTACTCACTGTACACGTTCCAACCGAATGTTGGCTGAATATAATGTTGTCAGAACATGGATATTCCCAGTCGGAATAAATAGGTTATTTAAATATTTTAAAGTGGTACTTGATTAAAAAAAATCGCATTACCATCATCATTCATCTAGTCATATGCACATTGTATTGTATGAGATCGACATTCCAAACGCACCTTAAATTAGAGGGTTCAAATTTAGAAACAGCTGAATCAGACATTTGAGTTCTATTTCTTATGCAATAGAAGAAGTTTAATTTCTTACAAACTTATCTTATCAAGTAATTGCCAAGCCATCAGATTGTTGTTACGTTTTTAATAAAGTTACATACATATATAAATCATGCCTGTCTCCCCTAAAGGGGTAAGCAGTGGTGTTGTAACACCCGCGTTGCGCCACCTTATTTCAGGTGCTATGTAATAGGGGGCGAGCATATTACGATTCACCGGGAATTGCTGCCCATGTGTCGTTATATTATGACTTTTACTGCCGCACTCAGAGACGTCAAATAACGTCAATGAGTACTTAACGTCAAAAAATGACAATTCAAAACTCGTCGCTATTCTTGCCGGGTCTATGGTCTAGATTTGAATAAAAAATTTTGACATTTAATACTCATTAAAGTTAATTGACGTCTCTGAGTGCGGCAGTTAGTCGCCTTGTACGACACCCACGAGAGAGGCAGGGGTGTTGGCTTTGCATTCTTCTCAGCCGTCTTCCGCAAAAGCCGTCTTCCGCAAAATAATTGGAATTTATGATAAAAAATAACTACATTGTGCTTTGTTATAAAGCAAAATACTTTTGCGAGATAACAAATTTACGTATTGCGTTGTATAACCGATATTGTCTCAACATCCTCTTTCTTCTTCTGCGTCCTTCTTTTCTTTTCTTAAGGCAAAACATTCCGATACGCGACAAAGGTCTTATAACTGTTACTATTAGGTACGTAATTGTTTCAATAATTGAATCTGCAATGGGCACTGAATCGTTTGAGATATGTTCTTGACTTAATTTAGACGCGACCGATAGGCTATTGTCTCGCAAATTATCGCGATAATTGACACCTACTACGTCTATTCGATAAAACGGGGCTAGCTTGTTCAAGTAGCGAAGTGGAGACAAATTTGTGAATAATTGAAACTAAATCAACCGTGTTGCAATTGAGTAATCGTGTGGTGTGAATAACATTTGTAATAAATATGTCTATTGTCTGTTATAACCATTGTTACTGCCCTCATTTATCACCTAGCATAACTAGGAGGCTGTGCCCGGTAGGTGATAGACTCATCCCTTTTTATATAGGACCGAACAATATTAGTAGGAAGACGGTTTATTATGTTCGCTGATGCGGCATACCTTCCGCATTCTAACAAAAAATTTTCATACATACATACGTCACGCCTTTCTCCCACAGAGGTGGGCAGAGATCACTTCTTTCCACTGGCTACGATCATTTACATACTTCTTTCGCTTCATCCAATCTCATTGATGTCTTCATGCATGCTCGTCGGTTTCGGGTACTCTTGACCTGGCCCTTCTTTAATAGACAAAAATTTTCAAAATCCGAATTATCCGCTATATTCTTTACCCTGTTTATATCGGAACGCAATTTATCAAAGTCAAGGCATGGCCCACTAAGCGTTAATTATGGCTGGACAGACGAGCGACGCTTCGAATAGCAATTACACTATCCACGACATTTGTCACCCCATCTGCAAAAATGTTGCGAACGCTAATTGGAACGTTAATTAATTAAAACCGCTGGCCTGGGAGCGACAAATGACGTACAATTACAATTACAAAATTACAAAACCCCTGGGATAGCACACAGCCACAACTCATCCCAGGGGTTTCGTAAAAGTCGACTAAGGGAGTTTGCCCGGTGTAGACCAATAATCACCTTTGGGCACCCGAATGGTGGAGGGCAAACCACCATTAACAGCATACCCAAGAGGGTTGGTGTCAGACAGCCGGCCGGCTGTAATAACTACCTAACCCAAAACCTTGAGCAGTATGGATTGGAATGTTGTCATCCCAATCACTCTCTCCGACTCTCTCTCTCTCTCTCGACATGTTCCTTTCCGTCCCTTTTCTATATTAATCATTTATCACTAGCACCTTTCTGGTGTGATGGACGAAATGAATCAATAGGGAGTGGATGACTTAATGACGTCTAACCAATATGAATGGAAGAGCGAACATACTGCGCAGGCCCCAGATAGACTGGGACCAGGGCAGGAAGAGCTTTTAAACTTATAAAAGATTTTTATTGTTAAAAAAAAAATATTCGTCAATGCCGCTCGTCTGCACGCGCTTTTATTGCGTTTTGAATGCCCATGTCACGACCCGATGCGATACTATGACGATAAAGTAGCGATTATGTCGAGTAATTATTATGTAACTATAAGACTCTGTGGATAGGAAAGATTTAATGGGACTTAATGAGTAAGCGCGTGCAGCTAGGTGGGTAAACGTTTAATGGGAATGAAGCGAAGTGGTCTTACATTTTGATCACCTTTCTAAGGTAACTTAGTCATAAAAAAATTATGATCTCAAAAATTTTCAATTGTAAAATCAATTTTTGAATTTTCCATGCATTTTGCTTTACTGGCCGAACAATATGTATTGTATGGGGAAAGAAAAAAAACAATTTCCATTATAATATAGGAATTAACTTTATATAGGTGCCTCTCGCTCAACAGCAACAGCATACCTACAAGGTACCCATTTTTTGTTAGTTGGTTTGTTAAGGCAAAGTACTTATTAATTTTTAAAGCGAGTTCTTTGGAGATGGTCGTTTTCAATGGTACAGTCAGTTCGACTACATAGTTAATATTGCGAAGAAACATTCACGTTTACCTATCCAAAACGAAACGACAACACGTTTACGTTAAAAACATTGAAGAGACTGTTTTACATGTAAATACTTTACTTACTCCTTGAGAACAGTAATGGCTCGAAGCGAGCCTGTATGATGTGATTGAAATAAAATTACACTGTTATTGAATTTTCTTCGATATCAGTTTACGGCAGCCGAATTCCGACATGCCAACTAACGTTGGAAGCTGCTAGTTTTATCTCAGAAAGCCAATCTAAGCAGACACCTGTTTGTTTTAAGAAATTCGAAGTCTGTGCTGAAAAATAGCGCCAGGGGCTTTTGGTCTTACTACTAATAAGTTGCTTTGAATAACTACATATACCATGTTATTTATTGATATAGCATACACAACTGTATTATTAAGTATTAGCGCAATTATATTATTATTTAATTAGGATTTATCCAGAGTGGCATCCAACACGTAAACAAACAATATAGCTTAAAATGGGGAAGAACTATTTATTCTTTTAAACATAGGCATTATTATACAACCATCGTCGTCATCAATCCTAATTTATCTGGAGTCAACATATTATATTACTCTAACATGTTTGCTTTTCCATTAATATCGGTCAGATGTCATCAATCCATCCACTACCTTTTGATTCATATCATCGATCATCACAGCGGAAAGGTAGCACCTTTCCGCTGTGTGAAGAATTACAATAATAATGTATAGATGACCATGAGGAGATGCCGATGAATGGAGAGAGTGATTGGGAGGGCAATATTCCAAAATTCAAGTTCAAGATTTTGGATTATTTTTACAGCTAAACACCATACTGTGTATTTGGAGATCTACTTTAAAATAAAATAGACCACATCTAATTATCTGCTTTGGGCCTTGTTATCTTCCATTTTACGTTATTCTTACAATTCACTATACCACAGCCCCAAATAGCCTGATGATTTTGGTTAAACAAAAATGTATCTGCTTACGACGTGCCACCATTTTAAATCCCATTGTTTGTCCAACCGACTTAAAATTGAGGCAGTCTCTTCAGTCAGTCTCCGCTCCATCAGTAAACAACGCCACTTCATCGATCAAACTAATGAGGTCTGCCAATAGCAGGGCGATAGGCGTGGAGGCATAGGGTGCTCTAAATAGGGAGCTGTTTATACAGCGGCTCCTGAAAATTGAAAGCGTTGAGGTTCGGAAAATGCTGTCAGGGTTATTTTGGTAGCTGATGCTGTAATAACACATTGCAAACAATGTACTATACGAAGTTAATAACGAGATAGTTTTTAAGCACTGGCAGCCAGCTTTAAAACTAAGCCAAAACCTTGAGCAGTATGCATTGGAATGTCATCCCAATCCAGTCAACGGTGTGTCGACATAGTACATTCATTCTTCGCTAGCACCTTACCATAGTGATGGCCGACATCAATAAAAGGGGAGTGGATGTCTTGATGACGTCTGACAGATATTAATGGAAGAGCAAACACTGTGTACTGTGCCGACCCCAGATAAACTGGGACATGCCAGGAAGATGATGACGAGTTTTCAAGGACGCGTACGTCACTTAAAAAATTAAACATGTCTTTATTCAGTTATGAAATCTATTAGGTATGATTTAAAATGAAACTCTGAGCATGAAATTTTTTCATGTTTATGTTCCATATTTTTATTTGGCCCAACCAGGTTTGTCCAATGGCATCTGAAAAAAAAATACATTTGAAATGTTTTACTTTTATATTTACGAGGGCGATAAAAATACAAAAACTACTTAAGTAAGCTACTTAAATAAACTTAGGATACACTTTCTAATTTTCAATTAATAGTTTTCAATATAAACGCACACATTTTCGTTGATAATTGCACTAGAGCGCTAGAAATAAAATGCAAAATCCGGCACGAAGGACCATAAAAGAAAATTATGTTTGTAACCAAGATTTGCCTCTCGGTTTGTCTGTGTGAACACGTAACGTCCATACGAGCGTGCATTTGTGGCACAGCTCCTATGCGGAGGCTAGTTTGAGCGCTCAAGTACCGCTGAATGTGGGTTCATGAATATATACATTGAGCTGCATTCCCAGTTAATCATACCAATGATAATACATATATATATATATATATATATCCCCGAAAGGGTAGGTAGAGGTGAAGGGCAACCCACGCTTCGGCAATTATGTTAAGTCCCATGTACTGCGACTTTTGTGCCCGATACATGGCGAGCCTATTGCCATGTATCGGGCACAAAAGTCGCAGTACATTGCTAGTTGGTATAAGAGAAACGCTGTTGCCCATTCCCCATCACTGTTTTATCCTTAGTCGCCTTGTACGACACCCAGGGGAGAGATTTGGGGTGGTGACAATTGTATTCTACTCTACATTTTTTCGTGGTTATTATAATGGTATCATCATCAATATCCTCTTAATGTACCTATTGCTGGGACACAGGTCTACTATATACATTAATCACGCCTATTTATGCTCCAAAGGAAGAGTAATTTGCTAAATAGTATACCAGGGGGCCTACCGCCTAACTCGATTGCTGATGATAGCTATATTGCAATGCACTGCTTACGGCTATAGAAGCCATCCTGAATTTTTAGGCGGCACGAATTTTGTGCCAAATTCATACAAAATCATTCGGTGATCATTCGTTCAAAGCTATCGCTAATAGTTTAGGTACATTTAGTGCGAAATGACAGCATGGCGTCATAAACTATAGCTTTTTCTTTAGCAATCGAGTTAGGCGGTAGGCCCCCAGAAATACTGTTGCCCATTCCTCGTTAATTATTATAACCACAGTCGTCTTTTACTTATTTGTGTTGCATTCATATTTAGAGAGAGAATACAATTGTACTATGACATTTGTATACTACACGACACTGTAACCATTCGTCCAATATCAAAGAGAATTTGTAATTATTTGTAGTAATTCGCCAATAGTTTGACAAGATGAAGAATTTATCGATCAACCAACATACTGAAATTTATTTTATTTTTACGATACAGCAGCTCTATAAAAATCACCGTTGCAATGCTGGTGGCAGTAGCGTATACGCAAATTGCTTTACGTCCGCCACAGCAATCATGTCACTTACAGTGCCTTCTAACTCGGTGATGGTTTCAGGCCGGCCGTAGATAACTTTTGATTGTCTAAGTAGACAAATCAGTATTCTTTAAGCCCCGCTCCTAAATATTTGATGTTAGTCATACTAATATTTGATGTTAGTCATACTACTCTTAAAGCGCAGTGAGGAGCTCGACAGCGCTGTGGCTTAGTTAAACTAAGCATTATTTTCCAAGGCTGGCAATTGGATGGGCGACCCAAAATATATTATCTCGATTTCCTCAGGGCTTCGGTATTTGACTGGTGAATTGCCTCGCGGCAGACCCTAGACTCTCCCCGCCAGAAGGGCTGGAGGGACACCGGAGTGGTTTAGTGGCGTATTCCCTACTCGATCTCGAGTCGGGCGAGTCCCACACACGTCGGCCGTCTAGCTAGCGGCCGATACGGTGCGTAAATGCATTCCACTCAAAAAAAAAAAAAAAAAAGGGCTTCGGTATTTAGCAATTGCCTGCATCTGCAGTCGTCAATACCCACCAATCCGCATTGAGTCAGGGTGGTCGGTTTTAGCTCATACTCCCTATATTCTTCCAACACGGGTGAAGGTCTCGTCAAGCCCGTCAGTGGGGACAGTAAAAAGACTGGCATGATGATTATTACTTTGTGATATTTTCGTCCCGAATCTCCCTCGCCTCTCCCGTGGGTGTCGTACAAGGCGACTAAGGATAAAACAGTGATGAGGAATGGGCAGCAGCGTTCCTCTTATACCTACCACACCTAGCAATATACTGCGACTTTTGTGCCCGATAAATGGCAATAGGCTCGCCGCCTATTACATGGGACCTGACATAATTGGCGACACGTGGGTGCTAGTTCACCTCTGCCTACCCCTTCGGGGATATAGGCGTGATTTATGTATGTATGTATGTTTTTTTGGTTAGGGTTTATGACACATTCTCCCTATTATATTCTTACACCCATAAAAGGAAAAGCGGGAGTCTTAATGTGTCCCATTGGGGACATTAAAGGGCTAATATTGATGATGATAAATTGTTGCTCTTCTCTCTACTATTCTCTGTGTCGTTATAATACATTCGTTGTTTATTTTTAATTTTAAAAAAATATTAACACGGGTTCGATAGTAAACAACGAATGTAATAAAATGTTCTTTGTTTGAAACTTTTACATAAACCATAAGCCAAAAACATACTGTGCGCAGCAAAGAAATGTATTCATGAGTGTAATGCTTCTTACCAAAATAGTTTCTATGAACGCTAGTAGTTCGTAAAGTAATTTTTTCTACAGTCTATAACATAAAACTCAATAATAGAAGTGTCACACAACTCTTTTTCTCTTTATTTCCTTTTGGGGGATGCCTTTCTACTTAGTTTATCTAAAGATTACTTTTCTACCAATTACAAACATAAGAAATGAAAATAACTTTCCATAAATAATACGAACTTTCGTCATTCGTGTCGCTAGCGTCATCTGTTGAGGTTTTCTTGTACCTGTTGGTTACATACAACGTCAAACAGATGTCGCTGTTTGAACTGCAGTCGAAAATAAAATTATTATGGACTTTTTAAATATTTTATCAACTATACAGTTATATTTTTTGTATTATTCTATAAAATAAATTCGTCTTTGTTATCTGTTTTTGGTACCTAAATCATTTTACCATGTAAATTATTTATGATTTGATTTTTATTTTTATCGAACCAACGTCAGAAATCTAAAAATAAGAACTAACATTAGTTATGTGGAAAACTTGAATAATTATAATTAGTACTTTCTAATGCTTTCCACACCCACATAGTCCCCTTGTTACAAGTTATGATACCCGCCGGAGAGATGGGGGTCCGTGACGATTATATTCTGCTCCATCGTCACCACACGGCTATATTTTTCATTTGTTTTCAAGTCATTAAAATTATATGTTCTATTTTTTTCCTTGTGGAAAAATAAGTGGATGCTTTCATACAATTGTTCATCAACGACAGTCCTTTTGACTTCTGCACTGTGGGTAAGAAGCCTTTCATAGGAAAATAACCGATCCGTATACGATCATTACTGATCAATGTTTCCTCAGCTCATGCCCAATACAGTATCTACATTATCTACATTGTACTCTACGCGTCGGTAAATAAGACACGTTTTCATTCAATGGACGATTTTAATATCCTATTAGTTCATACGCCGCAGCGGCACATGGCTTAATGAAAATAAACACATTGTTTTTCCGTTGGCAGTCGTAATAACGGCTACGCAGCTGCGTCGGGCTCCGACAACCCGAGCCGAAAGTTGGTCGGATATTTAAATACGGTGCTGCGTTTGTACGAGCAAGTGAACTGGCTTTTTAAAAAAATGGTTTTTAAATACATACATAAATCCTATTTATCTCCAATTATGTACGATCTTATGTAATAGGGAGCGAGCCTATTACAATCTTACGGGCACGTAAATGGCTAGGTGGTATAAGAAGAACGTAGCCTTGTACGACACCCGTGGGTGAGATACATTTCGTACACCCAGATCTAAAGGGAGCTAACTTAACTTTTTCCGTTTTTGACTTATGCTCACCACCGCATTCCTTAAATCACTACTTATTGAGCAATAAAACAGATATAAAAAAATGTCCACTATTCGATTTGTATTGCCCTTGCCCGTTCTTCTCAGAACAATGCCTCCTGGTAGTTTACGAACGGATGAATAATAACGACTGCAGATGCAACCGGGACCAATGGAGGAATTCAAGATAGTAAATTTTGTTCACTCTAACAATAACTGGGGGCCTACCGCCTAACTCGATTGCTAAAGAAAATCTATAGTTTATGACGTCATGCTGTTATTTCGCACCAAATGTACCTAAACTATTAGCGATAGCTTTGAAGGAATGATTTTGTATGAATTGGGCACAAAATCCGTGCCGCCTAAAAATTCAGGATGGCTGCTATAGCCGTAAGTAAGCAGTGCATTGTAATATTTAGCTATCATCAGCAATCGAGTTAGGCGGTAGGCCCCCTGGTCTTAGCGAACATGCTTAGTTTGTGCAATCATAGGCCGAGCGCGCTAATCCACTGCTACCGAGTTGCTCAGCGTGATTTATGTAACAATTTTTTATTTCTTTCTACAGATAGACTCATCATTCGCTTGCCCTCTTCCCAGAGGGCCTAGCCAAGTGGCCAATCTATGAAACGCATATAATACAAAATGTATGAAACTGACGACTGTCAGTCATACAGAGAAAACAATACGTCAGTTTCATACTTTTGTTTTCCATGCGTTCGAATTGATAAGCCACTAGGCCCTCTGCGGGCCTAGCACGGGGACGTGAACAAGTCTCTCTCCACCGTCTTTTGTCTCGTGATTTAGTGGGTGTTAGAGCGAAAGAAAAAGATTTTCTTTCCCCCGAAGGAGATGCGCCCACATCCCGTGCTACTGGGGCTGATTATTTGGTCGGCGCAGATAGGTTTATACTATTATACATCTCGGTCAGCTGTCAGATTATCATTCATAACTGTAGATAGAATATTGCATCAAAAAAACCATTATTATTTAAATCATGAAGACACACCATACCATGAATTCTCTGAAACACCAAAACTGTCTACTGCAGAGAATTCATGGTGTTTTTTATTTAATTTAGATTGTAGCGTTTAGTTACAGTCCCATATTTTATTGTCTCGTTAAGTTTAGTTTAAATTTAATTTATTATCACGTATATAGTTACAGGGGAAGTGGCATTAGTGTTGCATGGCTGTATACCTTGGTAAGAATACTTCTCAAGGGCTTAAACTGAAACTTGCAGATGTTCGCTCCGGATGTCTTTCTTTGTTCTCTTTGTTCGCCGTTCAATTTTGTCAAGTTTAATTTTGGCTTTAAGTTATATTGCCAAATACACGTCGTCACCAACTAAGTCGAAATAAATGCGTTAAAGTGACAATAAGTAAGCATCTAAATTGAAAATTTGTTATTAAATCAAAGCGTGCCCTTATTACGTGCCCGTTAGATGATTGATATTATTATGAGACCTAACATAATTGACGTAAAGGAGTGTTAATATCTTCATCATTACCAGCCTTTTAATGTCCCTACTGCTGGGGCACAGGCCTTCCTTATGGATGGAAGATTATAGGGAGAATGGGCTATAACCTACCACGCTGGTCCAGTGCGGGTTGGTGGGTATTAGCGACTGCAGATGCAGCCGGAACCGACGGCTTAATGAAGGCTTTCTGAAGCACGGAGGTTTCGAGATAATACATTTTTGGTCACCCATCCCATCAATGACCGGTCTTAGCGAGCATTGCTTCGTTTACGCAATCGCAGGCCGGACATGCTATGTGTGTTAATACACAGTTTATATACAATACACAAATAATAAGTTATAGGCAAGTAAACTCGCCCGCTACAACGCACCCAACCGCCGACTGAGACAGCCTACACGCACCATAGCGCTGTCCCGTTCGGTTAATTACCCAAATTGCTAATTGCTCCGAAACCATCCCTCACGATTACTCGAAAACTTGGACTATTTAGAGCAATTTATGACAGTGACAACTTTAGGACCCCGATTCGAAATCGTTGTGACGAAGATTTTCCAATCGTCCCTACTATAAGGTCAACAAAAAGGTTGGGGTTCGACTTACAGCGTTGTACCTCTTCTTCTCCCTGCGCTTATCCCGCTCTATGCGGGGTTGGTCTCCTCTCCTGTCTATTCTTCACCATATCCTCCTTTACACAATGCGTCCATCTCTTCTTTGATCTTCCTCTCTTTCTACGTCCTTTTACCTAACAGTCTTTTGCTAACATAAGCTTTCATCGCTTCGCATAACGTGACCTTAAGCTTAAGGGGCATTGTACCCCTAAAAAGTCTTTATCATCTTCTTGTTCTGTTTCTGGATAAACTTGGGTTGGCGGAACATGTTTCCTCCTTTTGAGTCATGTCATCCATCACACCGGGAAGGTGCTGGTGGAAGTAGTGGAAGTAGAAGGAACTAGACAATTACGTACATACATACAATTATGACTTTTGACCCTTAGGAGTGTTTTTACATCCACTAAACCTAATACCCGACATTAACATAGTTTCCTTCTTAACTTGTTCGCTTAAGAGTCTTGGTATTATAACATTGGTGGTTTTGTACTGCCGTGTGGTGACGGCAGAGAAAAAAAATGTCACCACCTCTGTGTCTCCATGCTATAACGAGGAATGGCCAGCAGCGTCCCTGGTGAGCCATCTAAGAAATTACTGCGATTAATATCCTCGATGAACAGCAATAGGCTCACCTACTGTTACATGGGATGAGACCTGAAATAAACATGCAAAACACGAGTGTTAAACACCTCCGCCTACTCTTTAGGGAAGAAAGGCGTGAATTATGTATGCATGTAGGTACATATTTACAGTAAATAATATCCTCAAAAAAAATCCTCGTTCCGTACATCCCTAATCTGCTTGAATCCGCTATAAACAATTCCCATCCGGATAATGGCGTAGTGTTGTCCCGATAATCGATATTAATTCAGGTGACATCGGGTCCGCGTCGATTTAATAGGAGTCTACACTGCATGCTCGTAAATAGGGAGATTGCCTTACAAAGACGATAGGGATGTAAAAGGTGCTGAATTTATAATTACATCGATATAGGACAAATCCGGAGCGGCATAAAAAATCTCTCTCTTGGAAATAATCCTCCTTCTTAGCCTTCCTCCAATGAGTATCTTTCTTCTTTATCTTACTTCCCACTTCCTGCAGAAGATTTTTGTAACAGTTCTCTGACATTTTAAAATATTCTAAATGCTTTGTTTCATCTTTAACTAATTATTGGTATATTTTCTTGAATTCTCCTAACATCTTTCATAATTGCCATGCTTCATACGCCCATTTTTTCTCTTTTCTTGCTGCTTTTCTTATTAGGCTAACTAAAGCAATATATAATTGCTAGCTCCGATATATTCAACAGAGCCATAACAACATGCTTATCAAAAGATCGCAGTTTATCGATACAACCCATCCCAACCCTATATCCGGCTTCAGGGAATCAGCTAAGGTAGGTAATGCACGTATATCGAAGCAAAATATATCAGCGTGAAAGGTAAGGCGTTGGATGAAGCTGAGTATATTACATTTTTAGAACCGCTGTTCAAATAACACGGTAACGATAAAAATATGGCTCGCTTGTAGTGGTGGGATCGGAAATAGACTTTTAACATTATAGTATAGTCTTATATGTATATATATTAAAAATGAATTGCTGTGCGTTTTTCTTGCTAAAACTCGAGAATGACTGAGCCGATTTAGCTGATTTTGGTTTTGAAATGATTATCTTGGACCAGGCAAAGCAGGAAAGGTGAGAAAATATGGAAAAATTTGGAGGAAAATAGTAAAAACAACAATTTCAATTTCCCATATAGACTGCTTTCCTGTCAAGCATTTGCCGTAACCATGGCAACGAAATCGTAGCCGGTCGGACATCATATGTCGGGTCAACTAGTCAGCAAAAAAAAATCGCTTAAAAATCATACCAACTGAATTGATATTTGCAGGCGTGATTATTTTGTGTTTCAAATTGTGTTCTCTCTATGACATCCAAGTCGATGAGTCCTGCGCTGCATCTAGAAGTTTCCCGCGAACTTAACCAGATAGTCGATCCATCTTGAAGATCCTACCAATGCTGCGTCTACCGATACGCGGCCTACAAGCACCAACTCAATCACCGTTGGTTGAGAAAAAATGTCTTTACTTTAAAATGAATCTAGATAGACCACGTAATTACTACTAATTCTCCATGTAGAGTCAGTTTAAAAAAATAGGAAGCCCCACACTAACTTCACGCTGCAAAAAAAAACAGTATTTAAACGAGTCTGACATCATAACGACTTTCAATCTCCGCTTTCCAAACTCGCTTAAGCTTTCAAAAGTTATCTCCTGTCAAAGAAAAATAACAATCGGCAGAAAAACTTGGAAAACAATCAACCAATCCAGTGCTCGCATTACGCGAACACTTGGATACATTGAGTCCCGAAAAATCGTCTCTTGCCAAAGTTTGATTGGATTTCGGCTCGACGTCTGTGGAGACGCAATTGTCTGAGCGTTATGGCAACTGACATATCTGCGTTTGATCTGACGCAAACTTTTTGAATGCTGATGTGTTCATGGGACACATAGGTATGGATAGATTTCTGTAAAGATCTGATAGAAATGAGATAGCAAAACAATACGGAAAATGCGTCTGTTGGATTTCTGTAGAATGCCGTGTGGCAGAATAATAATTGTCACCACCCCTATATCGTACAAGGCGGTTAAATGTCACAACTATAACGAAGAATAGTCTGAAGGTAGCAATACGGCTATTAAAGTACCCTTGGCCACTTTCACATAAGAATGAATAGATTGTATAAAATTGGTCGAACAGAATTTGATAGATCCCACTTGGCTTCTGAGAGTGACTCTTGGGCTGAAGGTAAAATATCTACATCATTAAAATATCAACAGTGGTCCTTCTACAACTGGTTGCCTAATTTCGCACCAGTTACAACAACACAGATCTCACCAATCAGAAAACTTATAATACTACCCGACCACCAATCCATTGCATGCTCAGATGCGAAGGCTACCAACGATTCGGATTCTGCTCTGATTTCAAATAACCTCTTACGTGGGAAGGTTTTAAAAATAAGTCTATTGTTCTTCGATTTGTTTCAGTTACTTTGTGTAAACGGGGCTTTGCACACTTTTATGAACAGCCAAAGCGTGTCCAGAAAGGCTCGTATGGCTGTTCATAACGGAGTGCTGGTTCCGACATTAATGTATGGAAGCGAAAGTTGGGTATGGGAGAAGAAGCATGAAAGTAGAATAAATGCAGTAGAAATGAGAGCGTTGAGGAGTATGGCTGGAGTAAGGCTGAGCGACCGATTGTATAACAGTGTGATAAGAGAAAGGTGTGGTTTGAAAGAAGATGTAATGACAAGGATTGAGAAAGGGATGCTCGCATGGTTTGGTCACGTCGAAAGAATGGATGAAAGGAGAATGACAAAAAGGATTTACATGGCGAAAATGAATGGAGAAATGGCAAGGGGAAGGCCTAGGCGGATCTTTCATAATCAAATTGAAAGTCTATTGAAAAAGGGCCAGGTCAAGAGTACCCGAAACCGACGGGCATGCATGAAGAGATTGATGAGATTGGATGAAGCGAAAGAAGTATGTAAGGATCGTAGCAAGTGGAAGGAAGTGATCTCTGCCTACCCCTATGGGAGAAGGGCGTGACGTATGTATGTATGTATGTATGTACTTTGTGTATATTTTTTGTTTACACTTAAGGATTATTCTATTCTATTCGAACAATTCTATTCTACGATTATGAATTATACGGAAGTAGGGTACACACGCTAAAGCACACAGTCAACTCGTTTTCGTCCTCTACGTTTTCTCCTGGCACAATTAAGACTCAGGCCTTTGTGGGCTCCCTATTGTCGCTTTTGTAATTTCCTATGTCCTAGATTTTACTTAGAAAAAGGATGCGCATTGTTTAAACAAACGGCGGTTCGCTTTCTAGACTAAATAGTTCATATCTGGTTTGTATTGTGTTTTTATTGTTTTCTGTGTGCTTATTAGAAATGCCTGTCCGGCTAGAAGGACTAATTGTTACTAGGGGCTATATTAAAATGTGGATGTATGCGCTGTATTATATTATCACATAATTTATACAGTATTTTATTATTATTTTATTATTAGGGGTGCGAGGTGTTGGCCGTAGCCACCACCTCAGTAAGTTCTGAGTAACATTCAACACACCGAAAAGGTGCTAGTGAATGAAATGAGAGAGACCAATGAACGGCAACATTCTAATTATCACCTTCATCCTCACAGCCCTTGAATGTCCCATTGCTGGGGCACAAGCCTTCTATGGATGGAAGAATATAGGGAGAATGGTCCATAATCCATCACACTGGTGTGGAGATTGATGGCAGACTGCATAGATAACATTACCGCGGTCCTTGAATGTCCCATTGCTGGGGCACAAGCCTTCTATGGATGGAAGAATATAGGGAGAATGGTCCATAATCCATCACACTGGTGTGAAGATTGATGGCAGACTGCATATATTAGATAACATTACCGTGGTCCTACCTTTTTATGTAATATTCCTCTGCCTGGACTGTCTCTCTCTGGACGGGGTAGGCAGAAGAGAATTAACACCCACGTTTCGCCAATTATATCGGTCCCGTGTAATAGGTGGCGAGCCTATTGCCATTTATCACAGTACATTGTTAGGTCGCATAAGTGGAATGCTGCTGCCCATTCCATTTCACTGTTTTAACCATAGTCGCCTTGTAGGTACGACACCCGCGGGAGAGGTTTGGGGCGGTGTCAATAATAACACACACACGGCATTGTGTAATAATTTATGATATTGAATAACGATCACTGAACCAAATACAGCCGCCGATTGTTTTTCAAACAGCAAACCAAATTCGGCGAAAACATCCCGAAACGAAAACCATTCTATTTTATTTTTTATCAGTGCCAATATTGTTACGGATATCAACGTACACAGTGACCACTAGTTTAGTCCACTCGTCGGATATTTTCGGTCTCCGATATTCACACTCTAATAATTCCACATCCACATAGCGTTAACGAAAGTTTTATTGTAAAAAAGCGTTGCGGAAAGCCTGATTTTGGGATCAGGGTGAGAACAAAGACATTAAATATGTTCGGCGACGAACAGTTCGTCTTTTTTTAGGATTACAGAAAAAGTTGTCATGCATATAGGTAACTTATCAGTGAGGCATTTGTATCAGTATTATTGTAGATTCGTGTGGTGACGGCAGAGTAGAATACAATTGTCACCACCCCAAAACTCTCCTGTGGGTGTCGTACAAGGCGACTAAGGATAAATCATTGATGAGGAACGGGCAGCAGCGTTCCTCTTATACCACCCAGCAATGTACTGCGACTTTTGTGCCCGAAAAATGGCAATAGGCTCGCCACCTATTACATGGGACCTGACATATTTGGCGAAACGTGGGTGCTAGTTCACCTCTGCCTACCCCTTCGGGGATATAGGCGTGATTTATGTATGTATGTATGTTATTGTAGATTATACGGTACGGGGCGTCTTCTATGCATATCAGTATTGATGTAGTAGGGCTGTACGCCTAGCACGGACGTGGACAAAATCTCTCTCCACCACTTTACAGTGTTGAGTCTCGAGATTAAGTGGCAGGTTAGAGCTAGAGGAAAAATTTTTCTTTTTCACGAGGAGATTTGCTAGGCTTGCTGGGAGAGAAGAAATAACATAGCATGTGGAGCCGTGGGGTGTGCGCACCCTTACGCACGGTGATGCAACCGTGAAGCGTGCATAGCAAAACGTTGATTCGCATCGTCGATGCTACGCATGTAGTAGTACAGTCAGCATCAAAAGTAGATTAACACTTAAGGACCTTGTCACAATTGTTGTTAGTACAAATATGTGGCGATCATTACTAAACATGCGCTGTTTTCGGTATGGCAGAGGACTAAAGTGGTAATCGACTTATGATGATTACTTTACGCAAGTAGCTCCGTCGCTCCGAACCCCGCTGATTTCAAATTAAGCCAACATTATCTCAGCGTTTCAATCAACATTAGCAGTCTACTCAAAATATAACAAATCATCGCTCAGAAGTTAAATATGACTTGCCCCCTGGTAATTTATTCACTGAATACAAATGAAAATAGTTTCGCATAGCTGAATAATTTCAAACTCTAGTGGTGCGCTCACATTTAAAGGGATTTGCGGATGTACAGTCAACCGCATGTTGGGTAAGACACTTGGAAACATTGACGGCCGAATATAGAAGAGATAAAAGAGGTGAGAAGTTGAATCAATTATACTAGTCCCTGGCTGGCCCAGAGACTACTATCACACCCATACATAAAAAGCATTTCACCTCTTCATTGCATAATACATAAATCACGCCTATATCCCCGAAGTGGTAGGTAAAGGTGAATCAACACCCACGTTTCACCAATTAGCATAGGGCCCATTTTAAAAAGTGGCAAGCCTAATGCCATGTATCGGACACGTAAATCGCAGTATATTATATTGCTGGTTGGTATAAGAAGAACGCTGCTGCCCGTTACTAATCGGTGTCTTAACCCTTAGTCGCCTTGTACGACAACCGCAAGAGAGATTAGGAATGGTGACAAATTGTATTCTACTCTGCCGTCAGCACACGTCGAAACACTATTTTCATCACTAGCACCTTGCGGTGTGGCGGATTATATAAAACAAAAGGGAGTTGATGGATTTATGGCGTTTGAAACTAATTTGAATGGAAGGGAAACCATACTGCGCCGATCCCAGATAAACTGGGAACGGGGCAGGAACGATAATGATGCCGGCGAAATTTAACAAACAAAAATTCAGTAGAGGGTTACATTTTAACGAATGGTTGAGTTAACAATGGTTAAAAAATCGACCAAAGTGTGAACGCACCATCGCGGAACCACCGTGCAATTTCACTAAACGTTTACTCAAAACTTTGTCCGCTAACTGGGCCGCGTCTTTACAACAAATTGGAAAACAAAGTAGTTGGCTGCGAGTAGAATGGCACTACGGTGGTAAGCTTAAGCGGAGCGAGCTGAGCGATGATGTGTATATTGGAAGACATGAACGGATGTATGTATACTCAAGGCATTAGAGCGAAATATAAGTAATGGGCACCAGCATTCCTCTCGTACCACTTAGCAATATATTGCGATTTATGTGCCCGATATATGGCAATAGGCTCGCTGCCTATTACAAGATTCCTAACATAATTGACGAAAAGTGGGTGTTAATTCACTTCTACCTACCCCTTCGGGGATGCAGGCGTTATTGTATGTATGTAAAAAAATTGGGCTTTCTAAACAAAAACTCCGAAAAGTTATTTTTATGGCCTTCTACTGATGCCTTGCACTTAAAAGACAATTCTGAAGCGACTGGAAACAGTTGGAAATCTGTTTTTATAGAGATATGTGTAATTATTATGTTTAGTTAGCCCCCTGCACGCCGGAGGTTATGAAAACACCATAGTCCCATACTCGGTAAGGGTCTTCTTTCAAGGATCGAGAGCAATGCAGACCCTCTCAACAATTTTTTAACAATTTCATAAGGAAAAATATTAATATCAGATAGAAAATTGAAAAAATCCGCTCCGCTCTCCGCATCATAACCTCGACCTATAGCGGAAGCCTTGGTGAGTTTATGTATGCTTAGGGAGCAGGTTGAACAAACACATGGAACCTAAAGATGGTTTGCAAAAACCTCCGCGGCGTCTCCTTAAAAAAAAAGTACTGTTTTATAAGAGCGCGCTGAATACTAAGCAGAATTTCACTTCTAAATTGCGTGCGATAGGCAGAATCTTTTATATTTTATCTCAGTTCCGCTTAATTCTGTTAGATTTTATCTTCGCACGTTTTAGCGGGGGCACGTTTTTCGGCACACCTGTTTCAATATTAAAAACGAAGCAACGCTAAGCTTGGTTAGACTGGGATGGGTGACCATAAAATTACTGTAACCAAAAAAGTACCGGTACCTACAGGATCGTCATTTTATTGAAAATGTGAAATATTTTCTCAGAAAACACTTTGCTAAGTATTATAAATAAATAAATATTTAGTGACTTTAGATTAGAACAATTCATGCGTACTCATCACTTGCTTCCTTTTTTTAAGCGAGGAAATAAAACAGTACTTTAACATAACCTTTCATAAAATTCAAACTAAAATTAATACAGTTTTGAATAGTGAAGGAAATTATTTTTCCCATTGATATTAGGCTTGGGCTGTAGACCTTTACAGCCAAGTATTATTAAATTTGTAATAATAATTTTCTGAAATGAATTTAACAACCTACCGTACCTACTTGAATTAAAATTTTAATATCTTTTATATCTTAAAAAACACATTAGGCAAATAAATTTAAGTAAATATTATAAAATAACAAATTCTATCTCTGAATTTTTTATTGTGTTTGGCTGCATGGCTCATTTTCTTTGCCTTAATATAGACACATTTATGAGTATATACGTTAATGCTCTAGAGCACAAAATTCGATTTTGTGCAGCCTATATCCTGCACAAATAAGCACTTTCAGAGCATGAGAAGCGAAAATAATATTATCTTCACGCTTCCGTGCGAATCTTCCTTTTATACAGTTACAATTACCAAACACAAGTAGGTAGTCAAACATCTTCATTAAACATTTATCCATTAAAGTCGCAGTGATCCCGCTAACACAGCCGGTGAAGGCAATCGTAAGACAGCGCATGAGTGGCGAAATCATAAATAATTTATATTAATTACAGCCAAAGTTTACAGTTGAAGTTAGTTTATTGCTTAAAACTTTCGGTGCCAAAGAACGGAGTAAAAATGTGTCTTTATTGTATAATTCCTCTGCGAGATTGCCATTTCTACAGAAAGGGGTACGTGAATTTTTATTATTTCATTTTTACAAACTTACCTAGATACTACTATAGAGTTGGACATTCATACATCTGTGCGCATACCTACTCGTAAAAGTGCTGTCTTTAGACGATTTAAATCATAACTTTACTTCAACCACTCTAAAAATGACCATTCAATGTTTGTGTTAGTTAAAAACAATAGATTGACGTGCATTGTCATTTGTTTCGCGCAGCCTAAAACAGATGAGTAGGACAACATTTACGATACATCACAAAAGAAAGAGATAGCTATAACTGCGCTTGATTGACGTAAACTAATTGCAAGACGTCACAAGTGGAACGTATTCAGCTTCTTGTTTATATAATATAATTGGTTACCACCAATGATATTATTTTAACGAAGATTAAGATTAGTATAACAATCAAGGATACAAAATACTTCATAGAAATAGATCAAAACTAAAAAAAATATCAATAGCAAGAACACAGCCATTCGGTCTTACTTCGTCGTAGAAATGTGTAATGTATATTACAAATTAATTATTTCACGATCAAATCAATACTAATTATACACTTAATTATACTGTCAGAGTGGCGTTAGACAAGAGGGAGACTCTATTTGTGACGTAATTAAAAACTAGTAAAGCAAGGATTAGACGGTCAATAAATATCGCCATCCAATATCGTGATAAATATTGAATCTTAAATTATAACAGAAAAATCCAGATTTTTTGTCTATATCGTCAATAAAGTTGCAACACATCAATAAATATCGCGACTTTCGCGGTATTCATTGACTGTCTAATACTTGCTAAGTACTACCTACCTATCATGTCACCCACACAACATATCACCTAATATTATGTAGGTAAATACTCCAGTCTTATTTTTACCAAAACGTGTACGATACGATAAGTCCCCAAACTGATTTACTGGTAGGTAATTATAGAAAGATTTAAATAATCTGCTGTATTAAAGTTAAGTAGTTATTCTTTATTTTTAATCAACTCGTTTTAGTTTTAGTTATGGAAAAGTACCTAATCCATGTTTAAGGTGGAATGAAAATCTTTATAGTTTTTCCTGAGCAAAATTACTTTTGATTAAAATGTACCTAACAGCGCCATCTACTAGAACAAGGCGTAACTGTTTGAGAAATGGCTTGCTTTAAGGTGTGCTTTTGTTATTGCCTAAGAAAATAATTTATTCATGGTTCCTTGCTTTTGCTTTTAAACTGAGGACCTTGTCCATTTACATTACAAGCTAAGCGGCATGGATAAGTATTAAGCAACCATCAATTTAATTCTTAATAACTAATCTACCTATCCTAATACAGAAAACTCCTACTAAATCTAAAAACCTATTTCACCGACTTGGCGAATGACAATTAAACTATATTTAATCCGTCACATAATTTAAAACAATTAACTTTTATGCTAGTAACTTAGAAATCTAATGTAGGTACAGCACGTCATGATACCCCAGTAAAACAAATTTTCTCAATCGACTTTATGCTTTACGTCCAACTGGTTAGGGTTGACAATCGATTGGAGATATTTGACAGTTTTGTGTAGTCCTACGTGGTGTTGACTGTACTTAATGTAAAAATAATTACCTACTGTTTCTCTTTATGGTGGTTTTAACGTCGGTCTATCAAGCAGTTAGATATGAAGAAGGAACCAGTTAAGTTGAATATTCCGCTAGCTTTTAATAGGGTCACTAACTTCTTTATCCTTCTGTTTTCGTTTCCCACACTTTTAAGCAAAAATTAAAAGATAATAAATTGTCGGTCTTAAAAGTGGTACCTACTCATTTACGAAACTAGCTTAGCAAGTCACAGTACCTACCCACTATACTTTGTTAATATTATAACACGCATAAGATATAAGATTGTGTGTGGATTAGCCATGTGGTGTGTGGTGAGTCCACATTGCTTCACTTAGCGTAGCATTAGCTAATAGGGATCATGCTTGGGAAATAAAATTGATCTTAGTTCTCATATGAGGGGGGGAGAAGGGGAGAGGAAAGTTAAAGTTAATTGATTCACTAACCGAATACATACATAATTCACGCATATTTATCCCCGAAGAGGTAGGCAGAGGTGAATTAGCACCCACCTTTTAGCAGTTAGGTCACATGTAATAGGTGGCGAGTCTACAGCCACCTATCGGGCAGGTAAATCGCAGTATATTGCTATGTGGTATTAGGAACGCTCCTGCCCATTACTTATCTGTGACTTACTGTCGCACTCAGAGACAAAAAATGACAATTCAAAACTAATCGCTATTCTTACCCGGTCTATGGTCTAGATTTAAATGAAAATTTTTGGCATTAAATACTTAAAATACTTTAAAGTTAATTGACGTCTCTGAGTGCGGCAGTTAATCCTTGGCCGCCCTTGTCCGACATCCGCGGGAGGAATCGGGGGTGGTGACAATTAATTGTAGTCTGTTCTACCGTCACCACACGGCAATCGCCGAATTATGCCACATTTGTCGTCAATCGCCTCACTGTATTGGTTTTCTTGAATTTACATAAGAAAATAACAAAACCATAATAGTGTGCAATGCAAAAAATGTGCTCCAATTGAATTAGGTATACGACTAAGGGCCGATTTCACCGTATCTCATAGAAACTGAGTTTAATAAAACTTGGTTTTGAATAATGCAAACTTGGTAGCGGAACTCAGTTTAGAGCATAAACCGAGTTCAACTTCACTTGATCGCGTTTAATTCTGCGGTGAAATCGGCCCTTAATACTATAAATTAAACCGTGTGGTCATGCACGGCAGAGCAGAATACAATTGTCACCATCCCCAATCTCTCCCACGAGAACCGTAAAGGTACTAACTAAGGGATATTTGATTTATCTGTAGTTAAAACAGTGTGATGAGCACTTCGCGTAAAATTTACGTGCCCGATAGATGGCATTAGGCTCGACCCCTATTACACGAGGCTGAACATTTTTGGCGAAATGTAGGTAGGTACGTGTTAATACATCTGCCTGCTCTGAGTTAAACAGTCATGATTTATCGTACCTTAGGAAGAAAAGTTACATATCTCAAACATTTCAAAGATATCATCAGAAGATATCATGAAATCAACGTAGTAGTTATATGCATCCTCATATTATGCAAAGTATAATCGCTGATCCAAAACAAGCCCATACATAAGTAATAGCATTTTTTATAATATTCAAAAGGTCACTTCTGTTGCAAGTGTGCGTCCATACATACAAACACACACTTGCATACAAACGTGTAAACAATCTAATTACATAAAAGAGGGATATAAACAGTCTGTCCTAGTAATAATAAGAAAAGACAAATGCAAAAAGTTATAAAACTGTTAAAGTTATCTACAAGGTAATTAATTATAAACACAATCGTCTGAGGATTGGTGTGAGGGTGCGTATTCATTTGTTAATGCTACACGAACAACCTGTATCTTTTTTTTTGCTAGACTGAAGCTCCTGCCTTCATCTCACCTGATAGTAATTGACGATTAGGGCTGAAGATGGAATTGAGCTTCACCTAGAACCCTCAACCACAGAGAGGCTGGCAGAGGTAACACAAATTGCTGAAACACAATTATGCTGTAAATATTATTATTATGGCGAGAGATGTTGATAAGATGGTGGGAGCTAACCAGGCGGACATGAAAAAAAAAGTCCTATGAACAATCAAACCCGAGTGACGGTTGGCGGGGGCTAGTTAGAATATAGAAATCCGAAAGTGTTCTTATGGAAACTTGAAGAACATATACACAATTTCGTTGTCATCTAGCAGATGTGGCCGCGCCCTTAAATACAAATCTCTACATAGAGGTCATTCGGTCTATCTGCGGATTCAGTAATAGTGCGAACTAGAGGCAAAGCGTTCGCTTAGCCAGATTTTTTTATTTGTTTACTCGTTTTTTAATTTTGTTTTACTTTTTTGAAGTGTGTTTCTATGAAGTGTACTGTTAAGAGAAGTCTGATGTGAGTACTGTGCTATTTATTTTGCAGCAATTTTTTTACGTTAAATTGTAAATTGTAATTAATTATCATTTTAATAGTAGTACTTTTTCTTCTCACTGCCCTTATCCTACTCTAAGTAACGACACAACACGTCTTCTTCTTTCTTCTACTCTTCTATATCAAAGTATCAAACGTGAGCTCAGCTAGAATTCATCTTTCACACAATCCATCCATCACTTCTTCGGTCTTCCTCTTATTCCAGATCGATGCACATCCAAAACTTAACACCCCTTTAGTTACATAACATTCATCCCTCCATATCACATACCCCTACGACGCTAACCTGTTGCTCTTCAATTTTTCGATCATCGGCGCTACTTTCAAACTTCCTCTGACGTGCTCATTTTTAATCCTGTCTTCTTACAGTCACCGCACAAATCCTAATATCATTTTCATTTTCAATTCTCCACTGCAGGCATTTTTCATTCATCCCTCGCATTCGTTGCCCAACACTCTGATCTATACAATAAATCGCAGTAAATCGCCGACTGAACATATTTCCATTGCAGTATCTTGCCAGGTGGTATAAAAAAAACGCTGCTTGCTGCCCATTATTCATCGCTGTCTTTACGCTTAAGCCGCCTTTCACGTCACCTGCGGGAGAAATGGGGATGGTGACAATTGTGTTCTAATGTGCCGTCACCACTCATTACAGTGTTCAAGTAACCAATAAATTAACTAACTTGTTAAGAAACTAGCTAGATCGAAGCATGCTTCGATTGCGCGAACTATTGACGTGGGAGTAATAATGTTGTATTATTGTTATTTGTGTAATAACAAAGTTACGGAACTATTGGAACGTGATTTCTACAAGACATTATCGTACTAGTTTTATTGCCTACCTCTGTCGTGAATATAAATTCTGTCCACATTACAAATCTATGTATTTAGGTATAAATTAGTGGAAATTTATTACGTCCAATCAAAGACGATAAAACTAGTTCCTAATACATTCAGCTAATGGATAATAAATTGTATTATTTATTTTATCTACACATATAGAAAATATGTATATTAATATTCTTTTATATAAAAAAACTTACACGATTTACTTGTATTGTTTGTCTGACCATATTAAAAAAAGTTTAATAATATATTCATTCATAGTAATTTATTCAGTGACAACATAGATGCAGCTGGTCTGGGAGCGAACAAAAAAACAAAGAGAGTTGTTGTTCTTGTAAGACAGGAGACATTACATCATCATAGAATATATCTCATTACATCATCATTATCAGCCCTCTGCTGGGGCGCAGGCCTTTCCTATGGTTACAAACAAACACACAAAAGTTGGAAGAATATAGGGAGAATAGGCTGTGCTATCGAGATATCACTGCTTTTTCGAGCTAGCTCCTTCTAGCCCTGTATCTGTAAAATATTAAACTATTAAACCTAGCCCAACCAACAAACTCAACAAGAAAATTTTACATGGGAGTGTAGTGTACTGATTTCACATACATAAGTACTAAATACCCCAAAGGAGTTTTATAGGCAGAGGCCCTCGTTTCGTCAATTATGTTAGGTCCCATGTAATAGGCGGCGAGCCTATTGCCATCTACCGGGCAATTAATCAGCAGTAGGTATAGTTCTAGCTAAATGATATGAGAGGAACGCTGCTCATTAGCTCTTTTAGCCCTTAGTCGCATTATACGACACCCGCGGGAGTGATTGGGAGTGATGATAATAATTGTATTCTGCAACTGTCACCACAGCCATCACCCTACGGCGTTTGTACAATTTTGTCCCACTTTAATGAACAAAAAAGACCAATTTTATCTATTGCCAAGTAGATGTAAATGGTAGAGAAAGTACAGGCTGATTAACCAGTTTACCCAGCTCTCGTTACACCAAAAAGATTCTTATCGCCTGGTAGTAAAGCGCATCCTTGCGTCAAGTAGCGTAACCCTGAAGTGGTTTTATCAGCCTTAGACACTCGTGTCTGTAATGATAAGGAAAATTGTCGTAGTATACAATTAATAATATGTATAATTTTAGGGGTCATTCTTTGAGGAAAACCGTGGGAAATTAAATTTCGTCATAACATATTGTAAACTATTTCTAATTGAAATAGTTCAAGTAGGAGAATAATATTGTAACATTCTTTTTCTAAGATGCCCTCACCGGAAAACACGGCTTTTTAAACTATTACTATAATGTATAGCAACAACAAATATGGTCTTCCATGTTAGGCCTGGGAGCGAAAAAATGACGTACAATGTGCAAGCTCCGACTCATCCCAGGAGTGTCGTAAAAGTCGACCAAGGGAGATTCCTCGTGTAGACCAATAAGCATCTAAGGGCACCCGAATGGTTGAGGAAAAACCACCAACAACAGCATACTCAAAGAGGATTAGTGTCAGGAAGGCGGCCGGTTGTAAAACCTAAGCCAAACCTTGAGAATTGTCATCTCAATCACTGTCTCCGTTCATCGATCTCACGATATGGTCCTATCCGTCGTTTTTCTATACTTATATACATCACTAGCACTTTTCCTTGTGCGAATGATAATAAGTATGAAGTGGATGGCTTCATGACGTCTGAGCGGGATGAATGCAAGAGGAAACATACTGCGCCGACCCCAGATAGACTGGGAACAGGGCAGAGAGAAGAAGAATAATAACATACATAAATAAATCAAGCCTATATTTTCGAAGCGCTAAGCAGAGGTGAACTAACACCCACGTTTCGCCAATTATGTTAGGTCCCATGTAACCAATAACATTATTCCAGAATGCTCCCACCCCTGGCTGTGGTGTTTCTGGTGGCTTTCGTCAGCATCACCGGCGGAGTCCCAACCAGCCAAGGCCATCATGGCCCTCAGGTCAAGGACAAACAGCTGGTGTTTGCTATGGTCGTAAGTACTTGTTTGTACCCACTAGTAGGGAAACAACCAGTTTAGGGACTGTTTCACAATCGGCAAGTAAATTCTGAGTAGCTTACTTGGCAGTTCAATTGATATAAATTTCATATGACAACTGTCAAAAGATCTGCCGAGTAAGCTAATCAGAACTAACTTGTCGATTGTGAAACAAGCCCGTAGGTGTTTCTTTGGTTAGTTGAACGCGCTAATCTCAGGAACTACTGGATCAAATTGAAAAAATATTTTTGTGTTGGATAGTCCATTTATCGAGGAAGGCTATTTAGTAACCGACACTAACGCGAGCGAATCCGCGGGCGACCACTAGTTACACATAGAGTGAACCGAAATAATACATAAATAAATCACGACTGTTTCCCCGAAGGCGTAGGCAGAGGTGAATTAACACACACGTTTCGCAAATGTAATAGGTGGCCTTTTGCCATTAATCGGGCAAAAAAGTCTGAGTACATTGCTAGGTGGTACCTATAAAAAGAATGCTGCTGCCCATTCCTCATCACTGATTCATCCTTAGTCGCCTTGTACGACACCCGCAGGAGATATTTGGAGTGGTTACAATTGTACCTATTCTACTCTTCCGTCACCACACGGCAATAAAATAAGAAAAAAAATAACATTATAAAAAGCGGGATTTATGTCATTTTCCGGAGACATCTAGCAGTTGATGCTTCCGCTGTCAACTGAATAGTCCGACTCGCACTTGACCGGTTACTCAAATTTGTGCTCAACCCAAAACCAATCGATGAACGAAAAAGTAGCTTTTCGAGACAGACGAGTGAGTGATCTCAGCGCCGCTTGCCTACCATCTCCTGTTCACGTCTACCGTCCTGTAGGCCTATTCGCTAACTTTTTTTGATACTTGAGAGTGATAATCACTGAACAATTTACTTATCCATTGCTACTTTACTATAACGCTATTTTGAGACTTGTCCTGTGAAAACAGTAATGGTTAAGAAAATAGTTCGGTGATCATCACTTTCAACTGTCAAAAAAAGTTAGGGAATAGGTCTACTGGTACTTTAATCAAACCGCTGATACTGTCAACCAATCAATTTTCCGGAATGTCTGTATACCATCTAGAGCGCCTACTCTTTAGTTTCGAATCTGGTCGTCCCCTTCACAGCACGCCGTCGTCCTAGACGCAAGAGCGAGACAGCCAAGCCCGAAAGAACAAATTCGGGAAATTCGTCTTTACTTGGAAGGGACGCAAAATAATTACGGGCCGGGCAACATGACAAATATGCCGGCGACTCGAGGCTGTTGTGTTTTGAGCAAATCTTTTTGGGTACACACGAAACCACGCTGAGCGGCTCATTTCCATACGCACAATTGGGACATATTTGATGGAGACCGACGCCTACGGGGACCCTTTGTGTCCCCACCAACAAAGGAGACCGCTAATAGTCCAATTTTTTACAAACAACCTCAGAAATGGTCGGTTAACGGATTGGCGTATCTGAGAATTTTCATTTAACTAGCTTAATGTCTGCTTAAATCTTTGTAGGGGAATTTCGACTGGACCGTCTTATTTTATGGAAATAAATCATGAGCACAATCATCTACATTTAAACTGTCTCTATTTGGTCCCATCCCATGTAATAGAGGGCAAATCTAACGCAATTGCAGTGTTGTTGAAGAAGCTTTATACGAATATAGAAATAAAAGGCGACGCCACACGAACGCAATGAGCATTGGTAATTCATTCACTAATTCATTCTAATCAGTAGCAGGATCTATATTATGAAACTCACCACGATGCAACTATTGGCGTTTAGCTGCTCAGTAAATTATTCAATAGAAACATGACGAAATTTCGGTGCCATTTTGAAATGTTTATGCCATTGAGGTGCGGAGAATAAAGCAGTCGATGTTATTTTAATCTCTAATAGCTTTTCATTAGTGCGGGTTTTCCGTTTAAGTGAGATTGATGGACAATGTGGGAGATCCGAAGTACACACCTATTATTCAGTACTGACCCTATTCTAGAATAAAAAAACTGTCGCCATAAGGGATAGGAACTGTATCAAAATCAATATAAAAATCGTCATCATAATTTGTGTGGCCGTGTGGTGACGGCAGAGTAGAATACAATTGTCACCACCCCAAATCTCTCCCGTGGGTGTCGTACAAGGCGACTAAGGATAAATCAGTGATGAGGAATGGGCAGCAGCGTTCCTCTTATACCTACCACCTAGCAAATTACTGCGATTTTTGTGCCCGATAAATGCATAATTGGCAGAAGCGTAATTGGCATAATTGGCATAATTGGCGAAGCGTGGGTGCTAGTTCACCTCTACCTACCCCTTCGGGGATATAGGCATGAATGATGTATGTATGTATCATCATTTTTCTGCTATGCTTCCGTTTATCAGGGGTCCTTTCTCTTTCATTTATATCGTTCAAGCTTCATCAAAGCATCATACTTATCATACATCACATCGGAAAGGTGCTAGTGATAAATGAAGTAGGTACAGAAAAGTGATGGAAAGGAACATATCAACAATCTTATCCATTCTGCTCAAGGTTTTGGCATAAGTTTTACAGCCAGCCGCCTGCCTGACCACAACCCTCTTTGGGTATGCTGGCTTTGGTGGTTTGTCCTTCACAATATCGGTTAAGGGCAAACCACCTCAAGGTGCTTATTGGTCTACACCAGACAATTTTTCTTATTCGACTTTTAAGACACCCTTGGGGTGAGTCAGAGGTAGCACATTCTATGGAAGAATTAGCGACACGGTATTTGCTGTTATAATTTTTTTTTTTTAAAGTTCCTAATTTTGACAGATCAACAGGCACGGAGAACGTACGCCTGACTCCGACGAGCTATCCTTGTCAAATGAACAAGAAAAGCTGAAAAACTTAACAGCAATAGAAGGCTTGGAAGGGCTCACCAATGTAAGTAATTCTGTTCTGTGATATGATGATAGTTTATTATTTGAAAAATTATGTAAATGTTAAAACTATTGTTAGAAACAAAAATTGGTTAAATATTAAACGCTAAACGCCAGATGTGGGACCTAAAAAGATTTGGCTTGGCCTAAAGTATTAACCTGTTCAGTTAACAAGGTATAAGACAGCATAATAAACTACCATTGGGAATCTATAAATGTTATCAAAGAAAAAAGAGAGGTGACCTTCTTCTGACCGCTTTTTCTTTGTAATTATTTTCATAACTTGTGTATAATGATCATAAGTATAATAAGTGAGTATAATATATAATAAGTAATAATCTGTAATAATAAGATCTACATCAGCTGGTTCTTGTGTTTCACTACTTCATGCCGCATCAAGTTACTGATCTATTAATTTTCCTTTAGGTGGGTAAACGCCGAGCTTTCCAGATCGGGAAGTTCATCCGCCAAAGATACGGTTCCCAAGGTCAAAATCTGCTGTCGAACATTTACCTTCAAGACGAGATCGCTATAAGAAGTACCGACAAGGAAAGAACTAAAATGACAGCTCAGGTAACGCCGGCTTTTTGTTGATCTAAGTAGTTAATTATCTACAACTGATATTTCGCCTTATTTTGTTCCGAACAGCTAATTCATTAATTTAATAAATTTTAATAATAATATATTTAATAACACAAAATTTAATAACAACAATAACGTAATGTAGAATTTACTAAGTCAAAGTGCAGCAGGTCATATTTGAGATTTAGTTAGCCTTCTTGTATTGAAGATTACATAGATGTTTAACCAATATTACCAATTAAACGCGTAGAACAACAATAAAGTTTTCATAAAAGCCACAACATGCCAACGCAAGTTAAAATGTATTCGTAACAATAACTGAGGCTTTGGTGTGATAATGAAACTGAAATTCAACCTTAACATTATACAAATAATGGAGGACACAGATGGTTTTGAGTAAACCGCTACTTTTTTAAATATATTAATTTTGTGATACCTATTCTTCGTATCTACATGTGCGGGATAAGCAAAACTTCAGATTAAGACACTCTATTCATAAAATCATGGATATGGCCTATTTTATCTGTTGGTTTATCTAAATCTAAATCTTAGCACAGCTAAGACTATAAAGCAGATGATGATGATGATACACTGTTATGTCAAGGTTGCTATGGCCGCTGCGTATCCTCCAGAGATTGAACAGCAATGGGACGAGGGTCTCGGAAGAATATGGCAACCAGTGCCTTACACCGCTGTTCCTTTGTCAGAGGACTATGTAAGTGTTTTCTCTCAATTATAAACGTTATCCAACGTATACGGAAGAACTTTATTATAGTTGAAATTTACAATTCTCACTACTGATTTATTACAAACATCTTACTTATAAAATTATTGAAAGTGTTTAAGACGTGTTTTGGTGGTTAGTCACTTTTTGTCAATAGTGTATGATAGTGACAACATCCAATTTATACACTTTTGAACCAAAATACTTTACACTAATAACTAATAACACCTTAATTAAAGTGCCTCACATTGGACAAAAATCCCACGGTTGTATTTTTGAAATCTGTTGACAGCAGAGTAGAATACATTTGTCACCACCCCAAATCTCTCCTGTGGGTGTCGTGTCGTACAAGGCGACTAAGGATAAATCAGTGATGAGGAATCGGCAGCAGCGTTCCTCTTATACCTAGCAATGTACTGCGACTTTTGTGCCCGATAAATGGCAATAGGCTCGCCGCTTATTACATGTGACCTAACATAATTGGCGAAACGTGGGTGCTAGATCACCTCTGCCTACCCCTTCGTATACATTTATTAACACAACAACAATTATTAATACCATTGCAGACTATCCAAAAATGTCCCATTTCGCTAACGGCTTCTTAGTTGTTTTGAATCTGACGTAAAGTGCAAAAACAGATGGAAAACCTTGACTCGTGGTGGCCACAAAGCTTGATGTTGACTGTACTGAAAGCTATTAAGTTTCATTAAAATTCATATTTCCGCTCTACATAGTATTCTCCAAACATTCAAGCTTCGTCTGAGATTTATGTTAAAACTTTTAACATTCGAACGAACAAATGAAACTAATGAATTATTCTAATGTTCAAGAGTATATTTTAGTGGTTAGAGCGATTATTCAACTAAATGGACTTTATGTCAGTAGGGTGTAGATCTAAACAATATTAATTATTGTGTTTTGGGCAGTTTGAGATGTTTATCAAATTATCACGTAAATGAGAATTATTTACCCTGAGCTTGCAAATAAATACTATGTTAATGAATTAAGTAAGAACACATAGATTGACACTTAAGAGTCGCCTGTATATCCCCAAAGCACTAAGCTGAGTATTGACATCCACTTACCGGCAATGTGTGTTGGTATGTATGTATCCTAGTGTATGACCTAAAACTTTTGAAATTCGTTCTAGGAAAACGACCCATATGAATCATTTTATGTGTTTCATAATTTTTATAATTTTGTAGAGGTCAGCCTTATCAAGACCCGTTTAAATTTAATACAAGGTCAAGTTAATTCAAGAATCCATAAATTTATTTCCTATTATTTATCATACATTTTAGAGGTCAGCTTGAACACTCTTCATCCTCATAATCATCTTTCACACAATCCATCGATCGCTTCTTCGGTCTACCTTCCATTGTTGGTCCATCGCTTTTTATAGTAACATTTATCCCTTCTCATTTCAAGCCTGTACCACGTTGAACCCCTATTAATCCACCATAGTCAGTCATTTAAAGCAGATGGATTAACTTTAATACGTAGAAAATAGGAACCATTAAGAATCGCTGTACTTCCTAAAGATGTCATAGAAGCTCGTGCTTCCGATAACCTCAACGTATTTACAATCAAATCCACAATCATTTTCGTAATTAAAATAGTAATAAACAACACGACGATGATATGAGACCTATTAGCGGTCAATGTTAATTATTATTGTAGCGGTTGTATCATTGAATTAGCTATTTCATGATAATATACTACATAATATACCTAAATATCGCTTGTTTTTTTCCTGATGGGGGAGGCAAAGATGTGTTAGAACTTGCAATGAAAGGTGCTTCTGTCTTCTATGCTGGCCTGGAAGCGAACAAATAAGGTAGAATAGGCCAGCCCTGACTCATCCCATGGGTGTCGTAAAAGTCCACTAAGGGAGATTGCCCGGTAGACCAATAAGCACCTTGGGGCACCCGAATGGTGGAGGACAGACCACCAACAACAGCATACCCAAAGGGGGTTAGTGTCAGGCAGGCGGCCGGCTGTAGACCAAAACTTTGAGCAGTATGGATTGGAATGTTGTCATTCCAATCACTCTCTCCGTTCATCGGTCTCTCGACATGGTCCCTTCCATCTCTTTTCTATACATTCATTCATCACTAGCACCTTTACGGTGTGATGGATGATGTGAATCAAAAGGGAGTGGATGGCTAGATGACGTCTGACCGATATGAATGGAAGAGGAAACATACTGCGCCGACCCCAGATATACTGGAAACAGGGCAGGGAGAAGAAAGAAGAATGAAAGGTGCTTCTGATAAATTAATGTATAGAATAGTGATGTAAAGGAACAATGTTGGAGAGATCTATGAACGGAGAAACTGATTGTAATGACAACATTCCAACCCTTACTGCTCTAAGTTTAGGCTTAAGTTTGACAGCCGGCCACCTAACTGAGTCCAACCCTCTTTGACTATACTGTTGTTAGTGGTTTGCCCTCCACCATTCGGGTGTCCCAAAGTTCACAATTCGTTAAACCTTGTAAAATTGGATACAAATTTACACCAGACAACCTCCCTTAGTCGACTTTTACACCCCTCGTGTGAGTTAGGGCTTTTTTGGTCACTGTCTATGTTATTTTATCGCTCTTAGGCCTGCATGAAAGGGTTCATTTACAAATAATAACTAAAATATATATATTAACTGGTGTTCTCTGTGATTTTAATGGACATTAAGTCGGTGTTTCCGGCTGCATCTGAACAATCCGAAGTCATTGACATCCACCAAACCGCCCTGGGGCCTCGTGAAAGATTTATGACTATGATGGCCCAATCTCCCTATCCTTTGATTTTAACATCTATCGCGAAGGCCTGTAACTCACCAGTGGGGGTGTTACAAAATGTGATGGTGATCGATTATCTAATATTTTACGATGGTAACTACCTCAAAAACAATTGAGATAAAAAGTTCTCACATTTTACTCCATATATAACTTCATTCTTAACGCCTAAGCATTATTTCACATCTCCAATACCTTTGTGAAATGATGTATCTGCATTTATGTGACAACGATATATCTTAGGAGTCAAAAATAAAATAATGCCGGGAATATTTTTGAATGACACAGGGCGTTTCAATTATCATTGTGAATGTTGTATGCGAGTATCTATGATATTATTAGCTTTTAACGAAATTGCAGTAAGCTTCGGAACTGTTATGGGTATTAAGAGCAAGAAACATTTATTGACCGCGTATTAGATACCATAAAACAGAGCAAAATAGGCCAGACGTTTACTTTAATGTGGTGGTTAGCCTAATAGTCCAGAAGACGAGAGCGACGACGCACGAGATACTTTTTCTTAAAAATCCAAAACTCCAGATAAACTATCTCCATAGTTTGACATGACAGTTCTCTAAATTGGATTGTTAAATTGTGGTGTAAATATAGCATTAAATTATTTTATGAAATGTAGTCGTGATGAATTTACAAGTTCCGGTCCTTGGCGAACACTAACCTAACAAACTATCACCAACATCATCGATATTGTCAGAATTCAGATTCTACCCGAAACAATATAGTGACTCAAAAATATTTGGGCTCTAAAATGACCCAATCGCCTTCAATTTATAAACATTGCACGTTTCAGAATTTCAATCACCTTTATTATCTATCGATATTATTGGTCCACGCGTCGATATTAATTTTAGACAGCACTGCTATAGTTTTAAGACTATTTGACTGTTTTCACTTAAAATTCACCTTGAACCCTACAGAGATAATGAAATGATATACATATTTACACTTAAAACAGTTACTAAGACTCGCTAAGGTTTTCAACATTCTCGGTCACTTAATAGAACTTTACCATTTTAATTAACTTTCTTTGAAGTAACCTTTAAGAGAACGAATCAAATATTCATTGAATTGTTAATGTTGAATATGGGATGAATTAGTTTACTCTTTAAGAGGTGGTCATGCGGAACCAGTAACTATTTTGTGTTCAAAATTAAGGACTTAATTGTATGTTTTATTTAAATCTCCTTTAAAAAGATGACTAAAGGATATTGCCCGGACTCATATCGAAGGACAAATCACCAACAACATCAACAAAGAGGGTTGGTGTCAGGCAGGCGGCCGATTGTAAAGACCTATGCCTAAGCCAAAAACTCGACGAGTATGCATATACATGTGGTCAATCCTATCACTCTCTATTCGAAAGAGGAATCATGCAGAACCAACCCTAGATAAACTGCAAAGAGGGCAAGAAAATTATGATGAATAAAAAGCGAGCGAGCTGAAGCCTCTGGCATAAGTTACTTTTTATATATTTTGCCGTCACGAATATTAAATAAATAATAGTACACATCTATTATTTTAATACCTATTATTTGGTTCTTTGTAACAGCAGTGTTGAATACTATTAATTGTCACCACCCCTTAACTCGTCGTACAAGGCGACTCATCATCTTCCTACCCTGTTCCCAGCTCTGAGGTCGCCGTAGAATGTTTCTCGAGTAACATTTCTCCGTTTAGAATCACAAAATAAAACTTTATCTAAGAATTCAGTACAGTTATTACTTTAGTTCATTTATATTAATGTGTTTAGTAAAAGGTTTCTGTCATTGTCTCCACCAACTTGCACAGTAAAATGTCTGCTGTCTGCTTTTTAATGAAATGAATTGGGAATTATTACCCCATTATCCCCTCTCCTCGGCGATTCTGCGTATAATTAAGTCGAGTTGTTCGTAGTTCGTAAGCGAGCTCGTAAAAGCTTATAGTTTCATTTTTCCGTAACAAATACATCAAAGTTTGTCTTCGGTTATATCATAGAATGTAATGACGGCAGAAGTTTGTAGTGGCCCTTAAACAACAACATTCATTTATTTATTGTTTACTTCATAAGTAAAAGCTATAGTTTTGGCCGCTACGGTCTTAGTTCAATGTTTTGTGTCCTTCAAAATCTCTATTTCTTTCTTAAGCAAGCTATTGTTGTGATTTACTTTCCTGGTGTTAATTAGTCATAATATTATCTATGTAGGGTTGGGGCGGTGAAAATAAACGTTGGAATCCACTTCTAAAGTCTTTTTATTTAATTTAATCTTTTACACGGGCGGAGCACACAATTCGTCGTCTAGCAGATTCACCCATCTTCCCGTTCCATCTTCCATCCCTTTCACACTTACACTCAACGTTCATTCATCATCTCATTCTTGCATTCATGTGGTAGGATGCTGGAGTTGCCATCCTACACTCGGCCATCCTCCTCTGCTGTCTGTCCTCAGACGCACACATTGCTAAATTGTACAACAATATATTAATTCTATCTATATAATCTTATATGCTATCTATAAAATCTTATTCTATGGTACACATAAAATAGCGCCCTAGGTAACATCATGTTAGGTACACAATACACATCCTGCCTAAATACTAACAACATAAACAAAACAATAAAAGAAATAACAAATATAGAAATCACAGTTCTACTGATAGGCGCTTCCATACATCCCTCTCACATCATCTCTTATGCTTACCTAATCTTCATCTGGCCCTGGCCACCTCTTCATTAGGTCAGCAGAAGTTGAAGTCTTGTTAGGCCCATCTGCAGAACTGTCCACCTTTTCTACGTCAAATCGATCGTTCCGCTTGACTTTGGTGACCCTATATGGCCCAAGGAACTTAGGTTTCAGTTTCAACCCTGGTCCAAACTGTGTCCTCTTTATGGCAACAAAGTCTCCCTCTTCATACTTGGAACTCGGTTTCCTATTCTTATTATAAGTTTTCTGATTTTCTTCCTGTATTTTTAGAATTTGTTTCTTTGCTTCGATTCTTATTTCTTCTCTGTTATCCTGAAAACAATTTATTTCTTCTTGCTTTATGTACTCTAGCATCTCAAGGTCCTCTTTTGTTCTCATTTCGGTTCCAATCATAAGATGGAAAGGAGTAGTATTGATGCTTCTTTGATAAGTACTGTTTAACGCCCTTTGCGCTCGGCTGACATGACGATACCATAATGTTGGGTCTTCTAAGCACAACTTGGTTAGTACAGCCACAATGGTTCTATGAACCCTCTCCACCTGACCATTACCACGTGGTACTCCTGTTGTAATTGTGTGATGTTGAATATTCTCTTCGCGGCAATATTCCTGAAATTCACTGCTGGTAAACGCTGTTCCTCTGTCACTAATTATTCTTGTTGGATTGCCAAAGTGTTGTTGGTGAATCTTTAATTGATCAATTGTCTCTTTACTAGTCGTGCTTTTTGTAGGAAAAATCCATGTAAATTTGGTAAAAGCATCTACTATTGTTAAGATGTGGTTGTATTGTTTTCTTGTGTCTGTTAATGGGCCTATATGATCAATATGAAGAGTATGCAGGGGGATGCTTTCTTTTGCAATGGGGTTAAGGTAACCTTCCTGTTTCCCTGCCTTCCTGCTGGCCAATAGACATGGTATACAAGTCACCACAAAATCTTGTAGCTTTTTATCTAAATCCTGAATGTAATAATCTTTTGATATAATTTCTTTCATCTTTTTGATAGAAAAGTGTCCCTTGCTGTGTATTTGTCTTATGATATCTCTTTCTAAAGACTTTGGTATAACCAGTAATTTTTCTTCTCCTTTGTATAATAGTTCATTGTCAATCCAATAGTCCGAAAATGATGCATTCTTTAATATCTCACTTATTGCTTTCAATCCTTCGTCATTCTGTTGAGATAACTTTATCTGATTTTGCAGGCTGTTAGTAATAATAGTCATGCAGGGGTTTCGGCTTAACGCATCAGCGTGTTGCATCTTCGTGCCTGCCCTGTGCTCAACTTCATAGTCGAATTGATCTAAAAATAACACCCAGCGAGCAACTTTTGGAGATACTTCTTTCTTCTTTAATGTGAGCTCAAAAGCTTGACAATCTGTGACTATTTTGAAATGAATTCCATATAGATAGACTCGAAACTTTTTCACCCCTTCTATTATTGCTAATGCCTCCAACTCATAGCTTGTATATTTGGATTCTGCTTCACTTGTCCTTTTACTCATATAATATACAGGGTGCCAACCATCTGTGTGTCGCTGTAACAAAATGGCGGAATAGGCAACAGATGCTGCATCAGTATGCATTTCAGTAGGTAAATTACTGTCATAAATCTTTAACACCGGAGCTTCTCCTAGCTTTCTCTTTAAAGTGTCAAAGGCAATGCACTCTTTGCTTCCAAAAATAAAATTGACATCTTTCTTTAACAAATCTGATAGTGGCCTTGCTATTATAGCGTAATCTTTAATATACTTTCTAAAATATGATGTGAGCCCAAGAAAACTGCGTAATTGCCTGACTGTGGTTGGTTGTGGATATCTTATAACCGCATCAGTCTTCTCAGCCGTGGGCCTCACCTCACCCTTCTTTATTAAATGACCCAAATATTCCACTTCCCTCACAATTAATTTAGCTTTTTTCCAGTTCACTTCTAAACCATATTGTTCTGAAATGTGAAGTACACGTTTAAGGCGTTGAACGGCTTGGATTTCATCTTCTGCTGGTATTAACAAATCGTCAACAAAAATTATAACCTCTCCTTTCGCAATAAGCTCTTTAAATATTATAGTGATAAACCTCATAAAGAATTTAGGACACCCCGACAATCCAAACGGAGCCCTTAAAAATTCATATTGTCCATTGTGTGTAACAAAAGAAGTGTATGGTATAGACTCTTCACTAATTCTTAAATGGAAGAAACCATTTTTTAAATCAAGGACACTGTAAATCTTAGCTTTATTTAATTTATCAATTAAATCTTCTATAACTGGTAAAGGGAATTCATCTTTTACTATCTTTTTATTCAATAGCCTATAATCAATACAAACTCTGAAATCACCATTTTTTTTCTTTACCAACACTATGGGACTACTATACTCTGAGTAACTTACTTGAATAATGCCATTATCCAACCATTCCGCTACCAGTTCATCCACTATAGTTTGCTCCTTGAGTGCCAATCGTCGCGGTCGTTGTGCCACTGGTATGTCATCTTTGAGCACAATCCTGAGCTGCAGTGGTGCTTCTCTGCTCTGCTTGGGCTGGTAGTTTTGAACACATTGGACTACTTCTTCTCTTAACCCTGAATCCGCCATGTGACCTATAACCGAACCAGAAGAACACACTTCACTTGCATAACAACCTAACTTTTCCCATTCTTTGTCATAAAACCTTACACAACTTCCTTTCAGTACAACTGTGACTTCGTTCAAAAATTCCTGACCAATTATTATGTCGTAGGGAATACAATCTTTACTGAGTACATGAAATACAACATCGTTGTAGCAATGTCCGTCAACACTTATAGCAGGGGGTGGACACTTAGAACTAAGAATATTTTACGGATATTTTTTGTAAAATACGACATCTACATAAAATTTCCGAGCTTGATCACAAATTAAGTAACATTTTTTAACTAGATGGCGCCACGAATCGAGAAGGTCGAGAACCACGAAGGTATATTATGTGTTCTGTCCTGTCCAAAGAGGATACTAGACTACGGGTATACTATGCTCTTTAGACAGAACCTTCATGGTTCTCGAACTTCTCGATTGTTCTGTCTGTGGTGTGTATGAATGACAGCCCAAAATTGTCAGTTGTTTATCCAGTTCAAAACTTTAAAATTAATTGTACTTCGTGAGTTTTCGTATCGTTTCCCAGTTTTAGTTTAATGTTTCGTGAAAGTGTTGAGCTGATTGCGTCGAATTGAGTTTTACTCCTCCCCTGTGAAGTGAACACATTTTTCGAAAATTGCGTACGTTGAGTACTGGGATGTCCAATGGATTTTAGTAAGTATCTTTATCATTAAATCGTCAATTATGAGCCAACACCAACAACAGTTTAGGCAATAGTCCACTAAGATAGTCCAAACAAGACCCTGACATCTAAAATTCTTAATCGCAAATTACAGTCTACCTTTATCCAACTCATCATATAATTTTGATCTTAAACTTCATTACCTTTCACAAAAAATTTTTGATTATGAAATAGCACATTCAAAATACTTTTTTTTAGGAACCTCATACCATCAGTTACCTAATGCAAAGAAGTACCCACAACACAAGGTTTCAAGGCTTGGGTACACGAGGTTGGAGGAAATTGGAGAGTGATGCTGATTATGAATTTTATAGAAAGAAGTTCTTAAGTGATAATAACTTCACTACATCTTGATAGAAGTAAGAGTTTCTAACAACTTTTGTTAATAAATAAAATTCATTCATTTTAAGACTAAGGGCCTGTTTCACAATCGACAAGTAAGTTCGAAGTAGCTTACTTTGCAGTTCAATTGACATATATTCAATATTACAACTATCAAATGATCTGCGAAGTAAGCTACTTCGAACTAACTTGTCGATTGTGAAACAGGCCCTAAGAACAATAATATAATATTGAATTATTTCAGATTCTAAGGTTAATGTTTCATCAAGAGACATTTCTGAAATACCTGGATCTGTTCAACCTTCTACTGCACTGCATTACATAATAGGTAAAGTAAAACGCTGTATGTCCTATCCTATGTGACCTCTACTTCACACAAATATTGTTGTTACTGTCTGTGATTTGTATTAAAATAGTTTTGTCAAAACCTGCATGACGGACCCAATTCAATTTGCCAAGCACCCATTTATGATTTATACATTAATACATTTATTTCAGATATTATGGAAAAAGTTCCAATAGAAGAAGTATTAAGCTTATGCCTTAACAAAGTCAACCTCTTACTTCTGGGTAATGTAAACAGGTACATATTATTAATCTGGAAATCAAACATATAGTTTATCAATATGGTTATTTTACTTAGTATGGGGTGTGTCTTTTGATTGTTTAAACATTAAGAACGACTTGGCTTTCGCGTAAAATGCTTTACTCCTAATAATAATAATGCTATGCTCCTACTCGTGTGTAATAAACAGTAAAATAATTATTAACTAACGTACGGCGTGTCTCAATATTCTATCTACAGTTGAAAATAGACGTACTATGGCTTAGTTGCTTAGCAACTTCTGTTATTTATTGGAATATAACAAAAAAATGCCAGGCAGCTAAACTTTAGTAAGCTTACTTTTAACTATAGATAGAATATAGGGACCCGCCGGTAATGATTCACACCAACACATCAAAATTTGATTAGATATATTACTACATTTAATAAGCATACTCGTCCAAGAATAAGAATAGCTCCAATGTTTTTTTTTATCATCAAGTGCGTAAATTCATAGGAATATTTTTTTTTTGCAGAGACAACACGTCAACAACAATTGTCGTCGCTTTTGCTGCATACTTTCCGAAGACAGATTAAAACTTTGCAAGCAGAAATCACCAGATCGCGCAAAAAAAACTCACAGCTTTGTGAATCAAGATTATCTGTAGGACTATACGCTAACTTATTTTAAGCATATGAAAGTGATAATCACCGAACTATGTATTTACTGATATACTACTAAATTACTATAACGCTATTGTGACCCTTGTCCTGTAGGCCTATTCCCTAACTTTTTTTGACACTTGAAAGTGATGATCACTGAACTATTTACTTATCCATTACTACTTTACTATAATGCTATTGTGACACTTGTCCTGTGATAACAGCTATGTATTAGTAAATAGTTCGGTGATCATCACTTTCAACTGTCAAAAAAAGTTAGGGAATAGGCCTACTGTACTGCAAAAATGAGTTAAAATATTTTGTTCATTAAATTAACACAAATTAATTGCTTGTCACCAGTTGTAAATCAAAATGTTTATAGTTGTGTTTTCAAAGTAGGTTTTTAATTCATTTTTGTGTTTTTTACAATTAAAAGGGAATTAATTTAATACAATAAAGAATATTGTGATTACAAGTTCGAAAAATTATATGTATACCTGTACCACTCGGCACCGGCCCGGATCGCAAAGTACGCGGGTTCGATCTCCGAATCAAGACTATAATTTTATGCACTTTTCCTAACCACAAATTCTTAATTTTTCTAACATTTATAATGTTAGAAAAAATTAGTAATGCTAAAATTATAATCAAAATAGGCATAAATTTAATTTAATTTTTCCACATTTTTAAGACATGATATTTTCCTTTACTCTTTTTCATATATTTTCCTAGGACCCACCAACTGACATAATTTCCCTGACCTGCATTAACTACATCAGAATCTAATTGATTGAAAGACACCACAATTTCCTCTGTGTTTGAACCACGAGGACTTTGAGGTACCTCTTTGTCGGGGTAATACAAAAAGTATATCGTAGTTTGCGTGAAGGGAATGGGGCGAGTTAAAATTATTAAGTAGTAAAGACTTATAGACACCTTTAAACGATATTGTATTAGGTGCCGTATTTCTCTCGCCATAACTTCTTATAGTGTTATGGCGAGAGAAATATGAAAAAGTTTTTTAGTGGGTCCTTGTTTATATTTCTTGTGAACATTGCATCAAACCCATATGTTTGGGTTCAAAAGTAATATCCCTAACCTAATGTCCTTAATAATTTTTGAACCCCTTCGATTGTTCTTATATTTTTTTTACAGAAACCTTTGTCTCATTTAATTGAATTTTGTTATTTCCATCTTTTACTTTTCATTTATCTGACCTAATTACTTTCATGGCATATGTCCATATTTTTTATTATTTATGTATATTTTACCATTTACAATATAAAATGTAACAAATACATTTGATTTTTATTTTATGATATGAACCCATGTTGGAAAGCGTTTATTTTAGGATGAATATAAATAGTTAGGTACATGTGTTTATTTAGTTTAATATTGCGTATTTGTAAGCAATGTCAATGTTTATATTTGTTAGAATCACTAATTATTGTACTATTTTTCTAACGTTTTTGTATTGTAATTTGGTATTACGGCAGTTGTTAAAATAAGTCGACTTTGTTATTGTCGAGACTTCCTGACTGACTCAGCAGAGAGAGAGGTCAGGGTGGTGGAGGTGAGTGTTAACTAGTTGTCAAGGGGCCCCATTAAACCTACACTTGGGTCACAAGTCCCAAGCGCTGCCACTGACTCTCCTCTCTGCCACACTATGGACCCGGCGCCCGTGCGGTGAGTCCATGGTGTGCTGGTAGTTTTTATCTCAAGTTATAGTAAGTTAAAATATTAATTTAAGTTGGAATAGACAAGTATGAGTACCTACAGTACACGGAGTTAGTTAACAAATTTCAGAAGTGGGATATACATGCTCACATTTTATTTTAAAATATCTTGTTTTACAACTGACCGAATTAATTATTTACATACATGCAAGAATCACCGTGGTAATTTATCACCCACTTTTTTTTTTTTAAATAAAAATCCTTTATTTGTTTTATACTGTGTTCCACATATTGATGGCAAACATAATTATGTTACATTGGTTATAGTAGGCATGCAAATGTTTTAATATTATGTATTATTGAGCAGACACATAAACCAGAACAACAAACTATTATAAACACAATATCTATTTAGTGCATGTCCAATAAAATGTAAATTAAAATATAGGTACAATGAATAGCCCAGCTACATTGGGTTTTTACTTTTAAATAATAATCAATTTAAAATCAGATTGTTAAAATGGCTTATTTGTAAAAATGTTTTAGTCATTGAAGGAATACTTGGAGACTATGGACTGTTGACAGAGTACCTGTTTTGTTTCTGCTCTGCTCATCATACTTTGGATTTAGACTTTATTGTAATGATTATACTGATGATAATTGTTTGTTTATGTAAAGTGTAATGGTGCAGTCTATCAGGTCCTAATGTTGTTTTTGTTGTTATTGTATGACATTTCGTTGTTGTTTTACACACTTTATGAATGATTTAACTGTGACATATTGACATTTAATAAGTAGATGGTTATTGATGGATTGGATAGGTACATAATAGCCACATAGTAAGCATTGGTTTTTAATAGTGCCAAATTACATTTTGGATTCATTAGCACATTTTGTCTGCAATTTCGGTAATTTATTTGCTTAAATTTTGTAAAAAGAAATCTGGATATTTTGTAAAATTTCTCTTTTCCTGTCCTTTCGCTTTTCCCTCAGAATAAGCAGAAATATTTACCTTATAACTCAATGGAGTTGGCTACTTGTCGCAGTCAGCGCAGTCTCAAGGTACCTATCCAGGCTGTGGAGCAACCTTCTACAACTTACTTCTACATTATAATGATGAGGAAACGGGTTGTTCCCAATCCTATTGGGCGGTTGGCATTTTGGCCTTGGGTATTTTTTGTGAAAGATGTTACGATTTACGGTGTTTATGGATGGAATGATGGAACTATTGTGCATTAAGCTATACAAGGGTAGAGGGATTTTCCAAAACCTGTTTGTGCTTAGCCGGTCTCTTGAGGACATGTTAAAGCGTAGGAGAGTTAAGGAAACGATCGATGGTTGTTATGGAAGGATGGTTTTATTGAAGCGGTTTGACTACGTATGAATCGTGGAGGAGAGCTCTTTTGCGTGGTATTACATGGTTATGAGTTATGGTAGTTCGGGAAAGGGTTATGCCGGTTCGTGGCCCTAGTGGCGCGATGGAGTGGTTTGTTGGATGTTCCGAGATCCTGGTGGCTAGGTGGCCGGTGTTGGTTTGTGGAGGTTTGATCTCTTTGGGACGTTTGGTCAAACAAACGCCACGGCTAGGTTTCATAATCATTCATCGTTCGAATGATTTTTCACCTTAGAAATGATTACCTAATCGAGCCATTCATTCGGGTGTTCATGCGATTTTTTTTCCGAATGGGAAACTGATAACGAATTTCGTTTATAATTTAATTGACTTAAATAGTTTTTGTAGGTTTTAAGAAATATAGTGCACAGCTATGTAGGTATACACGTTGAGAAACAAAAGTATGCATGGAATGTTGTGATGGGTTTGAAGGGTTTTATAGTCTTGATTCGGGAACTATGGTTTCTCGAACCTTTTCTAGACGCAATGTACTTTGTACAAACCTTTTTAACATTTACCTTTATTATAATGTTCAAATAAAAATAATAAAAATAGACATATTACAAAATAGTTATATTAGTTCATTATATTGATTTATTTTTATTAGCTAGGAACTTTTAATTTGAAAAGAAATACAATAGGCACACATTGAGAATGGTGCTTATGATGTATATATTTTATTTTATATATAATTAATACAGTTATCTAAGAGAAGTTTGAAAAAAAAATCCTCATAAAAAAAAAGATTATAATTAATTTTCGTAGTTTTAGAATTATTTCTAGATTACGATTTGATAATAAAAGTCAGTGTAGAGTACGTACTGGTTCCAGATTTAATTCTTAAAATGGGTAGTTTATATAATAATGTAATATTAAATTATTATCCAAATGATTAGTTTTCCTGAATTCGAATAGGTAGTGAGCTTGAATACGCCTAAAATTCATTTGAATGTTGCAAATTATATATTCTTACAGTCGAACAATTGGTTCGGATACTATTAGAGTTAATCGTTCGTATTCGCCCATCCCTAGTCATTGCTTGTGTTCTGCTGAACATGTTTTATGTTTAACATTATGAAGGATATATGTTGGAGTTTATTTATTTAATTATTGGACCATTAACAGAAGTACACAGATTTTGTGTAATACGCTGAAACACTTAGTACACCTACTGAGACAGCTCTATGAGACGGGTACCGCATTGGTTCAAACCGATGACGTCTGCTCTGGCAATTTTCATCCCAGTGCAGGTGTTCGCCAGGGTTGCATTATATCCCCTTTGCTTTTTAACTTTATACTGAGTTTGTCATGTACGTTGCGATTGGTGGCTATAAAATCGCAAATCTTCGTTATACTGACGACACCACATTGTTTGCGACGACCGAAAGAAATATGAAGGAATTGCTTCTCAGGATAAAGCGGGTTAGCCTTGAGTTCGGGTTAAAGATTAATCGCGCTAAGAACAAAGTAATGATCATGGACCGTCTTAATTACAACTCACCGGAGATTACAAAAATTGCGAACTGCGATGTTGTCCATCATATGTTTACTTTGGAGCTTTGATCTCTAACAATGGTGGGAGTGGTTGAGGTAACAAGACGCTCTGGAAATGTGGTGCTGGAGAAAAATGCTTGGAGTGTCCCGGACCGATCAAATCAAGTCTGAGTGTACGAGCAACACCACAAACAGAGAAAGATAGCGAGACATCGTGAGGCGAGCAACATCAGCCCCCAAACCACCTAGATGATGACTCTGGCACCTAGATGATGACTCTGGCAAGAGTGACACGAAAGAGAAGAAGATAAGGTTCGGACACTGGACTCCTTCAAGAAACAAGTTGGGAGTCATCTTCTTCGTGCTTCTTCTTTCTTTATTTTATGTATGTTTCTATATATTTATTGTATTAATATTGTTTTCATATTCATTATGAACACTTTAATTGTATTGTATTTATTTGTTATTATTATTGTGAACACTTTAATTGTATTGTATTTTTATTATTATTAAGTCCCCACTTTTGCACCCGTTATTATTAATATCTATACATATTATTTTCTTAAACTGCAGGTTGCCTGGAAGAAATTGCTGCTATCCAATAAGGCCGTCTTTTGTTATGTTACTATTTTTTTTTCTGTTATTTGTTTTTTTTTGTGCAATAAAAAAATATTTGAATTGAATTTGAAAGATATAATGAAAGATAAATTTAAGATGGTAACAGGTTGTTGGTAGTGTGTTGAAATATTGAATCTTTGACTACATTAACCGACTGTATTCATGGTGTTTTGCTCCAACGGTAATCACTGTCACGATATAGATGTGTGCACTTATGGACACTTTGGCATATACTTGCAGATCATTTCTTAAAGCTTTGACCTTTGATTTCTTTATATTGTCTTTGTTCACTTGTTACATCACCTGACCCTGTGTGGAATGACCAGTTTTGCTGACGGTTTCGGATTAGGTTTACCAGATTTACCCGATGTTTGCGGATTATATGTATTGTTGGTTTTCACTGACTACTGTGAACTAACTCTATTGTTATGTGGTTTTCTCCCACAGTTGGGAAAGTTTGTTTCCTTGTTACTTCACAGCAAGGGTCGTATCATAATCGCTGATCTTGTACACTTGGTAGGTATTGGGGCTGGTCCTTGATTGGTAAACATATGCAGTACTGGAACTTGATTACCAATGTACACTCGATTCGCCGCATGACGATGGGACTGTATCACCGCAATTCCCACCTTCGGGATCGATGGAGGAGATCGTTCATTTAATTGTCGAAGGTTCGTGGTGAAACGCATCGGTGGCATCGTTGTTGACGTTCAGACTGGGTCGAATGGTTTGGTATTGACGAGCTCTGTTGGGGTTGTCGGGGCATACCGGGACTGAGGATGTTTGGTTTGGAAGCGGATGGATTTTGCAATAGCTTGCGGGCTTGCCTCGCGACAGTGTCACCCGCGTGGCATCTGGATTGTCCTTGAGTTATGGGCTTTCGTTTGAAGATTGTCGTGGTCGGGATAGTTCGGAATGATTCTTTTGTACTTTGGTTGGTTTGAGTTGTGACGCTGCTTGTCGCATTTCATGGTAGTCCTGCCGATTGGGGCAGCACATTGATTCGTTGAGGTGATACATTGAACTTCCTTTGGTACTGGTGGGGAGGGTATAACGATGTGGCCGGACTTTGTTAGGGTAGAATACGGAAGGCGCAAATTGAACGGGTGGGGGGCAAAACTGCGATAAGGATGTGAGGTGCCAGTAAGGCGATTTTAAAAAAAAAATCAGGAAGTAACCTTTGGTAGTTAAAGTTAACTATGTTAAAGCGGCAAAAAGGATAGTGTCATTATGATCTCGGGGCGATTTATCAATCATTGAATTAGTATTTGGGAAGGGTTGTATGTTAGAAGAGACTTCGATGGATGGGTTCGGTCATTTTGTTGTTATGGATTTATTATAGGAGATTGGAGGTTTAATTTAGGGTACATAGACTAAAGCAGTTAGAGATGGAAGGGTTCACGGTGCCGTCGCATTGCCGACTTGGTTGCGAGAGTAGGTATGGGTTCGTGACCTGGTCTGTAAGATGTTCTTTAGTGGTTGTTGAGGCCTTTTGGCAAGAAATTTGTGGAATATTTTACTAGATGTTGGAGTTAGGCACGTGACAAATGCTGATAGGTCTAGGTCTAGATGGGAGGTTATCCCGATGGAAAGTTGTCTAGATGGGAGGTTATCCCAATGGAAGGTTATCCCAATGGAAGGTTATCCCAATGGAAGGTTATCCCAATGGAAGGTTATCCCGATGGAAGGTTATCTAGATGAGATGTTAACCCGAGTTTATTTAGGTAGAAGTTCATTACGATGGGGGGTAACCAAGTTGTTAAATTATCCCGATGGAAGATATCAAAGAATAAGAGTATTTTATACGAGGTAATAGAAGATTGGGATGGTGGCGTGTCAGTTAAAAGAAGTAAGCTCTGCAATCTACGCTACACAAACGACACGACCTTGATACCTTCTGATGAGAGCTAAATGGCTGAATTATTCAAACGCATCAAAACAGAAAGCATACGCCTGGGGTTGCACATCAATAGAACCAAAACCAAATTGATGATCATTGATCGCAAATTGGACCTTACGCGGAGCTGAGTTACAAGACCTGGAGTGTGTCAACGAGTTCTACTATTTAGACTAGGTGGTCTGCAACGATAGTAGCTGGGATAAGGAAATTGTCCGCAGGATCCAGATGGCTAAGGGCGCCATGAGCAAACTGGATAAGGTATGGAGAGTATTGGGGAAATAGGTCCATCCAACGGAAAACAAAAGCGAGACTTGTGCAATCCCTGGTGTTCTTTAGTTTCCTTTATGGTTCGGAATCCAGGACAGGAGTCAAACATTAAAAAAAAAAAGTGGAGGAATTCGAGATGTGCTGGCGACGTCTGCTACGTATACCTGGACTGCTATGAGAACCAATCTCTATCCTTGAGGAGCTTAGGATCCACATACGCCTTTTGACAGTATGCCAGCAACGCATCCTATCTTTGGGCACATCGCACGTTGTCCTTTTAGTCACGAGTAAGTACCAAGTGATGACGGGCAAGATGGAGGGTAGAAGATCCCGAGTCAGACACCCGCCAAGTGGAGTGACGCAGTAAAGCAAGTTACTAGGCTCCGATTACATCAGGCAGTACACTGCGCGAGCGATAGGTCCCGATGGAGGGTTCTCTGTTTCTCTGCGCGCATGGATCATAGCGGTCACGATCCTCAGAATTGAGGGACCAACTAAATGGAATTGGATACGAGATATTGTAAGAATTTTCATAGATATTTAGTCACATAGTTATTGTGTAAATTTGTTATTAAATTGTTATTGTGTAAAGTTGTTATTAAATTGTTATTGTGTAAAGTTGTTATTAAATTGTTATTGTGTAAAATTGTTATTAAATTGTTATTGTGTAAAAATGGTTGTGAAAACAATTTGTCCTCTATACAATTCAAACTCAATATTTACTATGTTCAAAATTACGATGGATAAAATTAGATGGTACAATTTTGGACTCAAACTCAATATTTACTATGTTCAAAATTACGATGGATAAAATTAGATGGTACAATTTTGGACCCTGTTGGGCACAAAAAAATCAGTAAGTAATATGTGTATATATTTATTTATCTTACAAAAGCGGAAATTTGATTTGACTTTTATGTGGAAAGTTTTACGGAGGCTTAATTTGTGGTTTCCATTTTCTGAAGTTGTATGCATACATTGACATGGATTGGTTTCGGCTTGATACATATACCTGATACGTTGTATAAACTTGCTGAATAAATGTAATTTTAAATAATACTAATCATGAGGTCATGATGTGTTGTCAGGATGGACGAATTTGTTAGAATCACTAATTATTGTACTATTTTTCTAACGTTTTTGTATTGTAATTTGGTATTACGGCAGTTGTTAAAATAAGTCGACTTTGTTATTGTCGAGACTTCCTGACTGACTCAGCAGAGAGAGAGGTCAGGGTGGTGGAGGTGAGTGTTAACTAGTTGTCAAGGGGCCCCATTAAACCTACACTTGGGTCACAAGTCCCAAGCGCTGCCACTGACTCTCCTCTCTGCCACACTATGGACCCGGCGCCCGTGCGGTGAGTCCATGGTGTGCTGGTAGTTTTTATCTCAAGTTATAGTAAGTTAAAATATTAATTTAAGTTGGAATAGACAAGTATGAGTACCTACAGTACACGGAGTTAGTTAACATATTGTATTGATGTTTAATGTAACTCCTTATTGTCCGTAACTGTTTAAAATTCTAACAGTTACCGATTTATAAGGATCTTGCAATAAACTAATACGTAATATTAAATTAAATGAACACGTTTATGAGTGGGTAAATACGTATAAGCACACGCACACATTGACACCCACTCAAAAGTCGGATGGAATTTGTAGATAGAGCTAGTGTGAAATGAATTGACATTAGCGGTTAACAAAAAAAATCGGCGAGCGGGCTCTCTATATCCGTAGTATTATTGTCCTCTATGACTTATAGCTAACCGGCACTTTCCTAGAGAACGCACTGTTGATAACCCGATACCCGACAACGTGAGGTCGTCTTTTACACACTTCGGTTTTCCGATCGCACTGTAAACACTAGCCGAAATTAGATTGACATCGCTGCCAGAGTCCACTAACGCTTTTATTTGCACTTTGTTTATGTTTATCGTAATCACCGGCTTCTTATCTGATGACAATAACAATGACAGCTCGTCTTTGTTGTCAACAAACGTCGCCGACTTCGTGTTGTCATTGTTCGCCAATAGCTGGCAGGGGACGCTGCTGTCTCGTGTGACGTTCGCAAGGCTGACATTAGCAACGTCGTTCGCATAATGTTGGCCATCTTGCTCAGTCTTCTCGTCTTGACCACTCGCTGCGCTGTAGTTTTGCGTGACGTTCGCTGCGAACATCGCGCTCTTCGTGTGATGGTGCCCTGATGGTACCCTGCTGTTGATTGCGACGAGTATTTCCGACGTCACCCGACGACTCCCGAACATAACTCGCATGTTTCACCGCCGCGCGCGCTCCTGTGCTAGCGCCATGACACGCCGAACCAACATGGCCGAATTCGTTGCAGCGAAAGCATTTTAGGCCTTTGCTTTTGTGCGGGCAATCCGACGACGAATGACCCATCTCGCCGCACGCATAGCAACGAATTTTTCGCCTCTCTGCCTGTTGATGCTTGCTCGTACTCGCCACCGGTTCTTTATTCCTATGCACATGCACCGCACTTTGCATTTTCAGGGTGATGGCTTCGTATATCTTCAGCTTCTCTTTCAGGTCATTATAGGATGTAACACCGTACAGCATCATCTTGTTCGTCTCTATGTCCACGATACCGTCCACAATATATTTTATCGCGACATAGTCGGCCATTTTCCCACGCTTACCCAGCTCCTTCATGACGAGCATGTAATCTAGGCAGCTTTCGTTCGCCCGTTTCTTTCGCGCGCTCATCAGTTCGTGAATCGCTTTTACGTCTACTGAGTCTGGAAATTCTCGTAGTAGTGCTGCTTTTAGCTCCTCCCAGCTCTTGTAGGGTCGTTCTGCTCGCAACCACAACTCTGCCGTGCCTGTGAGTGCTTTTCGCGCCACCAATAACTGTTGCAACGGAGTCCAGTTAAATATTTCCGCGTTGCATTCTACATCGTCAATCCATCTCGTCACTGGATAGGTGTTATCGCGCCCGCTGAATTTAGGGACCAGTTCAGCCGTCATTTGCAGCATGTTGGACACGCCGCCGCCGCCTTGTGGTTTCGTGCTGTATTCTTCGGACTCGAAATAATCGTCTTGTCGGCTTTTTCGTCGTTGCATTTCTTTGGGCATGTCGTCTTTCGTCGTTAACGTCGTATACACCCAAGAAAATGTTCACCAAATCGCCGATATCTCGCACACTGAGCACGTGTCGTCGTAACGGTCGCCTAAAAATTTTCACTGCCCGAACCGAATATCCTTCTTTTTTCAAATCCCGGACGAGCCCCCAAATTGTAGGGGTTGGGGCGGTGAAAATAAACGTTGGAATCCACTTCTAAAGTCTTTTTATTTAATTTAATCTTTTACACGGGCGGAGCACACAATTCGTCGTCTAGCAGATTCACCCATCTTCCCGTTCCATCTTCCATCCCTTTCACACTTACACTCAACGTTCATTCATCATCTCATTCTTGCATTCATGTGGTAGGATGCTGGAGTTGCCATCCTACATCTATATCCCTGTCTGTCTCGACCGAAACAACGTTTATGAGATATCGTCTTAAATGCAGATGTGATAATGCAATCGTAGGTATGTACACCTACGATTGCAATACTTCCAACTAACCGTGCGTCCGGATTGCCCTCCATGTGTAGTTGAAAGTTCAACTGAACACCAATTGCTCTCTGACAGCATGGATCTGCAGTGCATTTCAAATGCAGGCCGTCTCTCTAAAGCCCAACGTGATCATAGATCGACGAAGCCTTCGAGAACATACTCAATAAAACTGTAATATGAAATTTGTTAAATGCTAACATTATGTGCTACTTACTGCGACTTTTGTGTCCGATAAATGGCAATAGGCTCGCCATATTACATGGGACCTAACATAATTGGCGAGGCGCGGGTGCTAGTGCACCTATGCCTACCCCTTCGGGGATATAGGCGTGATTTATGTATGTATGTATGTATGTTATGTGCTATAGCCTATAGCACTGATAACTAAGAAGCCTCGCGCCGGTTGACTAGTGCTAACCAGACATTAGATCTGTGTACTTGTGCTGAACTCCGTTTAAGATAGTTATACACATATAGTAATTGCTCGATGGTAATAGCACAGCATAACATGAAAGTAACGAACCGAATTGTCCACAGCTGCGGTACTACTCCAACTGCCGAAGGTTCAAGGAGCTGATGGCAGAAGCCAGGGCGGAGTCCGCACACCAGGAGTTTGCGCAGTTCGACCACCTCCTACCGCTGCTGAAGGAACACACCGGAAGGAACTTCTCCGAGAATCCATCTCAGTTTCAGGTTCTCGTCGACTTGTTCAGGAGTCAGGTAAGATGGTCTCCGTCCTTACAGAATTTGCCCACTGGAACCATTGAGTTATATGGTACGCTAGTAATAGTAGTTCAATGACACGAACTGCAGCAAGAGCGGATCCAGGGGCTCATGGGGGTCATGACACATGGGAGCTGGATCCAGGACCTAGGTGGACCACTAATTAAAATTGTTAAACATAGTGTTTTTATATATTTTTTGTCAGACTACTATATATTTCATTTAAGTACTTTCAATATCGAATTAGTTTAATATAATATCTACTTTTTACTTGTATCTGTTATAATCAAAATTAAGTTATAACTTCTTGTGACTTGACCATGACTATATGACCCCCACCCGCTAGCGCCAAAGTTGGATCCGCCCTTGCACTGCAATCTTAAATCGTATTCCGTGCTTCTGATAGCGAAGCGTGATAATTTTTATAAGTCCGTTTAAACCCACGGATCTATGTTAGAAGATATTGCACATCTAATACAAAAAAGACGCAACTCCTAAAATACTTAGCAAAATTGTGTGTTCTTTTATAACTGAAAGACATGCTGTTGCAGTTACGCAACTTTGACCCTCTTATGATTCAGTTCTATTCATACTGAATAATAATAAACGAAAACTCTAAGAAATATGCTGGTTGTCTCTGGTCATTTGTTCTATAAGCCTTATATACTAGCCCAACCATAAAAATATCAGTCGGTTGGATTAGTAGCAAGGAGGACACTAGCTGAATTGTCCAATTTTCATGTGCTCAGATTTATAGCAAACATAAATACGTCACTCCAACGACCTTATAGGAATAAACTTGTATTTTATTGTATTCGAGCAGCTTTTTGTTGAAAACTCAGTGTTATAGACGTTGTTTAATATTTCATTTTGCTCACTACACCCGAAGAATTCAGGGTATAAATCACTTTCCACACACCGCAACTGCTTTAAGGGCAATATTCCATTACGGTTTGAGTTCCACATTCGCAATGTCACGTGAGTACATCACGTTATATTACCAGTCTAATTTCACAATATTCATATTTGGAGCCATCTAATCATAGACGAACGTTATTTCAAGTTTCGAAATGATGATAAAATTTTTATCCGCGTAAGATTCTGTAAATGATCAGTGCTGCTATGAAAGGTTATTGTGTGACCAGGCCTTCCATGTGTATATTTATTTATGGTCATTGGCTTTTCAAAAAAATCTTAGTCCATCGAACATTGCTTAGTTTACAGAATCTCAGGCCTAGTATCACAGCTCCATATTATTATTAGGGTTGTGAAAACAACTTACAATTAGACTAGAGGAGTGTATCGATATTATTGTTTTTTTTCTCCTTCTCACTCGTAATTAAGACGTTATTTAAAGTAAATTCTGGGCAATTGCTTGATTTCAGGTCGGTCTGGGAATCGAAATTCCAGAATGGGCATTGCCGCATCTATCTACACTAACTGAGGCTGCTAGACTCTCTTACAAACTGTACTTCAGAACTGATGAAATGAAGAAAATTGGAGGAGGTAATAAAATAACAGAGCCATGATTTCGTTTTGTTTTGATACTTATCGGTTGTATTTGTTACATCGCCGGTGAATACAGTCCTCTGGCAGCAAATTGGGTGCTTCTCTGTAGCCTTTTACCACCAGTCCCGTCTACAACGTTTACAAAGAGAATCAATATGTTTTTTAATTATATATATATACATATGTAAGTATGTATACCTGATATAAATTAGACCGGGTGAGCCCTATAAATGTAATGTAATACATAATTATGATTATTTATCTCTCAAAGGGTTAGCAAAGGTAAAATAACATCCACATATGCGAATATTGCCATCGTCCACAAAACAAAACAAAAAAACGCTGCCGCCCATTCCGTTCTACAGTCACCACATGGATTTAATACCCTCTGAAAAAATTATAAAACTGCCATCATCTCAAGTTATACCGCCAGAATTTATTTATGCCCATGCTTAATTTTCCAGGTGTTCTTCTAAAGAACTTCGTTGACGCAGCAACGGATATATCGAATGGTAAGACTGTCACCAAGAGAGTGAGACTGTTCTCAGCCCATGACTTCAACGTTGGGGCGCTGATGGAAGTCGGCCATGTGGTTGGTGAACAATCCATCCCGGAATATGGAGCTCTTTTTGCGATGGAACTCTACAAATCCAAAAGAACTGGCGAACTTAGTGTATTGGTGAGTGTCACACGCAAGTTGTTTAACCAAAATATAGAAGGAAGAATTTTATTGATATTACCACAAATTTTCATGATGTGAAGGTTTTATTTTAAACTGTTGAATGTTTGACCTCCAGTCCGCAAGGAATATTTCAGCATAAATGAATTGAACTTATTAGAGGATACACTGTGTGCACTCTTTTGGATTACAATCCAGTCTATAATACTTTGTGTGAACGTTATTTAATTTTAAGATCTGCATCTGATCTGCATGTGTACCTTTCAATAAATAAATAAATAAATAAAAGAGATTTTAAGTTAGGTTGCTTTAAATTGCTTAAGATTTCACCCAGACTGGGAATGAACTGATGAGCTATTAAATGTTCCAGCCTGTATACTTGCCCCAAGCTGGAGAATCGAAGGCGAAGAATCTTTCCATCGCTGGCTGTGGATCAGAAAAGTACTGCAACTTCAACGTCTTCAAAGATATCACTAAGGACTATCTCTTATCTGAAAAGGAGTATTTTAGCATTTGCGGCATCAAAACTGAGTTATAACATTTAACAAGTATTATTGGGAGCAAATAAATAGGTTTAAAATTGTCTCCATCGCGGTTTACGTTGACGATCTTCTGTAAATTTGAATTTTAATTCTATGTTTTGTATTGTTAATTTTATTCCCCTATCATTGATTTTATAATAATTGTTGTTAATACTTATATTGTGTAATAAGCAGTAATCACTAATTCCAGGCAATACAATTTCTAGCCGGATAACAAGTGATATATTTCAGACAATTTTAAAAGGAATTGCTTGTATGTATGTAGGTAATATTGATTCACAGGGGCTTATTTAATTTACTTGCTCGAAGTAAGTCCACCTAACGAGTGTCACTTTGTGCTGTAACTTTTAATAAGGTAGTAAGGACTTGTGTAGTTAGGACTTTAGTATCAAGTCATAATTTGCGTAACATTTTCAATGACAAAGAATTATCGGCTTTAACTATTTGAAAAAGAGATCTTCTGTTGAACTCTTGAATTCTTCCTTGCATTTACTAATAATTATTCAATTTAGATAAAATCTGTAATAGGTACTATGCATGTTGATATAGCGCAGCAATACGCTAATCTATCTCTCTGGAGCCCTACCGCCTAACTATTGCTAAAGATTGCTAAAGTAAAAGCTATAGTTTATGAAGTCATGCTGTCATTTCACCAAATGTACCTAAACTATCAGCGATAGCTTTGAACAAATGATCACCGAATGATTTTGTATGAATTTGGCACAAAATCCGTACCGCCTAAAAGTTCAGGATGGCTGCTATAGCCATAAGCAGTGCATTGAATATAGCAATCATCAGCAATCGAGTTAGGCGGTAGGCCCCCTGATCCGAACTATACCTTTAATACGTAATCTTGGGAAATTTTCGACAAATATATTTTTCTTTCTAACGCCACAGCCCGTCACATAAAGTCACATTGGATAGGAAATAATGATCAATTAAGTGTTCAATTTAACATGTTGTTTACCTAACTTTCCAATGCCGACACAGGCCTGCGATGGCGGGTACAGAATGTAATTTAACGGTAATTATTAGATATTGTTTTGACCCCTTTATATACTATTTCGTCTGAATTTAGCGCTTAGTTTCTTAAATCTTATACATTATAATCTAGGCAACTTTTAAAAACCTTCTGTTCATCTGGCATTTGCCTGTCAATACAAATCATCCTGGTGGTCTATTATAAATTTTAAGAAATTGAAAAAAAAATCGTTACCTTTATTAAATACGTATACCTAATATTATAATAAACCTATGTGATATTTTCTTAAGCACTATTTACCTACTTGAATTTATTCTAATGTATATGCCTTCATACATTTTAGACATTGACATAAAATACGGATTCATAAACATAATAACAAATGAGCACCGAATAAACTTCATGAAACTATTGAGGGAAGGCACAATTTTGCTTGTATATATTACCCATTTTTTCAATGTACAAACTATTAAGCTGTTAATGGAGGGTTTTTAGTCGACATTTACACTTTGTTTATGTATTAGAAAAAATGAAAATATAATGACAAGTTTGAAAATGCATTTTTATTTTATATCGGAGCATTTATTGTATAAAATTAAGAAGGTATACCTACTAGGTAAATAGAGCCGTGTGGTGACGGCAGAGTAGAATACAATTGTCACCACCCCAAATCTCTCCCGTGGGTGTCGTACAAGGCGACTAAGGATAAATCAGTGATGAGGAATGGACAGCAGCGTTTCTCTTATACCATCTAGCAATAGTACTGCGACTTTTGTGCCCATAAATGGCAATAGGCTCGCCACCTATTACATGGGACCTGACATAATTGGCGAAACGTGGGTACTAGTTCACCTCTGCCTACCCCTTCGGGGATATATGCGTGATTTATGTATGTATGTATGTATATACCTACTACCTACCATTTATTGCGTAAATCACATCTTTACCCCCGAAGGGGTAGGCAAAGGTGAGTGTTAAACCTATTATAGGTCCTATGTGGCAGGTGGCATCATTCGGGCACGTAAGCCGTAGTATATTGCTAGGTGTTATAAAAAAGGAACGCTGCTGTCCATTACTCATCCATGTCCTATTGCAGCACTCAGATACGTCAAATAACGTTAATGAGTACTTAATATCCAAAAATACAACAATTCAAACCTAGTCGCTATTCTTGCCGGTCTATGGTCTAGATTTAATTGAAAATTTTGACATTAAGTACTCATTAAAGTTAATTGACGTCTCGGCACGACAAGTGCGGCAATTATGTAGCCCTTAGTAACCTTGTAAGATACCTGTTCCCATAGCACGGGAATTGGACACATCCCCTTCGAGGGAAAGAAAATCTTTTCTCTCGCTCTAACTCCCACTAAATATCGAGACAAAACACTGTCCAGTGGTGGAGAGAGACTTGTCCACGTCCCAGTGCTAGTCCCGCGGGTGAGATTGGGGACAATAATGATAATGCCAACATTAAATGCCGACACAATAAATACCAACCAAAGTGCAGATCTCCGAGCTCTCAAACAACAACCTAATTGAGCTTAAACGGGAATCTGTACAGTTAATATTATTTCACATGGTTCGCACAAAACTGCTATCAAGCATCGAGGTGTTTGTTCGCGCCGTTCGTCGGAAATTAATTATACATTCGTGAACATTGAAAATACTAATACTACCACGCTCAAGGCAAAACTATAATGAGGTAGGTACCTATTTGAATCATTGAATTGACTTGTGTGGCGAATTATAGACACTGAATCCACTCACATCGTTTAATAAAATGAACACGAGAAGGTTTGCTCTGTGGCCCATTAGTATTTAAACAGTCATAACAACAATTAATAATTATAAATATAAACATTAGGTAACACATGAAATGAAACATCACTAGACCAAGAATAATACGCCTGATACATACATACATACATACATAAATCACGCCTATATCCCCGAAGGGTTAGGCAGAGGTGAACTAGCACCCACGTTTCGCCAAATATGTTAGGTCCCATGTAATAGGTGGCGAGCCTATTGCCATTTATCGGGCTCGAAAGTCGCAGTATATTGCTAGGTTGATAAGTGGTGGTATAAGAGGAACGCTGCTGCCCATTTCTCATCACTGATTTATCCTTAGTCGCCTTGTACGACACCCACGGGAGATATTTGGGGTGGTGACAATTGTATTCTACTCTGCCGTCACCACACGGCTTATTAACACTATAAAATAAATAATAAAACTTTTATAACGTTTATGGAGTAAATCTATATCTGGTAGTAGTAAAACTATAGATTTACGAGACTCTACACAAATTTGTAGATCTATGTTGAAAAATACTTTATTAAAAAAACATTATCATATAATTACCTTAAAAAACTTTCATAGCAAAAGCTCAGAATGCAAGTAAAATTTTGTTGCCGCTACAAAACTGACAGGCGTACGAATTTGCAATTTAACTAGTTTAGCCTATTAAACTCGTTTTATGTCGTAATGGAACTTCTCAAAGTTGGAGCTGTATTGCATACTACTAGTTTACCATAATTGTACAATCGACACTACGTTAGGCTTATCAAACCTTTCAACGTTTTTCAGCAAAAGAAGAATGGGTAGGTATACTGGAACTGTGGTAAACTCATAAGACGACGGTAGAGCATCAAAATCTTATTAGATTAAATTTAGTAGCAATTTTATTAAAGATGCATCATTTTTATTACAAACAATATAAATAAAATAATAATTATAAGTCATAAAATGGACTACAACGTAAATTTGAGATAGTAGTTTTCTTAACATTCACACATTCACACATCAGGCATTCAAGATGCACCTTTGAAATGTTTCTCTGATTTGATTTATCTTTGTGATATCTTTTCTAACTTTTATAAATTTATAATGTTACACCAGAAGTCCGTGTGGTGACGGCAGAGCAGAATGCAATTGTCGCCACCCCGAAACTCACCCGCTGGTGTCGCACAAGGCGACTTGGGTTAAGTCAGCGATGAGTAATGGGCGGCAGCATTACTTTTGTACCACCTTGTAATATACTGCGATTTACGTGCCCGATAGAACATAATTGGCGAAACGTGGGTGTTAATTCACCTCTGCCTACCTCTTCGGAGATACCTATATGTATAGACGTGATTTATGGATGTATGGCAATATTTACAACTCTTTTAACGTATTTAACGTTTTATTGACTTTGAGTGCTGGTTGACTGGAATACAAATCACCCATAGGAGTGTACACTCAACGGCACTCAGACTGCTCAAAACTATTAAATTCCTTTAACTTTTAATCGATTGACCTTAACTTTTTTGTACTAAAGCACAAAATTGATTGAGAAATTTGACATTTTGTGGTACCTTGACGTGATTGACTGTACACGAACATAGTATTTTGTACTATTTCAGTAGCTAAACTAACAATAAAAAAATGTAGATCAATATGCACGTAATATTTTCTCTTGTTTGATGCACTTGTTTTGCAGTAGGAAGCCCATCAACTATGCACCATGCGTCTTCTAGATAACGCTCAATCACAAGCTAAAGGCCTTGACCTGATTGCTGTCGACAAGACTCGTCATATCACTAATAAGACGCCAAGATAAAACCACGTTATATAGCAACAAGCTTTATCGAAAGTCAGTCGTAAAACCACGGAATAAGGTCTAGAGTGTGACAAACTTGGTTCGGATATTTATACACAGGAGCGTTTCCTTATTTCTTGTCGTGATAAGCAAACTGTTAATTGCATTGAAGCCGGTACTATAGAAAAACTACAGCTAAATCGTATCTAATCCTGCAATAGAGCTATGTGTCCTGTCAATTTATATACCAGGCTTCTTAAATAAAAAAAACCAACGACTATTTCACTATTTTTTTTAATTTCAATGAACCGTACTACATAATACTTTTATTATGTCACGCCTATCTATTCTCGACTGGGTTGCAGAGGTGAATTCAAACCCACGTTTCGCCAAATATGTTAGGTCCCGAGCGGATAGGTGACGAGCTAGGTAAATGGCAATAGGCTATCTATCTTACACGTAAATCCCAGTATAGGAATAACGCCGCTGCCCATTAATCGCCTTTACACACGCGGGAGAGTTTGAGGTGGTGGCAATTATTATTGTATTGTTCTCTGCCGTCACTACACAGTACTAATGCTAAATTACCAAAATGTAAAATAACATAAGCAAGCTCTAGTAGTGAAACGGTCCTACTAGATAGAAGATAAAGTTTAAATATATTTATATTCAAATATACTCAACGGTTAATAAATGTACAACTTAGCTGATTATGTTAAATTAAAAAAGTTAAGGTAGTCATGAAATCAGTGTTATTGATGATATTCTTGATGAGTTTAGTAAGTATTAGAATTTCCTCGCGCTAAATTATTATATTAAAAGAAAATCTTTATTATTTTGAAATGTTTGCTTATTAATCATTACTCCTGGTCTCATTAATCTCTAGCGTATCCTCTTACTGCTCCAAAGAGCCACGACCTTTAATATTGCGTAACAACAAAAAATGCTGATAACCAACGATTTCTTAGCTATCTTTAAAGTCCAATCGTAGAGACCGATTGATGTTGTTGGTAATACAAGACTTGTGAATAGGGTGTGTTATGTATGAGAGAGAGGGAGATAAAAGATTTTTTTTAAGATATCTGGGTTGCAATACTTGCAATGAAAATCAATCGTCATGACACTTACGTCTATTATACCAGGACTCTTTTTGGTCACTGCAAAAATTTTTGGAATTCATTCAGACCATTAAACTGAACAAATTTCACTATGGGAGCAACTCCAAATTCGCGAAAAAATATCAGCTGTTTCATACAAAATTAAAATACTTGACCCAAATGTATTGCTGTGACCAAAAAGTCTCCTGGTATAGTATAATAGAGGTCACAAACAAAATAACTTTTTAAATATGTATTTTTATCTATGGAATGCCCATAAACTATGATAAAAACGATTTACATGTGCTTTTATTAGTTCATTTGTTATTTAATTAACATTACTTTATTTTAACAAAATTTTCTTTCCTACCTGTCTTTGAATACAATGACTGACTGAATTTAAAATTAAAATATATATGTAATTTTTATTATTATAATTTAAAATACAATAAATATTTTTAGTATCTGCCAGCCATCAGCACAGATGGCAGCTGTGACATATTACTGCTCAGCTATTATAGCTTTTACAGACGATTTTCTTAAGCTAAACAGAAATAACAGGGCCGTGTGCTGACGGCAGAGTAGAATACAATTGTCACCAACCCAAATCTCTCCCGTGGGTGTCGTACAAGGCGACTAAGGATAAATCAGTGATGAGGAATGGGCAGCAGCGTTCCTCTTATACCACCTAGCAAATTAGCAATAGTACTGCTACTTTTGTGTCCGATAAATGGCAATAGGCTCGCCACCTATTACATGGGACTTATCATAGTTTGCGAAACGTGGGTGCTAGTTCACCTCTGCCTACCCTTTCGGGGATATAGGCGTGATTTATGTATGTATGTATGTGAACAGAAATAACATAAACTGAACGGAAAGAGGCGATGAAGCGCACAGTACTTCTTAATGTAAATTATTAAGGTTTGTACTGACAACACCACTTCTCTCAAATCAAAATGCTTCTACACCTTAATCCACTGTGATAAGTATTGTTTTGGCACTTGCCAGCTGACCTAAAGCACGTACCTACTTAAACGATACTCTGTCCCGAGAAGATCAAGGAAGTTCGCACGCCTTAACACCTACGTTAAGCGGCTATAACGCGGCGGATTAACGACCTTATTCCCCCGCAAATAGATTGAAATTACGTTTAATGGGGGGACTGCGTAATAACTAATTAGGAGCTCAAATTAGGAACGGGTTGGTCTCGTTTCCAAAGTATTGTCATTTGTTGTAATTAGATTGCAACAATTTTTCTTTTGGAAATAGCAGCAAGATATTCGGAAGAGCAATGCTGGTCTGCCTGCTAACAGTCCAATATAAATGTGCCTGGATCCACATCGGCTCCTTACGATAGAAAGTGAACCCTCATATATTTTCACAACATTGCTATTCCGAAGCATTAGGAGTAGAATGAATAATAATTTTGTATAGGTACAGACCACAGATATATCTATATCTGTGGTACAGACCGAGTAAACAGATCAATTCATTTGCCATTAATAGTAAGTGCAAAATTCCCAATGGGATATACATTTTCTAGACACCACTCGTTTAGTGACCAAATTTTTATTTTTATTTTTTTGAGTATACCTAAGTACATACAAAGAATAACTTAATTTTTTACAAAATATTTAGGGTATTTTTTCTTATTTTTTTCTGAATTTGAACAAATAAAACACATAATAATATAATAACCAAAAATTACCCATCTAATGACCGCCACTATCGAACATAGCTCAAACAAATGCCGTGATTGAATTGAGAGAATATCATACATAGTTAACAGTTAATAATAGTACGAAGAGCCCTTCGACATTCCCTGGATAATATGGGTAAATGAACTGTCAGATGTCGTATTGAAAAGTTTTGAGGTAGACTGTCCGTGTTATATTTGAACATGCGAAATGTTTGATGTGGTTCAGTTTAACGCAGTTGTTTTATAACGCGTCATAGGTTCGAAACAAAGTTTATTTCGTGTCAAACTATGATGGGACCGGCATCGTCATTACTTCATCACCAGCATTTTAATGTCCCCACTGCTGGAGTATTATGCTTTCCATGGCGATGGAAGAATATTATGGGAAGAATGGGCCATATCCCGCCACGCTATTAGCGATGTAGCCAGGTCCAATGGCCTTAAAGTGCCTGCAGCACGAAGAACTCGATTTAAAAATTTTAGTGGTCACCTATCCAAACTTGAGCAGCTTCAGCGAACTATTAAAATAAAAATATATAAATCAAAATATTATTATATAAATAAAGCTCAAATATAAATTCACTCTCTCCAGTCATCAGTCTATCGATATGGTCCTTTCCCTCTAATTGGAGGATATGATTCAAAAGGGGGTGTTTTAGAAAGATACATCGTTTGAAAGACGACATTTAAATTTTTTCAAATCGCACCGGTAATGGACTCTAAAATTATACATACATACTTCCTAAAATACAGCTTCCCAAAAAATACTAGTCCAGTCACAACTAAAAGAAATTGGAAAACATACACAACTGGGCCTAATGAAGTTATAAGGGTTCCGGCTGAATATTAAAATAACGGACACAAAGCCTTCTGGGAATATATAAATAATATTTCCTCTGAATAAATAAACTACCAAGATGGGTTCAGAATCCTTTTAGGAGGTTTGTATTGGAGCTTGCCGTGTGGTGACGGAAGAGCAGAGCTCCCGAGGGCGTCGTACAAGGCGACTAAGGGTAAAGACAGCGATAAGTAATGAGCAGCAGCATTCCTCTTATAGTACCTAGCTACCTACCACGTCCTAGCAATATACCTACTAGGATTTTTATAGGCGTGATTTATATATTGTTACGTATTATGTAGATAAATGAGGATCTCGCTAGCGCAGTGGCATAGCCCGCTTGGCCTGCGATTGCGTAAACAAAGCCTAGTTTCCCTAGGCCGGTCATTGGATGGGTGACCAAAAATTTATTATCTCGAGTTCCTACATGCTTCGGAAGGCACGTTAAGCTGGTGGTCCCGGCTGCATCTGCAGTCGTTAATACCCACCAACACGCACTGGGACAGCATGGTGGGTTATGGCCCAATCTCCATATATTCTTCCATCCATAGGGAAGGCCCGTGCCCCAGCAGTGGGGACATTAAAGGGCTGGTGATGATGATGATATAGGTAAATATGTTACGTATTGTATGGTTCCTATTGTTTATTGGAGTAGACTGCGAAATTGCCACGTGGTTCAGTGACGTTATTCCTATATATAACATAAAATATAGTATCGCGCTCAATATCGGTACGTGAAATATCTACAGTCCGTTGTCCCCGTTTATAAGGTGGACAATGGACAGCTAATTTTTTTGACGGTCCGTTTGTCCCCATGATGGGTACAAAAAGATGGGGACAGTTGGCATGCACCACAGATATATCAATTCATATATCTGTGGCATGCACGATCTTATAAGATTGAAGATGTCGTCTGTATGTCGCTTACAAATCATCGAATTACGTTTTTCATAAAATGTCGGAATTCGTGAATACTTTGACCTTCTTTATACATCGCAGGTAAGTTCTCTTGTGTGTGATCATCAGCAGCGGAGCGAGCGAAACGAGCGGAGCATTGATATATCTGTGAGCTCTATAGTACCTATTAGTATCCATATTTAATGGATTTTTAATTTATTTCATTAAAGAAATTACCTAATAGCTTTTCACGACGTATAGACCTTGTATGAAAAGTCTGATCGACGTTTTGCCTGCGACATGTATTTTAAGGCACTTTGATTTTAATATTTTTACAAATAGGTAGGTACTTCGAGGTGTGAAAGTGATCGTCTAAGGGTAAAGACAGTAAAGAATATGCTTTTTCTTAAATTATTTCATCTATAAACACAGCAATCTCTTTAATGTAATTGTTAAACAAAAGAAGATTAATAGCGTGTGGTTATGTTATTGTATGTGCATGTGTGCCTGCCTAGTTAGATTCTCACACAGCCACATAAAAAGTTTATGTTACGTTTGAGAGTTACTTTCTTTAAACCACATTTCGAACATCGCGTTGTTCCGAAATGTTCACCGTTATTGTACAAAACACCATAACAACTTTTTTTAACAAGCCAGCCAGGTAGCCCCTTCCCTATTTCGAGTGAAGTTAGCGCACGTCAAGCTGTTGTGTTAGGGCAACCGTACTGTAGTTAGCTTCATTCGAGTACAATGCCGCCGAGCCGAAAGGTTCGTGATTTTAACGAAAACAAACGAGTTTATTGACGTTTGAAACTAACTTTTGAACACGCTCACTCCATAATATCACAAACGAACAATGTAATAAATGTATACAACTGTGAATAGTGTTGTTATGGTGGTGTTTAGCAAAGTTATTTGACTGCACACTAGTTAACGGAGCGACAACCGTGCCAAGTTGAAGAGCGCAACAGTTTGTTTCGCCTTACGCGGCCGTGTGCGATCTTCGATTTTGTTAGGTTATACTTCGTTGTGGCGAAGTCAGTCAGACGCTAGATTCTGAGGTGGGTTCTCGTCGCGTGTTCTAACGTACGAAAACTTTTGGCTTGCGGGGGATTGTGTAAGGAATGTTATGGAAATTGGTGCGAAACTTGTACGTATGTCGGAAAAGTGGTGTACGGCAGTGTAAAAGTGTTTTCCAGTGAATGTTTTCTGTGCGAGTGCATTCTTTGGTGATTCATCTGTTGAACAAGAAATTCTGTTGCTGTATTGGGCATAAAATAATGTGTAACTCCGAAAGTATTCATTGAATGCTGCGGGGCTTGTGGACCAGTGTCTTGTAGATGAAGCTGTGGCAAAAGGTATGTAATTATCAGTCATAGTCTAACTTATTATTATTCTCAATTATTCGCTTACTTTAAGTCAACTGTTATGATAATGAACTAGATGTTTATTACTGAAGTTTTCGTTGCCTAAAGTAAACACAGACTTTGATTTAGGCATACTTACTTAATTAATTAGCAATTTATTGATTAACTAAATCACTTGATCTTTGATGATGCGTGACATGTGTAGTGATTTATTCGATTTTAATTTTAACATTATATAAATTGTTAGAAAAATTAGTACAAAGATTTTGGTGGTTAGAAGCCGCCTCAAGATCATAATTTTTCGAAATTCTTTTCTAACCACCAAAATCTATATGTAGTGAATATTAGTTAGATAGTATAGTTATCTTAATTTCCTTGTTATGGATTGTATGTGTTTTATTTTTTGTCATCATCATCATCACCCCTTTAATGTCCCCACTTCTGTGGCAATAAGGCCTTTCCTATGGACGGATTAACTTCCGAAGCATGTAGGGAGTGGAGATAATATATTTTTGGTCACCCATCCAATGACCGGCCTATGTTAGTGAATTTAGTTTTCGCGATCGTGGGAAGAGCACTCTAGCTACTACATCAAGGAGCTCCTCATATTTTATAGGGACCTATGTGTTTTTAATTAAAAATGTTGTTAATAATTTATCGATTTATTTAAAAAAAAAACATTTCTATATTTGCAATTTTAAATAAAATGGTAATTTGAAAATTGAGATTTGGCAAACAGCAATGTGACTCTTGTAATCATTGAGTTATAAGCAAAGAGAATACAATACTACGTAAGATTTATATCTTACGTAGTATTATAACCTTATGGTTATAATAGTAGTTCAATGCTTGTAATAGCGTCTTTTTGACGTCATGCAATTGAAGCTGTCAGTAAGTTGCTAAATTAATAAGTAAATAGAATTAAAGATAAAAACATTAGGTACAGATAAGGTAGGTAGGTAGGTACTTACAACAATATTGTACCCAAATAGGTTTTTCTACTTGATATACTTTTTGTTTTTATTATTAGCTGGGCTCATAATTACGATTTTTATCCGTTGCTAATTCTCTGTCTTCCATGCTGACCTGGGAGCGAAAAAATATCATAGAATGTGTCAGCCCCGAATCACTCCGGGTGTAAAAGTCGACTAAGGGCCGTAAATAACATAAAAGGTAAACCATCATCAACAACAACGTTCACGTAGCTAGGTCCAATTCTATTTATATTTTAGACATCTTGACTATAATTAGTTAAAAATTTGCTAAGTACCTAATAGGTTTGACTTTGACATTTACCTACTTAGGTAGGTACTTACTTAGTTGCATTACCTACCAGGTTAATAAAATTACTTTTTGTTACAATAATAATTTACACGTTTATTTAAGTTGCCTTTGATTACTTATCTATTGCAGTAGCAATTACGTAAATTTAATTTTGCGCCGTTCGCCGCCTCACGTTTCGCCAATTAGGTAGGTACCTATTTCAAGTCAATTTGTCATTTACAGTGGTCATCTACTCATTCACTCCATTCACATTCATGACATTTCGCACGGAATCAATTCACCTCTTCTCCGGTCTTATTCTTCCTCTCTAAACATCCAATTATAATGTAATGACAATTTGACCCAATTTACAAAACATGCACAAAACTCGTAACTGGTAAACAGGAATTGTTCACCTAATATAAACAGACAATAACTAACTTTTTCATGATTTGCAATATTAATAATACGATTGCAGATGTTGCCTTTTTAAACCCCCAAGATTCGATCGAACCACCTTATGTCGGTAGCCAGGACCACTGACACTCCTTCAAACCTTTAATATTGGGAACCTCAAACCTGTACTATATTAATAAGGCTAAAAGTACGCAAGCCAGACCCCTTGGGAATATAATCCGTATCATTTATTTCAAAAACTGTCAAAACCACCCACCCTGTTCTGTCTGTTGTCGAATTAACGGCATTTTTTATGTACCTACGCACTTTTTAACAATGCCCCCGTGGTGGTTTTAGTAAAGGCTGTTCAGGTAAATATTACTTAATTGACTTAAACGTAACGTTTGCTTGAAAATTGTTTTTATAATGTGCAGGAGTGCACCACCCCTGCCTCCTGTGTGTGTCTTATAAGACGACTAAGATAATACTTACGAACAATGCGCAACAGCCCAGCAGCGTTCTTGGAGCACCATCTAAATTACTGCAATTAAATTTAGTGGTAAATGGCAATAGGCTCGCCCCCTATCACATGAGACCTGGCAAAACGCGTGTTAAAATATCTTTGCCTTTCTCTTAAGGGAGAAAAGACTTATCGATGTATGCAGTAGATTAAATTATATATTTTAAGGATAGCACAGAATTTAGCCAAACAAACGCGGTTGTTTTTTTGAAATAAAAGTTAAGTGCATGATCCAATTTATTAAGAGTGGGTTCCATTTATTTTTCATTACTCGCGTTCATTAGTCCAAGAGACGGTCTCGCTCACGTTTAAGTGTCTTGTCACGTCCAAAAGCTTCCACTGTACTCTAGTTTAGTCAGTAATTTACTTAAAGTTTTAGCGTTTTTCTAATCAAAAGGGCATCCGCTGGTCCAATCAAGCCTTTTTCTTTTCAAAAAGTAATCAGAAATAAGCTTGGGAGTGCCTATTTTTTCATTTAAAAACTGAAATTAGGTAAGTAATTAAATTAATAACTAACAATTCTAAGCAAAAAGTGTGTATTTAATAAGTAAGCAAGACAGAGCTAAAATATAAGCTATTATAATGAAAGACTGGCCGTGTGGTGACGGCAAAGTAGAATACAATTGTCACCATCCCAAATCTCTCCCGTGGGTGTCGCACAAGGCGACTAAGGATAAATCAGTGATGAGGAATGGGCAGCAGCGTTCCTCTTATACTACCGTCCTGACAATGTACTGCGACTTTTGTGCCCGATAAATGGCAATAGGCTCGCCACCTATTACATGGGATTTAACATAATTGGCGAAACGCGGGTGAGAATTCACCTCTGCCTACCCCTTCGGGGATAAGGGCGTGATTTATGTATGTATATGTATGTATGTTATAATGAAAGAAACCCTCTACCATCCACGGAGCCTGGGAATCCTAAACCGGTCGTTCCGGTTTTGAGACCATCATAATCAGTTTACCCGGAATTTGATACTTGGACAATTCCTGGCTTAGCATTGATCCGCTTATTGCACATAAATAATACATAAATTACGCCTATTTATCCCCTAAGAGGTAAGTTTACACCGATGTTAGGTCTTACGTCACCCCTTCGGGGATGTGGGCGTGATTTATGTATGCACGTAGGTAAGTATGTATTGCCATCAAGCGGTAATAATGCCCGTAAATCGCAGTATACGCTAGGCGATATACCTAAGAGGAAAGCTGCTGTCCATTACTCATCGCTGTCTTAAACCTTAGTCGCCTTGTACGACACCCGTGGGAGATATTGAGAATGGAGATAAATAAATTCCCAATTCAGCTCTGCCGTCACCATCACACGGCTAAGATAAATAAATGCTGTTTCAAAACGTTCCAGTTATTTCTCAGAAATTCTGCAACTGTTCAGTTCAAACCGAAGAGTGCGATTTCTCAACTGTGACATTTGTTGGAGGACGAGAAAAATGCCTTACGGGCCCCACCAATCACTCGGTCTCCCTCCAAAACTTTTTGTATTAGTTTCCGAAACCTTAGGTGAAAGGCGTATTAAACCACTGTACCAAAACCATCTTTAATACTTTTTCGGACTGGGAGTAAATATCATTACAAAACAAAACATCAACGACGACGACATTCAGAAAACTTATTATGATCAGCGCCATATACACATAAAACATAACTACATATTTACAAATCAAAAAGCATACTATCTATTGACATAGTCTCTTCTTCTTTTTCTCCCTGTCCTGTTCCCCGTCAGTCTGGGATCGGCGCAGTATGTTTCCTCTTCAATTCATATCGGTCAGACGTCATCAAGCCATCCAGTCCCTTTTGTTTCATATCATCCATCACACCGTAAAGGTGCTAGTGATTAATGAATGTATAGAAAAGAGACGGAACGGACCATGTCGAGAGACTGATGAAAGGAGAGAGTGATTAGAATGACAACATTCCAATCCATACTGCTCAAGGTTTTGGTTTTGTCTTATTGACATAAAGTGTAAATACATACATACATAAATCACGCTTATATCCCCGAAGGGGTAGGCAGAGGTGAACTAGCACCCACGTTTCGCCAATTATGTTAGGTCCCATGTAATAGGTGGCGAGCCTATTGCCATTTATCGGGCACAAAAGTCGCAGTACATTGCTATTGCTAGGTGGTACAAGAGGAACGCTGCCGCCCATTCCTCATTATTGATTTATCCTTAGTCGCCTTGTACGACACCCACGGGAGAGATTTGGGATGGTGACAATTGTATTCTACTCTGCCGTCACCACACGGCACAAATTGTATTTGTTGTAAATCTGTACCTACCTACACTTCGAAACGTCCCGGTCAACCTGAGCAGATATTATTTTTCCAAATAGTCCGGTTAATCTACAGCGCAACTGAAATGAACTTAATGAAAGTAATTAACGGCGGTATCCGCTGGGGCTCGTTACGGGATGCCATTTATTGGTTTTGGCGCCAATTTGTTGCTTCAAGGCATTTCGGTGGATGCCACCAGTGTATTTACTTCCGACAGTTGATAAACAAATTTGTTAAACAGTTTCCAACAATAGTACGACCGGGGATTCCTGCAGGAATTATTTTCGGCAGACGAATTTGTCCCGACAGGCCACAAGTTTCTCTGAATTGAGACTAATTTATAGTCTGACTATCTTGTCGCGTGGTCAGACAGGACTTGCACCGATGACATTTAAGGGCCTGGAAAACTTGAAGGTTTGGTACCAGAGTGACTTGGTCTCCGGTCTCTGCGCAAAAGATGTGCAAAGTTTTTAAATTTGCGGAAACGGTTTGCATGAAGAGAAGTTCTTGATTAGGTACTGCCAAACTAAAATTCGTCTCAAAACCAGAAAGACTAGCTTCACAGTGATGTCAAAATACTATAGGGACAAAAAATTAAGGCTATAATTAAGTATTATTACATTCTATCTGTGTCACATAATAATATGTGTCTACTTGTCCTATTTTCTACTTCTATCTCATTATTAAGTGGACTCAAAGAGGAAACGAATCCTAATGTGGGAAATAATTACGTTCGAAATTTTTCTGACCCAATTCTTTTCCTCATAAAATTTTGAAATAACATGAATCTGAAATTGAAATATATTATTCCTTTTCTCCGTCGTCCTCTGTCCCTCGGCAACAATGATTATTGTCAATTCCTACCATTTATTTAATTTAATTTTTATTTTTGTTTGTTCATCTCGTTACACTGAGAAGAAGAAAAGCAATTGATTACAGAAACTTTAACACAATTACTTTAGCATCCACTTATTAAGTTTGTAAATCTCAGGGCGCTTCTTTAACTAACAAAGTACTGGTGAGAATAAAAAATCTAGCCTCAACTCCTTTGATTCGTTCAATTAATTGGGCAGCCGTTAATTACCGCCAAGGCAACTTGCAGGGGACGCCGCACGGTCTACAGTATCTTCATCAGCCGCTTTATCTTCAAGTGGTTCCCCTCGAACGTGCCCAAGTGCCGATACATCGGTGTCACTTCCCCCCACTCCTGTGAAGTAGCCCCTAACTTTACCACAGTTTGAATATGGGAGCGAAATTTGCATCGCAAAAAAATGGCTGAACACATTCTTGCGAGGGCACTTTTGGAGAATCCAAAAGTGGGTCGGCACTTGTTTTTTCTTGGGCCCGCTTCCTTTTTCGAGCTTTTACGGTTCTAACATCTGTAATGTGTTTATTAAGACACCCCCATTTAAGTGGTCTGGATGTGTATTTCATATGATACTAAAAAAGATGTAATTCGAAAACGCAATGTCTTCAAAAACAACTATCAAGTGATTTTAGTTAACTGTTTGAAAGTGTTTTAGTTTTTTTGTTACAATTTAACAATGTGTAAGTGAGTAGAGTAGATAGTGTTATTGCTATCAGTCATCTACTGATGTGTTCCCACGGTGCTCCTGTTGTGTTTCTAGTGTTCAGAACAGGCTCAACCAACCTGGTTGAACCAAAGCAAACATTTCCCTTTCAATGTAAACACACGCTTGAAATTCTAGTTCAGCAAAATGTACTCATGGATGGTTATTGCATTGTCTACAGATGGTTACTTACAAATGACGTCATAACTACCATGTAAAGATATCATTGTGTAAAACGTAAATTAGAGTTTGCAATGCGTTTATGCACTAACATGACTGTGATATTGTGCCGTGTGGTGACAGCACAGCAGAATACAATTGTCACCACCCCAAATAATAATATATCCCGTGACTACAGCGATGAGTAATGAGCTGCAGCATTCCTCTTTTATACCATCAAGCAATATAATGCGATTTTCGTGCCCAATAGATGGCAACAGGCTCTCCCCCTATTACATGGGACCTATATCACCATTGGCGAAAAGTGGGTTTTAATACATCACTGTCTCCCCTTCGGGGATAAATAGGCGTGATTTATGTGTTGACTATGATGGCTGTTGCTAGGTTATTACAAAGAGTAATTGTATTAAGTAATAGACTGTCGTGATCTATTTCGGGATATATGATAAGAAAATATTAATTTTCTTGTCGACTCCAGCTAAACAAACACTTAGGCGCTATTTTGTTAGCAAGCTGTTGTAATTTCGTAGGATGATCGTTATACCTTGTAAATAATATTACAAAGCCCTTATTATCAGTGAGAGGGGGAAAAAAGTGAAATTATGCAAATTGTATTCGAGTTTTCACATTGTGAGGCCCCCATTTATAATAATGAATTGAATTGTGTAATGAAATTCAAGGAAGAGGGTGCAAAAATCTTTGGGTGTGACTGAGGGTAAAATAGAGTGAAACCTTTTTTTTCCAAGGCTCTTTGACAAGTCAAAAAAGCAAATCTGAATTCGTCTTACCTAATAGTATTGCCCGTTGTTTACTGTATATATCTATACCTCTACACTACACAAGGTACAGTAAAGATTGTTATCAAAAATAAAATGTCTGCCGGTTTCTACGCTGGCTTGTCTACACGCAACTGATTGACTACACCCGTATTCATGAACATTACTATGAGGTGCGTTAACGCACAGGCTCCCAAAAACCTATTCATAGACAATACTTGAGTGACAAAACATAGAGAAATGTCTTACTTCGCACAGTGTTGCTTCTTTACTTTTATTGGGGGCTTTATCCATGTAAGTAGATACACCAGTCCCATTGTATCTTCCCACACTATGATACCAATATTGACTTCGTTAGAAAATATAAAAATAAATTGTTAATTTGATGGCCGCTTTGAACGAAAGACCGCTGGCCATTAACCTAGAGGTTCGAATCCTGGTAGGGGTCATATTTTGGTGATAAATACAGACCAGACAGTTCTCAGTTCTTGAGTCATGCTAGTTTATTTATATTTTCTAATTATGTCCAGACAAAATGCTAGAAATATCTAGAAAATTTCTTGTCCTCATGCGGGAATCGATCACTCGTTCTCCGTAATCCGGACGGCTGCCTATAGGTACCACTTAGCCAACCAGGACATCCTGGTGATCACGTATAAATTCCTTCAAATCTAATTGTCTAACTAATAAACATATTTAAAATTGAATCACCCCAAAGTCGAAGGTGGAGTTCGCATAACAATTGTCGCTCGATTAAATGCTATTTCGACACTCCTATCTGTGTATGTGGCATCTCTATCATGGTGGTTGCTCTAAACGCTTCATATTGTTCTCGTCGGCATTCTCCGGTGAAAACAATGAATAAATCGGGCCCCGTAACGCGAGACCGAAATAATTAGAAAAGTTTACCTTTCCGAGGTCCGTTGAAGGCATTCAAACAATGAACCAAATATTCAATAGCGGATGGCAATTACGCGACGCCGCCAACGTGTTACGCTTGTACAAGCTACGACATGTCGAGGTATACACATCGTCATCAGCTCCCCACTTCTGGGACACAGGCCTTCCCTGTGAATGAATCAAATATTAATAATAATATTTTTTTTACACTCACACTTATTATCCAGCCCAAAGTAAGTAGCCTAGGCACATGTGTTATGGATACTAGATGACGGTCATATTTTTGATATCATAATAATTATGTAAGGACGTATAAATGTTGAAAATATACTACATAAACTTATACACAACCATGACTCGAGAACAAATATGTGTGTTCATCACAAAATTTGCCCCTACCAGGATTTGAACCCGGGGCCTATTAGTGACCAGTGATCTGAGTATTGGAGCCGGTCGTTAGATGGATCAGAAAAAATTGGCGCTAACGCACCGCGCTGCCAAGTGTGGATTGGTGGGTATTAACGACTTCAAATGCAGCTGGGACCAACGGCTTAGCGAGCCTTCCGAAGCACGGAGGAACTTACATTATTTACTTACATTAACATTGATAATACTTTTTTGGTCAACTATCCAATGACCGGTCTCAGCGAACATTGATTATTTTACAAAATCACAGGCAAAATATCATGGCGTTCATGTGCACTTTGCAATTTGCTAAATGTATATAAACTATTCCATTTTCGTATTTCTTATCCGCCGACAGTGATAACCAATCTTGATAAATAACATTTTTACTACGTAACCTTCAGACAGTTAAGCATTTATCTGCGTCGATTTCTTTTTATAATTTTTTTATGGTTTATATATTGCATAGCTTATTTTCATATCCATGGTACTTACCGTACATGTTTAACTAGTGGTCGCCCGCGGCATCGCTCGCGTTAATGTCGGTTGTTAATAGCATATAGCCTTCCTCAATAAATGGACTATCCAACACAATAAAAAAAATTTCAATTTGAACCAGTAGTTTCTGAGATTAGCGCGTTTAACCAACCAACCAAACAAGCAAACTCTTCAGCTTTATAATATTTTGTATAAATATTTCTGAGTCGATACTTGATATGCTCAGTGTCTATTCTAGTTTTGAGATAATATAATGTATGTCTTCCAAATCATAACTATTAAAATATCAATAGGGTAAAATCCCCTTAAACCGCTTTGCAGCCCACTACGACGACTAATAAATTTGTAAATTTGAAAACAAATCCCCCAATACCGCCAATTTCGATGATGGAAAAAATATAGTACACAAAAAATCCTTACTTGGACATACCGATTTTTTATTAAATAATTATATGTTTCATTACATCAATTAAGTACACATTCATTTTTCTGCGCTTCTGAAATGTGGGTAGCTTAAAAAAGCTAGCTTCAAATAACGCGCGCCAGTATCAAAATGAGGCCTGGCTTAATGAAATAAAAACTCTTTCTGGTGCCATTCCTTTCTTTTTGCCCCCATAAATAAGTCTTACAGCTGTTATTTTTATCTGAACGAGCCCGCGTTCGGCTTCGGAAACATTAAGATTTTGCGACCGACTCATTGAATTCGGGCTATTTAGGCAGTCAGATATCATTTTACTGTTGCTATATTCTATTCTTTAGTTGAGTTTAATGAAATGCGCACAATGTTTGCGGATGGGTGACCAGAAATTCTTCCCGGCTGCATTTTGCTTGTTGGAGGGCAACCTGATGGGGGTTACGGCCAATTCTTCCTATATTCTTCGTTAATTACTAATAGTTAATTAATACATATGACTAACCGCTATATTTCTTGTGTGATAGTTAAACAATATGCGCTGACAAATCACCAATAGGACCGCTGCTTTATTCCTAGTTCTTATTGGTTTTTGTTTTGCCGCTCACACTTCGTATTGCACATTAACACGTCAGGTTATCACAATCTGTAAAATTTTCTCAATCGGCTTTGTGCTTTACGTCAATCGATTAAAGGTGGACAATCAGTTATTTATAAAGAAGACTATTTTGACAGTTTTGGATAGTCTGATTTATTTCCGAAGGGCGTAGACCGAGGTACTAACACATATGATAAAAAGCCAGGGCATAAAATTCGTTCAGGTTTTCTGCAAGGTCACGAAGTATGAAGTTGAAAAGAAAAAGACAAACAAGTTACTGTTAAAAATGCACTGCTTGAATATTTACTAGTTAAGCACCAAGGAGAATGACTTGGCTATATACTTAATGGAGGTCGTATGCAAACAACTGGCATAGCTCTGAATATAACTTATTAAGTAACAGGAACCAATATGAAAAATATTACGTTTGTATACCTAAGTATAAATAAAATAATTGTTACTGTACAAAGAAAAAAGAGAACTAATAAAATATCCCGGAACTGAATAAAACAAATCAATATTGTTTAGCGTCTTCTAAGAAAAATTTCTGTTCGTTATTGTTGATCTTATTTCAATTGTTTTTATCTACGAAGCTGCTTTGAGAGAGCGCGTGGTGATTTTACGGCTTATCTCCTTGCGTTTCCAAGAAGGTCTATGTGGTCAGCAGCATGTTCTTTATTAAAATAAACAAAAACTGCACTACTTACCTTTAAATAGACATGGGAACACTTGTGTTATATGCACGACCTTAAGACTCAATTTTGCGATATTAATAATTCAATGCATATTGGCTTTTGAATTAAAAAACTATACCTAACCTACTAAGTAGTATGATTTCATCTTCGACCCTATACAAATTTAAGAAATTTACTACAATACTCTAAAAATATTAATAATTAAAATTAAAATTTATGTTAAATGTTACATTTATTATTAAAAACATCATATTTAGTATTAATTTTCAAAGAAAAGCTGATTGTGGATGTTTTCTATAATTTTAATAGAGTAGACCTTTCCTTTCTTGGCAGATGGCGTCTAAAGAAATAAATCGAAAATTTGCAACAAAAATGTCTGTTGCTTCTGTAATGTGGCATTGGAAACAGGAATGCAAGTAAAAGAATTCCCGGAATTATTTTTTAGTCAAGCGACGAACCGTCTCGCGCTAAAGCAACAAAGAGGGGTAGATAACAAAAGAATAGCGCCAATAAACCAGTGGAAGTACCATTACCAGTGCACGGGGAGTTGCCGCACAAATCTGACTCTTATAACATACGGCATTGGGTTCATGTCCAATTCAATGGTGTCTTGATTTGATAGGCCTAGAGCAATGTGATAGTCTGATGTTCAAAAGGGATCATTGAAAGAAAGATTCTTTTTAGTGTGATTACAATATCAGGCACTCTTTCATTCATCAATAGCAAAAAAATACGAATTGGACGCTCAAAATTATTTCATTTATTTATTTTAATGGATACCTACACAGACAGATTACATTCAATATGAGACTAAATTAAGTATGATACCTTAAATATGACCAACTTTATGTAAGTTCAATTGTGTCTTTTGGGTGTGGCATTGAACCCTGATTTTCTTCCCCTCTTCACCTATTAAAGCTCCCCCAAAGTAGACGTTGCGTCTTAGGCGCGGCTGTTTCCGGTAGTGCACCGTTAGGTAAGACTCAATTATTTAAGGGAGAGTAAAAGTGAAACACGGTTCATTGTGTTGCCCTTCTTCTACCTGCCCTATTCCCGGTTTATCTGGGGTCGGCGCAGTATGTTTCCTCTTTCATTAATATCGATCATAAAATGCCATGAAGACATCCTCTCCCTTTTGATAGTGATGAATGATAAGAAAATTTGTGCCGTGTGGTGACGGCAGAGTAGAATACAACTGTCACTTCCCCAAATCTCTCCCGTGGGTATCGTATAAGGCGACTGAGGATAATTCAGTGATGAGGAATGGGCAGCAGCGTTCCTCTTATACCACCTAGCAATGTACTTCGACTTTTGTGCCTGATAAATTGCAATAGGCTTGGCTGGGACTTGACATAGTTGGCGAGACGTGGGTGCTAATTGACCTCTGCCTACCCCTTCGGGGATATAGGCGTGATTTATGTATGTATGTATTAGTTTACTCTAGTTGAAGCCATTTTGCAATAATCCTGCTGCCACTCCCTCGGTTTTATCTGTTTGAGTACACGCTGCTATCAACAGCTAACCTCACTATGTATTTTTCAAACAGGTTTTATCGATATTATCGCTTATCGTGCCCGTAATCATATCATCGCGACAGGCTTGATGCCTTTGTTGGTTATAACGGAAATTATTATTAATTTTTCGGTGAGCGCACGGTTTGTTCTGACGTGGACTTCCAATTTTATTCCCATAATGCTCAGTTAATACTTTTACCGCTGTATTAATGTGACTATAACATTACACCGAAAAATCATCGACCTAAACGAGAAATATTTACAATCAGAAATTCATTAAACAAATCATTGATACCATTACATTACATAGATTTTTGGAAGTGCATTATTGGTAGTACATGGTGGTTAGAAATACTAAAAACCAACCTGTACTACCAATAAAGTTAAATTCAGCAAAACTGCAATATTAACCCGAGAGGCCCAACAAGTAATCATTTTAACAAGAGAATAAAATTTCCGAATCTTCGTACAAACAAGGTAAAATACAAAGTTGATTTTACCGCTCATAGTAAGGATTTATCTTCTGGTAGACGACGGATCAAACTTAGTAAAATGCCTCATTATTATTTCGGATTAGTTTAAATCAAGGGATCGTGCTCGGCTAAAATACGTTAAGGCATTAAATGGTTCTCTCAAGTATTTTACTATCCGTAATTATTCTTGGTATAAGAGATTAAGGGTTACCTTTCTAGGTGTAGGTATGTTCAAGTTGCCCTTTGGGTAAATTTAATTATTCAAAAGTGCCTCCAGAGGTGATTGTACTTTCTAAATTTGCATCATACCAAACTGGTAACTTAAATGCTTGAAGATTATTGAACATAACCTGTTCGAGAGACAAAAAATGGGAAAAGAATTTTTTTTTCTGGCCAATGCAAGTTTACGTTTGAGAATTTATCCGCTAAAGATCCTGTGGAAGGTTAACTGTTGCTACATGAACTAGAAACACACATAACTGTAGAACTTAGCCTGGCAACGGCTTATCAGAAGTTATGCAAACCACATAGTTACCAAGAAAACTAATTACCCTTTGGCAGTTTCCAAATTTCTATCATACACAGACACTGCACTTTGGAACCATGCAGTTCCAATTTAGCAGTTACACTAATTCCATAACGCAGTCGTATCAGCAGCGAACAAAGACGCGTAGATGAAGCAAAACCAATTTAACATAATTAGTTAACCTCCATTTCGCTCATGTGAACTCGAGATAACAGTGTCATGTTGGTATCTATCTACCTACGGTTGGATTCCTGATAAATTGAGGCTATGCATGTTAATGGAAAGTTTGTGTTCTGGTGATGGCGCCATGTCGCGTTGGCGGGCTCATATTATACCGGGCTTGATCCTGAAATGGAACTGTTTAGTTATCCAAAAACACATTATATGTTTGATTTTAAAGTACAGTTTGATAACCACATAGGTAATAAGATATTTGATTAAGAGTTCAATGCCGTATCGTGTCGGCCTGTTGGCCTGCGATTGTGTCAAATTAAGCAAATTACGCTAAGGCCGGTCATTGAATGGATGACCAAAAAAATATAAATTGCCGGTGACCCAGCGGTGGGGACATTGGTGAGGTCTGATATTATTGTGATTTAATTGCCCCTATTACATGGCGCCTAATATAATTGGCAAAACATGGTTGTTATTTCTCCTCTGCCTATACCCCTTTGGGAAATACTTCATAGTCGCGATTCATGTATGTATGTAGAATTTGTCAACAGATTACTGATTACTCTTGACCAATAGGAATTTTTCATCATAATGAAGCTTAAAGATGATGCAGTTGACGTTCTCAACAAACGAAACTCAAATTGTTTAATTTATATATGAAACACAAAGCTTGCCTAGATTCGCACTTAACTAAGTACCTATATTAGAAACTTCCAAATCCGGATTACCTCCTCTGGACTGAACTCTATCCAATTCCGCTAACACCTTACGCCGTTTAGCAACCAACGCTGAAACTTTAGTTTTCCTAACATTAAGTAGAATATTTTTAGAACGAAAAAATAAAACCACCTTTCTCCTAATATTCAACAACCAATTTACCTACATTGTATTCTATTATCATTCGTTGCGTGAATCACCTGGAATGGCATTCGCTGTCAGCGGAATTTGTATTTTCTGAACTATACCCTTGCCGTCTTAGCTTCGTGTAAAAGCTGTGCATCATCGAAACGACCATACTTGATCTGACATCAAGTATTCATGTGTAATTGCAGATTTAAACTTGTAGCTTTTGTATGTAATAAGCATTTAGTTTCTATTCTTGTTAAATAATACTAAACGAGAACCTGATTAGACATACCTCATAGTCGCGGTAATATTATCTATTTATCATTACCGTGCTATAGTATTCGACTAATTAATTTGACCGGTAAAGATACTTACATTTCGCCAATTATGTTAGACCCTATATAATAGGGAGGGAGCCTATTGCTATATATCGGTGGTGATAATGGAATTCTGACCTGTAATCACCACACGTTTCTCAATTTCCTGCTCTGTTCCGAACGTACTATTAGGATCGCCTCAATAATTATTTTACAACCGTAGTCTCTTTTAAACAAACAAACAAATATTCTTTATTGCGCACACAGTAACAAAAAATATTAAAAAGAACAAAGAGCAATAGACAGTTTTTATTTCTCGTTATCATCAAATGTCATTTTGCAACCAGATTATCAGTATTCACTCATTCAATGTACTTAGTTCTCGGTCTACCTCCCCCGATGAGAAGATTACGTCAACATTTCAATTAAACTTTTTCATCATGTTATTTATTATGCATAAAAATATTTGATCTCCGGCTCTTGCAATTCTACTCAATACTTTGTAATGTTAAAAACTACAGTTAAATTATTACGAATATCGGTCCATTTTGTATTATTTCCTTCCAGAATAACATATGTATGGATTGTATTAAAGTAAAGACTAACTTTTAAATAATTTAAGATATTTTTGAACTTTGAAATTCTACGATGCTTCCTTTTATTAGTCAACTGCTGAAAATATAAATTGTCACAGTGATGATTGGAAAGTTTAATGATCGAATTAATCTGCCCGGCAGAAGTTTAACAAAGTTTGGTGTCAGACTGTCGCGAGAGTTACTGAAGAAACCATTTCTTGTAATAAATAAGTCTGTAGTTAACAGTTACTAAAATTGACAGTAACGAATGGCGTAAAAAGTTTTGATTAGATTAAATCGTCGAGTTGCAATTTAGGTCTTTCTAAAACACTTAAGGTAAGATTTTATTGCACTAACTGCCGCTCCCAGAGATGATCAATTAACGATAGTGAGTACTTGATATCAAAAAACGACAATTCAATACTAATCACTATTTTTGCCGGGTCTATGGTCTAGGTTTAAATGATTTTTTTGGACATCAAATACTCATTGAAGTTAATTGACGTCTATGTGTGCGGTAGTAAGTGCACAGAAATGATGATGTTTCAGCGATTTCATGATGAGGAAGATCGAACAACTTTCAAAATCTCACCACATCTTACCATCAAGTTTTAACAATTCAAATTATTAGATTGACTTTATCAGAGGATACGTACCGAACGTTTAATTAACCAATCGAATTAATTGAATCAAAACTTCCAACGGTAACCTCAGGAAAGAATCTCAAGAGGCTTTCCTGTTTCTATACATTCGCATGTAGATATATCAATATATCTTTAAGAGGAAACTTGGTTTTGGCACTCACTTTTAAGTGATTGGGATTGTTTTCATTAATCAAAAAATCTTAAGTAAACCGTCTAGTGAGAAGAGAAGAATATAATTGTGACTAGGTACGTACTTTATAAATTGTACTATAACGAGGAATGGGTTCCTGGTGCACCATCTAGTAAAATACTACGATTAAGGTTCCCCTTAAATGGCAATAGGCTTGCCCCTATTAAATGGGACCGCTAAATACGTTAGCGAAGCGCGGGTGTTCAAACACCTTTGCCTATCCCTTAGGGAAGAAAGGCGTGATTTAGTATATGTATTTGTGCATGTTAATTGTACAGTCAACGGCACTTCAGACTACTCAAAACTGTAAAATTTCTTCAATTTCGCCAACCCTAATACTTTGTGGCAGTAAAGCACAGAGTCGATTATTAAGATTTTACATTTTGTGGCTGATGTGCTGTTGAGTGTACATGACCTGCGTAAAAATTGGAATTCTACTTTAAAAACGGACACCTTCCCAGATCGTGGCTGATGAATAATTTTGTTTGCGTACCTAATCCCACCTAAATTAAATTTCAACAAACTCCCCGAACAAAGTGTTTTAGCATGGCAGAACAGTCAAGTTGGCTTAAGTTCTCGTCGAGATCATGTTTTGGCGATTCTCTGAAGTAATGAGCGTCGAAAATCTTGCTCGTCGAAATGTAACGTAGAATCTTCTCGGGTATGGCCAATTAATGTACTTACTTTGCAAGGGTTCATGCGGATGGTCGACATGTGAAATTGTGAACTAAGAAAGTTTTGCAGTTTGAATTCTAGTGCAATCTACTTCCAGTTTTCATATATCAAAAGAATCTATCGAATATCAAGGTTTTACATACACAAATGACACCTATTTGATCCCCGGGAGTAGACGGAGGAGGATTAACAGCCACGTTTCACCAATTTTGTAGGTCTCATGTAACAGGGGGCTATTGTTATCTAACTGGGACTTAAATAAATCGCAGTATATTGCTAGGTGGTAAAGAGGAACACCACAGTGCTGCCCAACTCATCATTGTCTTTACGCTTAAAAGCCTTATACGACACACGCAAGAGAGATGGTGGTAGTGACAATTTTATTCTGCTCTACCGTTACTACACGGCATATCTCACGGTTTACATTTAAATAGACTGAGCGTCGCGCTCTTTAAATACCAAAAATTCTTGATGTAATCGAAAGATTCCCTTTAAAGTACACTAAAACCTGCCTACATTTTAAGATAATTTTTAACTGTAGTAAACATTTTATTACAAGTTAGGAGATATAGGTGAAAACTGGCATAGAAAATCGAAATAGTAGTACTTAACAAAATAATCTTAACTAAGTATTTTGACACTATTTCAACCCTGTAAATGTCAATCGCTTTCTATACTAATTTTACGTATCCTTCTACCCACGTAATACCTCCCAAATCAAAACATACACCGTCCCTCAAATCTGTTTAATATGTACCTCAATCATTAATACCACAAGAGTACGCAAGACCGACAATATCTAAAGCGAGCATTACTGTAATGAACAGTAATCCAGGATTCCTGAATATCCATATTGTTAGGTAAATCTCTTGAACTGTATCTTATTATGAACAGGCGCGTCGGAAGCTCCCTGGATATTATATTTTGGTTATGGTATAGTTGTAATAGAGATAGATAATAAACCTTGCGCTCTACCCGTACAATAACAGGTTCTAGATCTTCTCGAAGGTCAGCCTCCGTGTATAGAACCGTACCTAAATTGGATAATTACAGTACTCAATCATTTCATTATGTTACACGCGCATTGATCTCGTGCCTTCACGGTTAAATGTCGTCCCAGATATCTTGTAAATGAAAAGCGTTTGATCCAGTAATTATCTTGGTATTACGGTTCATGGTGATAACCGTCATCTGTGTTTATATCGTCTCCTTATAAAATAATAAAAAAAAATTTTTTGAAGGAACCAAAGACCTAATGACAAGAATTGAGAGAGGGATGCTCGCATGGTTTGATCACGTAGAATCCTTTCTACGAGTGAAATGAGAATGTAAAAAGGATAATATCTTGCAAGTGAATGAATACAACGGTGAAAGGAGGACCTAGGTGGATCTTTTATCATCAAATTAAAAGTATATACATATAAATATATCAAAATTGGCCAGGGCAAAGGAACCAGAAACCGACGGGAGTGCATGAGGGCAGTAATGAGATTGCATGAAGCGAAAGAATTAGGAAAGGAAATAAGTTTATCAACTAGAAAATTTTTAATCGAAGTAAAAGTTAGTTTCACGTTTGAATACGGATTCACGTTTTTGCGCTTCCCCCACAAATACCATAAAATTCTTCTTGTATCAACATTCCTCATTCCCACAACACACAGGATCGTATGCATTGCATATAATTTTCCAACAAAACGTTTTATGTAACCGCATATATCATGCAGGCAGATATACATTTTGCGCTTCATTCTCGTGAATAATTTATGTTCAACTATAGTTTCCAATTTCCAATACTCTTCATGTGGAACTATAGAACTGTGAGATCTGTTACTGGCTCTGGTGCCGTATAAAAGTTATCGGATAACGAATTAAATTACTTCCCTATAGAAGAAAAGTTTTAGTGTGAAAGTTCTAATTTGGCTAAGTGAATTTTATTAGACTAGTTATAGACCAGCACCAAAGGTTGGTAATTCTGAGCAGCACTTTTGTTCTGATTTCAAAAACTATCCGTTAAGTCAATAAAAAGAAACCTGGGGTGCTAAATCCCGAGTGTTGTTTTAATAAATATTTTAACTCTTTAAAATTGGATTATTTTACTACAACAGAAAGTAAGAAAAGCATAATAATATTATGTTTGGTGATTAGTTATTGCTATATCTGTTTTTCTATTTTTTGTTTTAGTAGCAATTGTGTAAAAAACCAAAAAGCAATACTATTGAAACACAATTGAGATGCGTTACAGTGTTGCGTTATTCATTAGCAGAATATAGGTCTGGGAGATTAAGGAGACTCGCCAGGATTCCGCCAAAGTTAAGTGCCCAAAGTTAACAGCCTGGACTTCTCCATGCTTGGATTAAGTTCGCTGTAGCAAGTTAAGTAGTTGGTCCCGGGTGTTTTAAAACTGTTCTACACACGAAAGTTGTTCCTCTGTTTCTCAGAGGCAAAGCCAATAGGAGTAGAGCGACAAATAAACAACGTGGACAGTTATAAGACCCTACATAATTATTTGTTTGATTAACTGTTAAGTAATGATATTTAAACAAGTATATATTAATATTGATTACAACCAAAGAACAAGAGGTCAGAGAAAAATTATTATAGTCCTGATGCTTAACCCGATTCCGCAAATTCTGCATTTCATCTTGCCAACTAGGACATTATATTATTATTTAATATTGTCTTGCTGAAATTTCTCTAACCTTTCAACTGAACGTTGTATGCGGACAATATACCTATAAAAATAAATTTTAAATATTTACAAACCAGATTTTTCCTGTTTAAATCTTGGGTTTGCTTCATAATTATGATTTGGCCATTATGTAAATGTTATTACAAAGAAAAAGAGAAAAATATGTCTCACATCAGGAAAAAATCCCCTAAAATCTAGTCTCAGTACTACTTAATTGTAATAAAAAATAAATAAATACTGCCCCCAATTTGTAATGGTAAAAGATAAACGGCGTGAGATGCTGCCCTGGAAAGTTTAATAAACCAAGATATTTTGAAGAGAATGTTACAAAGTCGATTCCCAGCGGGAGACTTTGCAATTTGTAAGCTGATTACGGTGTGAGGTAAAAATTTCGGGCTCTTCCTGTTTCGGCTGTCTTTTGTCTTAATTTAGTTAAGCTTCGTGGAACAGTTTGAGAAATTATTCTCTAGTTGGGCAGGCAGTGTGATGATCGAGTTCTGTTCCTTCCTGCTTTGGAAGGAACTTTGGACTTTAAAGTTAACCATTACAGATCTCGGAAGGAATTATTACTTCTCTTTTTGTTGTCCTTTAAATGAAATTATAGCGTATTATTCTGTATAGACTAGAATAAAAGATTATGATTTTAATTTTAAATAAGGAAGGAATTTCAGAGTTTATTTTTAATTCACTTCTCCAGTAACACAGTCCATGTGTCGTAAAGCTGTCATCTCAGTTACCAGATATCCAGATTTATCATACGCCTTTTCCAAAGTAAATTGACTATTTTGTGGAATATTGAATTGCTCCTCCCGGTCAATAGATTCTCGTGGGATCCCGAATCCATAGGCACGTTCGGAAGCACTTTCCCTCCAGACAAAAACATATTAAATCCCCCAAAGTGAGTTATTGGTTCAATATCAGTACACAAAAGACGAGAGTACAATGACACAAGGTGATGCTCTCATCCGCACAATGGGTAATAAATAAATATGAGATAGGCATGTCTTTTGGTGATTCAATGTTTTATTTAGTTCAGTTTTCACTTGCGCTGTGCAAACGTTGTGAAATTTAACTGTAGCAAGTTTCTTGGATGTTGCAAATTGTTTTGGGTTTTCGAGGGAACTAGTTGAGATAACATTACTTAAGTCCTCTCAGCAAATTGTGGTGTCTTGAGACACTGTTACTGAGAGCAAGATACTGTTTCTTGCTGAATTAATCGGGTGACTAATTAATTTGGTAAATGATTCGTTTTTCTAAATAAGAATAACTCTGCCCTAATAAATAATTATCTATGACAAAATACATACATTAATCACACTTTTTCCCCTAATAGGGGTTGGTGTGGGTGGGCAGAGGTGTTTTGTGTTTCAATAGCTTACTGTAGTAACTTAGACGAAGTAGTTAGTAAGGTCTAAGGTCCCATGTAATAGGGAGCGATCCTATTGCCATTCACCGCGAACTTGAATTGCAATAATTTGCTAGAGGGGCACCAGCGAAGCTGCTGTCCCATTCCTTTTTTAAATATTATTGCTCTTAGACGACACCCACGAGAGAGGTAAGGATGGTCACCATAATAATATGGCAGAGGCACTGCTACGAAAAACTATTAACAAATATTGCGCAACATACTGACTTATTAGATTAATAAACACAATTATCATTTTACATTGAATATAGTGTTAATGAATAATCACTCTTGGTTAAATGCTGTTGTAGCTGCGCCCGACGATTCAACGCGCTCGGGATAATACAATATTGTGACAGGTTGATTGATATTTTACTTCTGCTGTCGCTAACTGAATACATTTTCACTGTGACATTGAACTACTCATTACTAATATTATTCTATGTATTTACCTTTTTCAATGCCTGACGTTTCGACCGGGTTGCACCAGCCGTGGTGACAGGCGAATTTTGACCTCGTTCGCCTGTGACCACGGCTGGTGCAACCCGGTCGAAACGTCAGGCATTAAAAAAGGTAAATACCTACCTAATCGTGTTAATTCCCGTTCTTACCTATATTGATCATGCAACTCGAAAGTTTAAAAGTGATTAATATTATTCTTCTAGAATTCCGTTCTGTAAATAATGCAAGGATACCTTTGTAAAAGTTATGAACCAAATTTCAAAAAGGTCTACTCTATTGTTTAAGAAATTGTGCTTTATTTTCCTGGTGATTGAAGGACCACTTACGCCATTAGACTGCTCATGCATACTTTCCTAGTAGCGTTAACCTGAAAGAACCCATATGGATGCCGAGTCATGTTATTAGAAGCGCACCCCACAAAGGAACCTGGAAGCCGGAAAACACCAAAAGCTTCCCCGCAAAATTCCACAAAGTCAACATCGCACGCGGTTCCGCGGTAGTGAATTCCGCTACATGTCTCCAAATTAAAATTGTACATGAGAACGTCTCCTTGTAAATATTAAACATTGCCAAAATGATCATGGGAACGTTTCATGTCTTCGCCTAATCGGGAACCTTATTCGGGAGAACGTAACGAGCTTGTAATAATAGGTCATTTACCATCATAATTCAGAGGATGTAATTTGTTATTGTGTTCCGTACCAGGCGCGGTATACTCGGATACTCCCTAGCTGGAATTCGCTTGGTATTCTTGCCGGGAGCGTATAATAAAATCTTGTTTAGCATCTTAATGACACTTTGTTTACTAAACTACATAAGTACATAATTCTAATTAGTGGACTGTTTGTGTTTTACTTTTAAATGATGCCCAGAATAGCCTTTTGGCGTTGCAAGCTTTATATCATTAAGTTTGATTCTAGTATCGACATTCAATCATTTTTACTATTTGGCAATGAAATAAGCTTAAAAAAACTAAGCATTAGTGATAATTCGTTTAAACGAATATCGATCATAATCAGTTTCCTACTCAGGTTTCCAATGGCTAATGGATAATTTAGGGTACGGTTGGTGACAGTGACAAATTTTGATCAAGAATTAGGCACTTGTGCACGTGCAGTGCCTCTGGGATTTCCTAACATACATGTATAACATAAAATCAGTATGTATAATAAATCCACTTTGCAATATGAAAACATACGAAGAGTCCATTACAACGCTTATGATGGCAATTTTGATTCTACAGTGCTTTTAATTAATTACAATATGATACTTAGCTATAATGAAATTTTCTTCAAATTTAAGAAACAGATTTACTAGCACATCTAGTAAATTTCAAAGTTATATGTTGAACCTAAAGTCTCACGATTAAAACTTAAATTGATTATTCCCCTGTACAGTTTTGCTCTTGTAGGTGCCTACCGTTCTATCTCTTCAAACAGGTTATGTAATAGGGTTGATTCTGATAACGCTTGCCAAGATTAAAAGCAGTCCCATCCCTTTCGCAGTGTATTAATGCGACGCACACATAGCGTTATATCACTTTACGGAATATATCCAAACACGCTGTTAGGTATGTAATTTTGGCTGGTTGGCTGGAAGGTGGAAATTGCATATTTTATGATCCATTTACAACTCTTTCCTTTCTATCGTTTTTCAATTTAACATTTCCGTATTGTAGTTACAATTTATGATTATCTACATATCCATATTTACGTTGATTTTTATTTGTTGGTCCTTTATATTTAACCTTTATAATTTTTTATACTCACATCGGCAGAGACCATACGGGATGCGAACACATCCCAGTGTCCATATCAGGAACACGCTTGTATTGGATTGCCATTTCAAGGGTCCTTTCTTTAAAATTTTTTGCTCATAATATCTGAGTAGGTGTTTGTACCTTTATGAATATTAAAAACAATTAAATCTATCCATATTATAATATATCTACTCATAAGATTTCGTATTCCAATTTTAAAATCTACCCAGATTTGGATCAACAAAAATAGACTTCTTATTCCATAAAGAAGAAAAAAACAACGCCAAGAAAGGCCGTAATTCGAAAAAGCATATCGCATTCAGTTCTATCTCTCCACTGACTATTCGGGTCTAGTTAGGCTAACACGAAAAATGTAAAATAGCGCCGTGAGACTGTCTCAGATATAATCTGGAATAATGGGCCCTCCTTGGAGTCCTTTGCGTTTTTCATAGCCTGCCCTGTGTTAAGGCACGATAACGCACGTATTTTCGTCTTTATTACTTCTCCTTGTCCAGGCGATTTGTGAACCCCTGTATTAATACTTTACTAGGCGGCATGAATACGAAATTTTTCGGTAGTAGGTTCGCCGTAATGTAGTGTAATGTTTATTGTCCCAAATAACCCTTGTAATCTAATAATACTTTCGTGATACTATCTGCTCTACGTATGTTCTTCGAAATGGATTTAACCAAAACTATTTATCCGCTCTGGGATATTTCAAGTCTATATATGTTAATAGTTTGGAGAAGAGTATTAAAAATACACTGGTTATTCTGTTAGCTTTTAGGAATTGAATATGTATACTATTTTATTCAATCACGTTCAATGGGAAAAGCTTTCTGCACGTTGCCATGCCAATATAAATGAATTTCATGAAAATTGTTGACGCAAATCTCAAAAAAAAAAATTTTTTTGAAACAAAAAGGAAGCACCACCCAAATACTTAATATAAAAAAAATGCAAAACCCACAATTTCAGGTGTGAATCATTATAGAATTCATTGACTTGAGAAGGATACACTGTTGCTTATACATTAACCATTTGGCCAGACATATTCAGTATTCTATGTTCAAATATAATTACACTTACTTCTTCTTCTTGTCATTATCCCTCTCGAGGCGGGTTCGGCAGAACATGTTTTCTTCTTCCACTCCTCTCTTCTCTTCACCAATTTCTCATCCACTCTTTCGTTATCATAACCTCCTTTACACAATTCACTCATCTCTTGTTTGGTCTTCCTCTCCTTCTACATCCTTCTACGTTCATAGATAACATTCTTCATCTCTTAGCATAACATGACCAAACCATCCAAGTCTATAACTCCGCAGTCCCTCAGTCACTTGCGCTACTTTAAATTACTTACAAAATATTCTACACTTACGGTTAGTTCTATTTGTCTACTCCATTTAATTGAACGTATACAGTTTTAGATGAATTTAAAGCGAAAAGATGCCCCCCAAGCCAAGAAACTAATCTAAGTGAGCAGGACTCCTAGTTAGTGCGATTCCCAGAAGAATAAAGTTGAATTAACTTGGTCACCGCATTATAGATTCAACTCTTAATTAAATACAAGTTTAATTGGAAAAGGATTTTTTCCCTTGGGGCAAAATAAATGTCATTGAGAGTGCAAACTCGTAAAAGTTGGAACACTTAATTGATTTACGGAAATACTCAGCTTTTTAATATGCTAGATGCAGTTGGTAGATACCTACACTATAATTGTTGGCATGCATTTGCTTCGAAGACTTCGCTTTTTTCGAAGTTTACGAAACATGCTAAATAACTATGTTTCGGGCAAAGTTTGTTGTCTTGAAAAGTAATCATGAGTAGCCATTGGATATTTCACGATTATTGTCATTACATCCATTCCCATTACTCTTTTGCCTACATGCTGGTCATTACCTGCCCATACCAGGACAGCTGCCATGACATGTCATACTCAAAACACTTCTATATCACGTGAATCCAATTCTTAATAAGTAACTCCACCATCTGTTTCTAATGTTCCGTATTAAACCAACCACGTCAGGACTCCATTACAGGCAACCTTTGATAAAATCTAAAACTGCACTAGAAACAGACTTTCTGCAATTAAAATTCAAGCTGCAAACGTCCAAGTAACACGGAACGCTAGAAAAGTTTTCAGCTACGACGATGAGGGCCAGTAAATTTAACAAAAGCCAAGAAACCAAGTCACACGAAGTCTCTGTCTAGCAACGGGGGAGACTAACTTTGTTTCCGCCTCAGCGTTCAGTTCAGAGATGCCACGACACGTATCTTCAGTGCGGTATTCGGCTATTTTTATTTCAATAGGGTAGTGTCTCTCATAAGGAAATAATTTCTTTTTTTAATTCAGATTTAATTACAGCGTGATTAAAGCTCCTCTTTCACAAGCCATGAGTATTGAAAAATGCAACTAATGGAGTTTTTTGGACCATTGCATTGCATGTCATCTAATCCAGGATTCCTCTCGCGGTAGCAAGTTTTCTCTGAGGGTTGGTGTCAGGCGGGCGGCCTTACACAAAATAGACCAGTATGACAACATATGTCTGTTTCACTATATATTTTTGAAACGAATATTCGCTTGACAAAAATTCTGCGTTTCGCACTGAACCAAATCTCTAGTTCGTTTGCCTTCTCCCACACACAATCTATATTCACTCCGAGTAGTGCATTGCGAACCCTTTTCTCAGTTTTCTATATAAAAACTACTAAGCTATGCGTTCAATATTGGAACACACCTGGGCCAATACAGTTTAATATTATTAGGAGTAACCCCCGGTCTCATCAGGTTTCATTCGATATTCAATGAATACGTGAACTTCGGAAACACTTTTTACTATACAAATCGGGGATAAATCTGAATTCGATCAAATCATTTTTAAATTCGATAGGCACTCGTTCTAAGTGAATCGCTGTTCTGTTATAAAGCATAAAGTTACAGGCATAAAACCTGCTACAACTTAAATTTTGTTTGATAATTAGTAATTACTATCTAAAATAATTATAGTAGTATTATTAGGCTGAGATTAACGATCGAAAAAATGTATTATATTTAGTACTTCACTATTTTCAAGAAATATTCGCTTATGTTATATTTCTTCAACAAGTGTAATTTTAAAAGCACAAATTTGAGTATTAATGAACTTCAAAAATCTTCTCTTGTTAAGTTGAGTTTAAAGACAATATTGTCGTGTAAAAATTTACTTTAAACTTCGGAATTCAACAAGGTCTACATTTTTCAAATTACAGTTCACTTAGTTTTATTATATTACTAAAGTAGAAGACGAAGGGAATTCATTATGAACATTAATTAAAAAAGGCTAGAAGTATTCCTTGTCCCTCACTACGCGTGAAATTATATTTTCAAATAATTAGATTTGGGTTCACTTAAGCGAATGTCCCTAATTATTGTTTCACTTAAAATACTTTTGTTCTTCAGTCTCGACGAATAATAGCACGATTACATTATTATCGTGTCTTTCATTTCTTGCTATTTATTAACTCCACCGATGCGTCAGATCTCTTAGAACTCAATGGGTCCTGTGCATAAAGTTATTAATCTCGCCCCTTTTGTTATGATCAGACAAAGAAGATTTTAGTTCAACTACGCTGTCTTAATTCCTTGTTGGCAAACTACGAAGAAAGCTTTCTGTTTTATCTTTTGTTGATGCTGTGTAGCCTTGAGGTTCTGGGACAGAGCTTAACATTTACAAGGTACAGTTCAAAAACGCTTAGCACACTTTAGCGCATAATCTATCATATTCCTTAAAGAAAAATGTCTTCTTGAAAATTTGTCATAAATTCCATACAACAAAATAATTCTCATTTAAAGGCGCATGCAATAAATATATTTCCGAGCTCTGTTCAACGAACAGGATACAAAGAGGTGGTAAAAGAAATGTACCGTTACAAATGTACGCAGTATGTTATATTGTCACCAACACCACCTCTTTATTTTTCCACAGGCTATTCCAATTTTAATATTCGTTAAGAATATTTAAAAGTGTACAGAAAAGATTTAATCCCGTAGATAGTATCAAACATTTTTTTTATATTGAAACTCTTTAACTTTACCGATAACAAGAAAACTTTAAATGTGAATCGTGTACACGTTCCAGTAAGCTGTCTTCAAAGTTAAACGAAAGCCAAACATGATCTAATGCAAAGGCTAGAAACAGTTGTGAGAATAAATCAAGAGTCAGAAACTTAAACCGATGATCCGTTCAAACTGTTCTGTAGTTATTTTTTGCTATGCAGAGCGACTGCTTTAGTATAGACTGGACAGACACTGGTCTCACCGGTTCTCCGAGTCCAGCATCGGAACGTCGTAAGCGTCAGTATTCGAAAGTTGAAATAGGACTTAGACAGGTAACTATAAGGATGATATTGCAATAAATTGACTGTTGTTTCACAAGCAATGGCAATGTTGACGGTATATGGTGTCCTATGGTTGTCTTTTAAGGATTAGTTTTGAGTGTGCCAGGGATTTGCAATTGGCCATACCGCGATGCTGATTGCTGCCCGTAGGCTGTTCTCCGTCCGCCGCGTGGTACACCACCTATCTGGTAAAAAAACAGATAATATAGACCGATTGCAAATTGTGGCTTTGTGATTTTCGTTTCGCAGCAAAAATAGGCGCGAATTATATAACCCATTGTTGTTTCCGTAGCATTTCATTTTGTAGTAAGTATTTTTTGATTGTTCGTTCGTTTTGTTACAACAATATCGCTATACATATTAAAGTGCTTGTTAGTTCCCTTGTATTTCTAGTGTTTTTTGTAAAACTAGACACGACAGAATAAGTATTACTTTGCTTGCCTTCTTTTTCAAATATTTTTAAACACTTCAATTTTCTATAAAAATGTTAACTGTATTATGTGATGAGATGAAAAACTAATTAAGTAGTCCCGTGTTCTTCAACATCACAAGGCTTCACTACCGAGTAATAACGTAGGCATAAAGCTTAAGGTATTCTAATTTAAAATCTTTGAAACGAATGCTACGAGATTTTTTTTCTTGATTTTTATGTTTAAAGGTAGTCGACATTGGGAAAGTCTTAAAATCACGTTTAGTGTCATTTACAGCTCTTTATTTAAAATGCGGACTTATTATGCTTTTTTAAGAAGCATAATGGTCTAAATATGCAGTTGTCATTTGTAAATTGTTAACAGCTATTTCTGTTGTAACAGTATTTAAAGGATCTATTTGTATATTAAAAGTAATCACATTGGGTATTATTGTCGATACTTTCAAATGTGAAAGTACATGATTCTGGTTATGATTAGTTCTCAAAAAAACTGTAAATTGGACATCGTTGAGAATAATTTCATCGGCTTATAATCAGCTTTATTCCAGTTGTTTATAATCATTTATCGTTGTTATAGTTGGTTATAACCATAATCATTTAGTAATGTCAAGATGAAATTAGAACATTGTATTTTTTATGAAATGCATTTCGAAGAGAAAGTCTTTTGACAGTCTGGTGACGCTTTAATAAAGCATATTGCTTTAGATAAATAACGCGTTTGTACAAATCATAACTCCGATAGACGTAGACATGTTTAATACTGTCAATGTTATACATATATGTATGTACATAAATCGCCCCTTACCCCCTAAGACATAGGCAGGGGTGTATTCACATAGGGTGCTAGCCTATTGCCATTAACCGAGAACTTGAGTCTCACAGATGTGGTAGATGGTGGTTGGTATACCAACAACGCTGCTATCTATTCTTCGGTATATTATAATTAGATAGGGGTGGCGCCAATTGTATTTTGCTCTGCCGCTTGCTCTGCTGCTCACGATAAAACAAAAAATTGATTATAGTATGTTGCGCGCTATGGTGCGGAGTTGATTGTTGCCCCAGCAAGCCTAAGTACCTACCTAATGTAGGGAAAATAGGCCATGGCCTACCATGCTGGCCCAGTTCGGATGGGTAAGTATTAACCACTTCAGATGCACCTAGGATACATAGCTTACATGCTGTCAAGAATCTCGAGATAATATATTTTGGTCACCCATCTAATGAGCTCGCTAGCGCAGTGGTGTAACGCGCTTGGCTGTAAACTAAACAATGTTCGCTAAGGCCATTGGATGGGTGACCAAAAATTTATTATCTTGAGTTCCTCCGTGCTTCGGAAGGCACGTTATGCTGTTGGTCCCGGCTGCAACTGCAGTCGTTAATATCCACCAACACGCGCTGGGCCAGCGTGGTGGGTTATGGCCCAATCTCCCTAAATTCTTCCATCTATAGGGAAAGCCCGTGATGATTATGATGATTATGACCCATCTTTGGCGAACGCCACTTAGTTTTCGCTATCTCAGGCCGATGCCATCGAGCTCTGGATAAGAGATACCTAAATTATATTATATTTAGGTTATCAAGATGCCCTTCCCAAACAAACAAACAAACAAGAAAAATGCAACTCAACATTATTTTAATTTTGATCATGTAGTAAGTATAAGATCACCATAAAAATCCCATCTCGCTATTTTCGTGCTTAGACTGCGTTCAGTTCAGGCCCACAAATCAAGGGCTTAGGTTGCTGAACCAATGAGGCAGTGTAAGTTATGGTCCAGTTCATACCATAAAAACAAACATTTTACTAGACACCAACAACGTAATTATCTTGCTGGGAGCAACGCGTGATTTTCCGCATCGTATTTATTACTTACATAAAACACTTCCGGCGTCCTCTCTGGATGGTTCGATTTGTATTTTTGTCCGTCTTGTAGTCATACAATCAAAAACTGTAAATACATAAATGTGATTAATTAAATATGACAGACAAAGAAAATGTGGTTTGAAAGAAGGTGGTCTGTATGATAACAATTGACAAAGGTTTAGGTATCGCGGTTTGGTCACGTAGAAAGAATAAGTGAAAGGAGAATTGCAGAATTACAAAAAGGATTTATATGTCGGAAGTGAATGGCCTAGACGGACGCACATGCACTCCATTTTGACGAATAAATAGAGAGTGCATAGCTTGTTGAGATCTGTAGGTCTATATGCTAACTTTTTTTGACAGTTGAAGGTGATGATCACCGAACTATTTATTTATCCATTACTGTTTTCACAGGACAAGTGTCACAATAGCGTTATTATAAAGTAGTAACGTATCAGTAAATAGTTAAGTGAACTCTCAAATGTCAAAAAAAGTTAGCGAATAGGCCTACTGACCGATATTAAAGGACGAGGAAACATACTGCGCTGACCTTACATGAACTGGTCAGAAAGGAGAAGAACTTAATTATTTTCATGTCCAAATTATTTGTCATTGTTTCACATATAAAATTAAATTAGCCAAAGAAAATCTCTATTTCAGAGTCGAACTATAGCAAAGCCTATTTTAACATAAAAATTGCGTGTCGGGTAACCTTCATAAATATGAAATGCCTGAGCCTATATCTTGAGAGACGTCAATGGAATAGGACATGTGAGAAATTGAGTCGATTTATTATAATTCCGAAGCAACCTTTACAGGGCTTATAGCGGTAATAACAATGAACACTCTTGTATCTCCACGGTTATTTATAACAATTTCTGATTTATGTTACAGGTAAGACGCGGATCATTTTTCTTAATGGAGCCACTATCGGTAAGCAAAGCATTGTCTAGAACACTCGGTACGAATTTTCTTTTCACCTTTTTTTTGGTAGGCAGGAAAGTTCTTGACCCTCATTTAAGGGACGATAAGGGCTGAAGATGGAATCGAGATTAACCTGAAATCCTCAACCACAGAGGGAGGGGAGGAGCTAACGTCCGAACACTATAATGATGATAACATTATTATTATGGTGACAAATATGAAGATATTGACATGCATCAAGTGATTTCTTTCGTTGAAATGGTTTGGTACTCATCAATTGGTTCCTTTAGTTGAATTGACTTGATTGTTAAATCTTGGTTCATCAATAACTTGCAACAACTTGTTGAATGTCCACTCACATACCTACACGTTGTCTATATTCTATACCTGTAAGTTGTTCTCAATCTGACTACACAGATCCCTCTCAGCGATAACATTTTTTATATATGCCAAAAGTGTATATAAAATAAACATAAAAAGGTCGGGATAAAATAGGAACAATAATATTAAAAATATATTATAATCATTTTCCGTAACGTTTCATGGCAGTGTAGTGAAGGTAATCGTTTATATCGCCAGCGTCAAAGACAAAGGAGAGATAAAACCGCCGGGACTTAAATTCTCCTGCAAACAGGCTTATACAAAGCTTGTTTGTTGGAGACAAGAGACAGATTTAACTTGGCTCGCGAAGAAATTGTTGACCCTTTGATCGAAATTGAATATTACGAGTTTTTGCAAAATATAACAGGGATTAGAACCTTCTCAGACACGCTTAGTTTACTGGCTGGAGTTGTCTGGTGCTGATAATTTTTTCCAGGAGTTTATATCAACTTTTAAAATTTATTACATTTGGAATGTAGTTTTTAAAAATATCTAGTACTAAGAAAAAAGGTTCTTGCGGTCCGCATTAGAACTTAAGTTATCGAATATTTATAGACCTATTTTCTTTGAAGTAATGTTTCTTAAATTTATAAATTGAAATAAGAAATAGTAATATCATGATTTTAATTCATTTTATACTTTTTTTACCCACCTTTACTCGAAACCAACGGGTATGTACCTACGAGGACATTGACTACTTATAAACGCGTATAATGTACTTATATAATCGTGTTAACATAATCACACTCTACTTAGTATGCAAATGAAAAAAAAAAATTACATTACATGCGTTATTTGGCAACTCAATAAATACTTAAATACATTGTGTAGTCTAAAATCCATGTTCATAATTTTTTAGTCACATTCATGGCATACCGTCTCATAACATGTCCATCCAAACCAAGCTAAACGGCTCCCTTTCAACTTTTCTGTCACCACTTTCACCCTCTTACGCATTTTTTTCACTCCGTACATCCATCGCAACATTCTCATCTCTGCCGTATGCCACTTTCTTTTACCTGTACACCCCATCATTCCGATCCATACATGATGACTGGTCTAATAACTGACTGTGGATATTTCATTTTTTATTTATGTACATACCTACGTGTTCATACTCAATTATACTCACATGTTCTAAGTATAGAGTATCATGATGAGGAAATAACTAATTAGCGTGGCTAGTAATCGTCGTGCTGCAGCAAAAAATGTGTTTCCAGTGAAATTGTTGATGCGTAATCATTGGTTTACCTACAACACCTACTGATAGCAATTTGTGCCTTAGGAAATTCTTTCATTAGGCGTCTCGCGGTTCCATTACAAGGAAACGACACATTACTCTTTAAGACAGCACGGTCTAAAATTGCGTGGCAGTTTCCCTGGCACATTTATGCAACAATGGCGATGATAAGCTGAAGTAAAATATGATGTCAGTACATATTGAAAGCGTGTCAACGTTAATAATATAGGTATTGGATAGTGACTAAAGATTTTTATTTGACCGTTATTTAAAGTAAATGTTTCAAAAGACGGCTGGTTTGGTCGAATTATCAGATCGTCACCCATCCAATGTGCTTCCCGGACCATAGAGGAGTAATAAATTCTTGGTCACCCATCCGATACCAGGACTTTGGCAACGTTGTTACATTTACTAAATTTAACTAACCAAACCAGGTAGTATCCCTAGATACACAGCATACCTCGAAACTTCCGTTACCCTAGAGAGTTCTGGCACTTGCATCGAATCGATATCAAGAACGGTATTCAATAACACCTCTAGATCCCCGAGGCAATCAACCAATACCACCTATGGCTTGTTTGACTCGTACGAGGCGTCACGTAGGCGATGCAGTTATCTAGACTCCTAGGTATTGTTCTTAGCTAGCTGCAGGGTGGATAATTGAATTACCAATCCGTACAGCTTTGACAATGACTGACACTTCCATTCGGAATCCGAGGTTGACTTGACTTTAAATCTGGGTGTTTGTAAAGGTACTGGTTTCCCTATAATGTATTTATATAACATGTCATTCAAAAATGTTGAAGCGAACAATTTAACTTTCCAACAGAACTTTCTTGAGGCGGTTTTTCGGGAACTTGAATAGAAATTGAAATGCAAACTTCAGTTCAGACCTACCTACTTTTTCATAATTAAAAAAGTCACCGGTATATTATCTCTTTTCTTTGTAGGCCCCGTTGTCGTCTCGCACACCCCCATACCTTTTAGTCAGTCGCCATAAACCCCAGCCCGGCTAGCATGACCACCGAAACACGATATGATATAGCCATGTATCGCTTTAAATTGTCTAAAATCCTATGATTTTTTACAGTTCAAACCGATAAATGGCTATATCTGGCGGCTGGGGCCTATATTGATCACTTTTGAGGTCATCGGTTTATAATGCTTATCATGAACTCATCAGCGTTTTTATCAAACTATTTTATGGACCCAATCAAGTATTTCCTTACGATTTTATGTTTAAACAATAAGCTTCTTAATCATAAATAAGCAAGATACCTACGCTACCTTATTAGCTCAGAAAAAAAAAGTTCTTAGAATTGAGTTTATTATATTATTATTTTCTAGTAACATAATCTCATTGGAGAGAAAACTTCAAGTGTTTAGTAACTCTGCTTTCATTATTTAGAAAGATTAAAGATATTATGTTAGAAAATGAGATATTAATATTTTTATTTGTCAAATTTTAATTGAACACACCTTTAACAATAAGAACTCTGGTGGGAGGGACCCACCAGAGTTCTTAGTGTTAGTAACCGATAGATTCTGATGATAATAGACTAGTCCTCTATTACGAGGGACCTTACCTAGCTAACTTAACGTGACTGTTAAATTATAAAGAATAAAAATGACGACATGTATTCTCATGTAAATACTTCCAACGTGGTGCCTTTATGTTACCCACACGTTGTATATTCAAATTTATTTATACAGTGACTATACATAGTTATAAGACACCAAGCGTCAATAAGACGCGAGTCATTGTTGTCTATGAGCTGGTAACAAATATGTTTACCTTGTTACACGAGCTATTGTCGCTGTAAGGTGAAGGTCATATCATCGGAAGAAATTATCATTAGAAATTATCACACGTAAACGATATAAAATTATTTTTCTGCTTCAAGCTATACCTGTGTGGACCATTATCATGATATGGTCTAGTTTTAGCTGACCATTTCATGAAATGGTTGGCCACATCATGAAGTGATCAATTCTATGATCTGAACACGACATATACAGAGATTCAGTTAGTATACTCCTCGGTCCCTCGCATAGAAAGAAACCAACAATATAGCCATTTTTTTAGGTACTTGGTTTCTTAAATGAAAGTAGTTAGGTATGTACTTGGTTTTTATAGTGTGGTCTTTGGGGATGTTCGATTGCCATGCTTTCTGCGAAAAAACACTCCAAGCGGCAGAAAACTGACGTATTTCCGGCGTGTATCCGGCGTGAGCTAAATACGTCAACGATCCGCAAATAGGCCGGAAAAACCTGTTTTAAATGCAAATGCAGGTTACATTTAAGAATTTGGACGCGGGTCGCTTATTTGGCGCGCTTAAGAGGCTCCTATCTCAGGACGAAAACGAGTTCCCCATGGAAGGCAATATATTCTCGGCCGTTTCGTTTGCAATTTTAAAGGTCCCAGTAAATAAGAGTCGTTTTTGTTCACTGTTATTTTTGTTCTAGCTCTGCTCTGGGAGCCTGAGTAAATTGGAAATGAATGGATGCTGATTCTGATTTCATCATCATCATCATCACCAGCCTTTTAATGTATTTAGGGATAAGGTCGCCCCCTTCCTAGGGGCGATCGCTTCAGATGACGCCTAGGTATAGACCCTTTCATTCTTTCTCTGTTAGGTGGGTTTTAGTCGGTGTAAATCCAACATCAATTTGCGTTCTAATGCATTTGCATTATCCCTACACGTCTTTGGGCATAAAATAACCGATAAGGCATAACTATGCAGATCAACGGATTTTGGATACGGCAGGTCATTCTACCTCAAAATGTCAAATTTCCTCAATCGAATTTGTGCCTTACTACCAAGCAAGTTAAGGTTGACAATCCATTGAAGGAATTAGACGGTTTCGGGTAGTGCGAAGTTGATCGTACCATCAAGTATGAGCTGCATTACACAACATACGAAAGCTCCCATCTTGACCAAGAGAAGACGATGGCTTATAATATAAAAGGGACTTAAGTGTGACCCGTGAGAAAGTTATCAACGTCATTCTATTCTAATGTTCACAAACCGCTTTCTCGTCCAACATTGATAGTGCAACAATCACTCAATACAAATTACAACACTGTTCCCCGTTATTGTCGGCACAGATTGGCGATGAAAGCAAGTTTCCTCTGTTAATCTGACATTGTTCTTACAAACATACATAAATTACACCTAGGTATATCTTCGAAGGGGTAGGCAGAGGTTAACTCACATCACACCCACGTTTCGCCAATCATCCCGGCTAGCATGACCACCGAAACACGATACGATATAGCCATTTATCGCTTTGAACTGTCAAAAACAATGTATTTTTGAGAGTTCTTAGCGATAAATGGCTTTATCATAATTATCGTGTTTTGGTGGTCATGCTTAGCCGGGCTGGTCCCAGGTGGCGAGCCTATTGCCGTAAATTAGGTACCTAAATCGCATTATATTGCTAGGTGGTATAAAAAGAACGCTGCTGTACTTTGCTCATCGCTCTCTTTGTCCTTAGTCGCCTAGTACGACACCCGCGGAAAAGATGGGGGTGGGGTGATAATTGTATTCTGCTCCGCCGTCACCACACGGTCCACACACATTGTTCTGACATTTATTAATGGCCAAATAAATAAACGGAGCGATGATCGCGCGATTTCTTTTGCGATTCAAAGTTCATTGCTGGTACACTGACAGACCACTGTACTAAAGTCCCTTAATAACAAGCGATGGTTGACTAAACGCGTTCTGAACAAGGGCTCGCACTGCACTTACGGAGAGTAGAGACAGCTCGATATGGCATGCCTCACCTCTGTCCCTTTCAAACGACAGATGTTTGAAGTCGCACCTGGTGTATTGGAATAACGAATGACCAGTTGAACAAGCGTAGTGATTGAACGAGCCATTTCAATACGCGACGTGTTAGAAACCGCTGTGATGAGTCGTAACTTTTTCTGATCAGAAGATTCATTACTATACATCAGTGGCGGAGCGTCCATATAACCCGATTCCCAACAGCCGTACCAAACGAGCGAGCATAAAAAAATCATTACCATAATTCAAGTACAATACCATTTTATAAGCAAATAAAAAAAATCCATCAATATAATCTTATCATAACAGTATTAAACGCGCGCGAAACAATATGCAACACAGGTACATACAATTCGCTCCCGCTCTCTAGATTCCTTCAACTAACTCGCTAAACATCGAGTTATGGACGCCTGCTATACAGCGCCTGCACGCACACAGACAAGCGTAGTCTTGTCAGGCGCACGCAACGCGAAATGGTACCTAAAGTTTGGCTACAAGCCGGCATCAAGCCGGCATTTCGGCAGCCTACGCGCTTATGCATCGATACACTACGACACACGCACACATTAGTAATAAACTCCCACGAAAACAAGTTCCGTCAAAAGTAAATATTTTAGATCTTATTGCAATAGCCATAAAAGCGGAATTTCTTTTGTGAACTGCACTCAATATCGCGGTCGTGCGCCGCTCCTGCAAGCCGCTCCGGACCGGGTTGAATCGTCTTTCTGGCTGTATAAAACAAAGCACAAGCACGCAAAAGTGGCAACGTAGTTCTCCGCTTCGTCACTAGATGGCGTTGAACAGTTGTAGCCGTGTCCTAGCAGGCGGTGTTAAAAGTTAATGCTTAAACCATAAGAGGCTTCATATAGTTGTGGCTTGCCTAACTTGTTCTTTCACGCCACGCCACTGCTATACATACAGCCCTTTTCTTGGGTCAGTAGGTACGTACCTAAATATTTATTTATATAGCACTTCATACGGCCATTACCGTGCCCAGTGGTTGTTAATAATCTTAACTACTTTTTAGATTGGGTCCTCAAAGAAACTGTAACTGTTTCCGCTGCCAGGTCAACAAGAATTACTAAACCTAATTGCTTGACTCACCTTGACAGTTCCATCGCCTAGTTTGATTTATGCTGGTTTTTGTTTTTTTTTTCAAATAATAGGTCTGTTTTATCAAATAATACATACACATAAATCATTAATTATTTATCCCCGAAGGCACAGGTGAATTAACACTCTCGCTTCGCCAATCGGGCTAGGTCCCATGTAATAGGTGACGAGCCTATCACACAAATCGTTGAATATTGCTAGGTGGTATAGGTAAGAGGAACGCTGTTTTCTGTTCTGCCTTTACCACACGGCACATTATACAGAGTTATTTTTAAAACACCAAAAATCTCGCAGGAGTACATAGCTAACATCATAAGCAACAATCTTTGTTCTACGACTTTAGATGATTCGTAAGATTTTACTTTCAAACAAAAATAAATACTTATTTAATTTACCGGTCTAAAAGTCAATAACCCTACGTGCATCGGCATTTTTCGGTTATGAATGAAAACATAGACGTATAAATGTCATGACAGTACAATAAAAACTTAAAAAAAATATTTTGCATAATAACGCAATACGTTATATTAAAACTCATAAAAGTAACGTTGTTGTTTATGATGTTAGATAAGTCATGGGAGGTTTTTGTTTTTTTAAAACCCTGTATAGATATACACATGATAGAGGCTTTTCAAATATTTATGTGTGTCTTTACTACACCTAAGTATGTATGTATTTGAATAGCGCCTTCAATCAACAGCATGGTCATGGCCGTATTCGAATGAATGAACTATCGATTTTGTGATCAGAGATTAAATAAAGACAAGTCGCGTTAAGTATTCTGTCCACGAAGGCCAGGACACGTGATTATAAGCAGGCATACACAGTCGGCTTCTCTGTGCCACCCGTTTTGGTATAGCGTCGCCAAATTGAATCTTAATTAGTTGCCTAATTACATCTAGCAACGTTACACGTCCGAAAGTTGGCCGTGTAGCCGGGGCGTTAATGATATTTGCGATATTCATGGCGCAAGTTTTTTTTGGGGAACGTTAGTAACTGACCTGGTAATTTCTACGCCCTGTTAGGGAACAGGGTTTCTACGTAGAGAGTTCTGTAAGAGATCGAACCACGAGAACCCAGCGTCACGATAGGCGCAAACCCTAACTAATATTATAAAAGCGAAAGTGAGTTTGTTTGTAACGCTTTCACGCCTAAACTACTACACCGATTTAAAAATCTTTCACCAATGTAAAGCTACATTATAGGCGAGTAACATAGGCTGTATAATTTATATCAGAGATTCCTACCAAAATTACTTTAATGTGACGCAAGATGTCAAAAACTTGCCTACAAAAGTCATTATTTGACCTGCGCTGTCATTTTGTTATTTCTAATGATTTGACAGTTATTAGAAGACATCAACGCGAGCGAAGCCACGGGTAAAAGCAAGTGCCAGATAAACGTCAAATTAGAAAAGAAACCGTTTTGTACCACCGTCAAGAAACCGTTGTAAAACAATTGAAGAATAGATTTCTGTGTGGAGATATTCAATAAGTAGGTACCTTGGGTACCTGAATGTAAAGGGCAAACCACCAACAACAGCATACCCAAAGAGGGTTGGTGTCAGGCAGGCGGTCGGCTGTAAAACCTAAGTAAAACCTTGAGCGGGATGGATTGGAATGTTGTCAATCCATTCACTCTCTCCGTTCATCGGTCTCTCGACATGGTACGTTCCGTGTCATATACCTACTGGGCTTAAATAACCCTTCTGCTTGACCCGAGCAGATGTCCTTAATAGAGCTCAATTTACGATCTCTTTGATAGTAATTATTCTGACGATGATACCTCGAAATGTTTAATTTGCGGCTTAGGAGCTAAACTGATGCTTGATCTCGGATATTTTAATTGCACGTAGGCGTCCCTGGTATATTTATATTCAGTGGCATCACTGACATTTGTTACGTATGTACAGTGTAATCAGAGATGTCACATTGTTTGATATCATTGATATTTTTTAAGCAGGCAAGAATCACAAAGGTCTTTTGATATACGAGTAGAATGTAGGAATCATACATATTGTTATTTTTCATTGTTTACTATATTATCCTAATATAATCTACATTTTTTGATGTGCATTGAGGTTTTTGGTGACCAGCATAATATTTTATCCCCAGCGCAGTAGTAAAAATAACCGATATTAAAATGACTCTTTTGGATAGTGAGTGCAGAGGAGGTTTTACTTATAACATACATTATATAAACATACATAAATACAAAATTCCTAAGCTTTAGCCTTTCTAATGGATAGGCAGATGTGTTTTTCAACTTATTTCGGGGTCCCATGTTATAGGAGGCGAGCCTTTTGCCATTCACCGGCAACTTAAATCGCAGTAATTTGATAGATGCTGCACCTCTTTGTCGCCTTGTAAGGACACCCACGAGAGAGGCAGGGGTATTACAGTACAGGGGATTGTATTATTATCTTTGTTTCACTGTGTTAATCATAAATAGTTGCACTTATATTATATAGCCTGCACCAGTTAGTATAGCTTTAATAATGTTTACAACATTGTTTATCATAATAATATTTATCAATTAATCTTTGCATATTTCTTGCTTGTTCAACGTTACATTCAGTTTACGAAATAGCCAAAGTTGCCTAAATATTAAGTAATTTAATTATTGGAAATGCCTTTGTTAATTAGACGGTTTCAGTACTGCTATACTTGCACTGACTTGACTCTTTGCAAATATAACTACACGAATTACCTACCGAATTATTGCCAACATTTCAATTTCCAATATCATTATATGAACTTCCAATAACATTCATATTTGCGTACTTAATTTTGCTGAGATAATTGAACCGCTGTGTTTTCAAACGATATTGACGCAAATGTTTACTTTCGTTCTCTATATTGGGGCGTAAATTACTTTGATTTCAATAACTATTCTCCCGTAGCTAAATGTTAACCTGTCCAGCACTACATAATTAATTAATCAATTAATATATATATATTAATTGTATGTATATTATAAATAGGTTATGTTCATTTTAATCTCAGCAGCGTCCCTCTTATACCATCTAGAAATATTACAGCTATTTACGTGCCCGACATGGTAAGAGGCTTGACCCCTCTGACATGGGACCTAATATAATTGTGGAAATGTAGGTGTCATTTTACTTCTGCCTACTCCTTCGGGGATAAATAGGCGTAAATTGTTCTAAAATCTTATGCGCCTACTACCTATCATTACTTCATGTCAAACTGGAAAGGTGGAAAAAAAGGCAGGAATTCTCGGTTTAGTAAAATAATGCGCTTCATAGTTCATCATTGAAACTTCACCGCATACACTCGAATACATTGACCCCGTCTAGGCATTCCGTGGTGGCGCTGTAAAATACAGAAATACAACCCTTAGGAGACCGCTACTCGCGGTAAAACCACCAATATTTTAAAGTGAACACGTGTATCTAAGCACTGGGCCGGGAATCCACTGGAATTGTAAATGCTATCCCAGGATTGCCGTCAATTTTCCTGCAGAACTTGGGATATGCTTGTTATTTTGATTTTTATTTGAACATTGTTATAAATGTTAGAAAAATTATTACAAACAAAATTACTTAGGTAAGAAAAAGTTCGCAAAATAATTGTAAAACGCGTGAATTGTACCCGCTGTTGATGGGTAACTACTGTCTACAGTCTTAATGCGTTTTTATCCTATTTTTATGTTACAACTCCCATAAATTTTACTCGTAGGTAGTGTTTCTGTATGTGCTGAAGTTATATTAAAAAAAATCCTCCTATAATTCCTAAAACGTTAAAAGAACTCCTCGCAGAGGTTGAAATCAGCAACTTAATTACAGACACGCGTCGTGGTAAAACGTGCTCTATCTATAATTACACATGGCTGTTTTTCCATAGACACGGGTACGTGTTTAATTATACACTTTTTTAATTCATCAAATTGTACCCTTAAGCGCTAGCGTTAATCGAACAATAAGGATGGATAATGTAGGAATGTCAGAAACGAAGGTGGCAATTTATGGTTGCGGAAATTCCGGAAGGAAATGTTTAGAACTCTTTGTATAGGGTTGTCATCAATGCTTCTTAACAATGATGCGACTGCTGTGCCGCATTTTTTTGTCCGTATTTGGCCGGATATTCGGTTACATTTCCATTAGAACCAACAAATGTAATATTAAACACTATTTTATATGACATTGTCAATTTACCTAAATAATATATCTGTTAAAAGAACTTGTTATTATTTATTCTCGATCATCAACAGTCACCGGAAAATACTGAACTTCTGTAATTGATTTGTTTTCGAAACAACTTCTATCAATGATGATTCATTTTAATGATCTCTATCGTTGTATGCAATATAGTCTCTATTTACTATTTGTTTCGTTTGTTATCCTAATGTGATTTTAACATTAGAAAGATAAAAAAATAAAGCAAGCAATTAGTAACTTTTCGTAATTTCTTACGCTCACACTTATCATCTAGTCCAAAGTGAGAAGCATATAGGCACTTGTGTTATGGGGACAAATTTTAATATTAATGAGTATACCCACATTAATCTTTTCCCTGCCCTTATCTGACTTTAAGTGGGGTCGGCACAACATGTCTTATTCTTGCATTCTCTTCTGTCAGATGTTAGTGTATTAAATTATATTTCTCAGTTAATGTATTAAATATTTATTATAAACTACATAAACAACCATGACTCAAGAACTAAAAAACATCTGGTTTTATCACACAAACATTTTCCTCCACCAGGATTCGAACCCGTGACCTCTTGGCCGATAGCCAACGATCTGACCATGGGACGGAAGCGGCCTGCAAATTAATGAAAATACCGAGGACAAGACACAGCCCTCTCTCAGCATTTCTCTTATTCCATAAGTCTTTTGTTGTACAACCTATTATAGTACGCCATTCTTATAGAAACACGTTTAGCTCTGGCTTTGTATTTATAGGAACTCCACACCATTGAACACAAAATTGATGGGCGGGGGCTGTTTCGCGCAAGTAATGCCTGGAGTAAAACAAACGAAGTGACGGAAAAAAGTTGTTAGGCCTTCCGAATGTAAAAGTTTATTTTGGAATCGAATAACTAGCTCTGATTTTTTTATCTCTGCCTATTTGTTGGTACGAGTTATCTAGCTCGTAACAGATCGATTGATCGTTCAACTACAGCTGAGACCATTCTTTAGATGAGTAACCAGACATAAACTAAGTATTTCGCAAGATTTGTTTAGGAAACTATCTATTCCGTTTCAATTTTTGTATGTTGTTGAAGTAGATACTTACATTATATGGATTAGTAAGTTTTCTTGAATAAGTTTACATTTGTACAATCTTCTCTTGAATTGGTCAAAGTCTGTTTGATAACTATTGTAATAAAAAAAAACATTAAATCTTTTTGAGCCTTTGATTCATTATTACTGGTAGGAATGCAAGAATATAAGACAAAAAATTACGTCCCTGAAGCACCTGTACTTACCGTTTACTTACCGGACAAGGGAGTAGTCAATAAGGTTGCAATGAATTTTATATTTTACAAGAGAGTACCTGCTTTGCTTTGGCAGCATGTCCGTTTTGGGGCCTCTTCCCCTGTGTTATTACTAAAAGCCCTCCGCCAGGTCGAGTCAAAGTAGCAGTCCCTATTTTTTAATCTGAGAACAATGGGACTATGGACATGTGCCCTCTACCATAATCGCCGAGCTCTATTATAAGGTAATAACTTCTTGCAGTGCCCGCAGTCCATTCCCCTTGGACACAACCGGTTATATTTAACGACAGACCTGCTACAGTTGATTTACGATCTTAAAGCTAACGATGCACAGGTCAATTTTACTATTACAAACATGACCTGGCATCTCGATTCTGCTGATTCAAGGCAATAGGGTCATTAGTGAAGTTTCTAAGTTTCTGATAGGTATTCAAAGCATTTAATGAAGCGTTCATTCTCTTTATTCTTCAAATAGGAAAAATGATGATGTTGAAATATTGGTTAAAATATAATTATTCTCTTTTCAAATTTTTGCGTCTCAGCCATACAATAAATACCATAAATCGCGATTGCTCACGCCTTACCAGCTTAGTGAAGAACGGTACATCCACAGCAAGGTCATTTTTTGTGAACCAACATTTTGCAACACATACATTCGTAAATCATGGCTATATTTTTCATCATTTTTCGCCAATCAAGTAAGGTCCCATAGTCCCATGTATTGCCCGATAGATGGTTAGATCCGGCACATGAATTGCAGCATATTGCTAGGTGGTATAAAAGGAACGCTGCTGCCCATTCCTCATTAGTCACGTTAGTCGCCTTGTACGACACCCATAGGGGATATTGAGCGTGGTGACAAGTGTATTCTGCTCTGCCGTCGTCACCTCACGCCATTTTTCAAACGGTAACATTCAAAACCCTTTTGCAGAATATCATCCTTTCTATTTTATTTGTTGTTTACACTTGCTGCTTAGAAATGTTATTCAACAAAAAGCAACTTTGGTGTGGATGCACCCCAAGCAAGTCAAGAGGAAAATAGAATCTAGTGGGTTATTGGGCAGTGTAATAGAGCGCCAAATCAGAACCTTCGTCATTTCACTTTGCTGGAATCGTAAAGAACACACATCAATGTTTTCTTGAGTGAGTTTGGCAAAAACAATAGAGTCTGAGCGGTTCTTTGACGGGTGCGAATATATAGTCTCTAACCAACCGAAAAACAATAATACAGTAGTAGGAAATATTACCTGCTTACCCCTCGAGGTAGATAACTAGACTGTTCTATATTAAACACTGGTAAGCTTCCAACCCAACACATCTCGCGTTTCTTAAAGCATGTTCAATTTATGTTTTTTCAATATTTTATAGTACAGTCTTATATCACCAACGCTGACACACTCTATGTTATAATTGCTTACTGCCGCACTCAGAGACGTCAATTAACTTTAATGAGTACTTAATAATAAAATAACATAATTAGTCCATCCACCCGTCAAGAATAACGAGTAGTTTGATTTATTTGTATGTATTTTTTGTATAGATTTATTTGTATTTATTAACGTCAATTAACGTCTCTGAGTGCGGCAGTTAGAGTAGAAAAATATTTACATACATACATAATTCACGCCTATATCCCCGAAGGGGTAGGCAGAGGTGAACGAGCACCCACTCTTCGCCAATTATGCTAGGTCCCATGTTATAGGTGGCGAGCCTATTGCCATTTATCGGGCACAAAAGTCGCAGTACTTTGCTAGGTGGTAGGTATAAGAGGAACGCTGCTGCCCATTCCTCATCACTGATTTATCCTTAGTCGCCTTGTACGACACCCACGGGAGAGATTTGGGGTAGTGTCAACTGTTTTCTACTCTGCCGTCACCACACGGAAGAATATTTAACATCACGATTCGCATTCGTAAGCGCTTCATAAGCTAACTGACATCTGTCGATGTCACCAACGGCCTACTGGCGCGCACAATCCCGTCGGATTACACCCAACACCCGCCTAAGTCCATCTTTACTTAGCATTGGAGCAGTTACCTTTATTGCCTTTACATTTTTGTGCCCATTTCCCTTTATTTTATGTAATCTCCTGTGAATTGGTCGAATTAGCCAGCTATCGGTTTGTTTTTAGAAAATGTTCAACGTTATATTTATAAAGCCTTTAATTGATATCATTTTGTAGCTCAAGTAATTATTTTTATCCACCCTTTTTATTTATTATAATCGTTTTCTGTATATCTTTAAAGTTCTTTCTACCTTAATTGCATTACTTAAAACGGATATCGGTGATTTAAATTCATCTTTTGTTCACTAGCATTGATAATAGTCTTGCCATGTAAGCAAATCGATTTACTATGAGCACATAAGTCAATATTACATATCGCTGTGGATATGCGTCTTATATAATAACGGCGATTCATTCTAGAAATTGAAAATTTTCATTCTCATTATCGTTTCCGCTTTCCATTTAATGACTACACATTTTTCTGTGAGCACAATGTAAAGCTCTCCAGAAATAGGTTTCATAATTCCATTATGTGAAACAAATTGAAATACTCGGGTTTCAACGTCATTGTTTATGTTCCGAGATTTGGTTATGAGCAAAAATTCTATAGAAATATCAACAGAACAATCGTGTTTCTGATTTACGGCCTTTTGTAGCTCATTTGCAAATATTGGACTACCAGTGGCACGTCTAACAAACAGTGTAGGAGGTCCCCTATTAGTAAACATTACAGTACCCAAAGCTTTGCATACCTGCAAAAGTAATTCTAACGGTAATTAGTGGAACATGTCAAGGAAAATACAAGGTCAGGACCCTTTGAAAATATTAAGTGCGCCTAATTCATTTCAGTTTTTGGTAGGACGTTTGCTTGAGTAATAATGTTGGCCAGTAATGTCCGTCCGTTTTATCATGGCCCAACCTAATGGAGGGGCCCTGTTGTCATCTTCAGATTCCCTCCACTAATTCCAGTGAAATACGACGATAGTTTTTAAGCTATTTCCTCGGTATAGCAAGATAATATTCTCGTAGACATAATCCGAAGTTTTTAGGTTACAATAATCACTTTCTGGATTGCTTTTAAAAGGTTGTTTTTAACATTCTTATTTTTCTGCCACTTGTTATTGTGGTCATGTTTAGTTCTGCTTTTATTATGCACCAGTTTAAATTTGTTTTTATCGGAATCCTAATGTGATTTATCAAAATGTGCGAAGTCCAGTGTTAACTTAACAATATAACAGAATTAATTTAAATTTATCTCATTAATTCTGCCTAACTGCATACTTAACGTTCCGTACCTTTAACCGTATCGACCTTTCACCTCCTTGCCCAACCAACTTTCCAGGTGAGTAAGCAAGCAACTTTAGGACAAAAGGTACCAGATATTAAACCTACTTAGATCTGATCAAATTAACGAGTCTTTGAATAAACTCCGAACTTCGTGACTAAGAGGCATTCCGACCAGCGTTGCTAGAACCGCTTCCCCTTTCAAACTAGTCTCGTTTACAGACTGAACTAAATTTGTATTTTCTGAGTTGTAATCATATTCTAAGCAGGCTGCTGTTCGTGACCGTTTTTCTACAATAACTTCGTGTGTAATTGTTTATTGTTATAATCGTGATGTAATTTTTATATTATTTACGGATGTCATGATCATAGGGCTTCCTCGCGTGCGGTGTCATGACCGCTTCGTGATTTATATGTAAAATAAACTAATTTAACTTCTATTATTATACTGTGGTAGACTGTTGTTTATTGTCTGAATAATAATTGATTCGTCTTACTAAATATTGACGATCACTTTTCATTCAATCAGGAATACATAAACACATAAGCCACACCTGTATTACCCACGTTTTGCTGATTATGTTAGGTCCCATATAATTATTTCCATCTTATTGCCAGCTATCGGGCTCGTAAATCGCAGTCATTTAGGAATGCATATGAAATAATTATCAGTATTCATATTAATTATCAGTATTCAGATACTAATTAAGTATGTCAGCAATATAAATCTAAAGAATAATTTGGAGAATTTGAGCTATTTAACGATTCAATGCCTGAAGAAAATGAATTATGGACTTTGGTAACCTTATAAGAGAATGTTATAGAAATAATAAGAACGGCTTAATCCAAACAAAACAACAGGAAACAAATGGATACATTTTCGAAAAGTTTCGGGTTCAACGTATTAGGATTAGGAAATGGTTAAAAAACAAAAATTTCTAACCATTGATAATGAACCCAAGGGTTGCAACGGCGAATCTCTAATCAGACCTAATGCTTTTTATTCCAATAGAGACAGTGATAAAAACAGGCTTACATTAGCTAAACGAGAAAAACCGGACAGAAGCGCGCGTAGGATTCCATTGCTCATTGCAGATGGACTGGAAGTTTAATTTCCAGAACCATTTATGTCAACTGCTCATGTTATTATGTAGAGAATTCTCCCTTTATTATTTCATCTATAGGGAAGGCCTGTGCCCGTGTAGTGGGGACATGGGCTGGTAAATGACGAATGATGATGTAGAAAAAAGTGCCATGAAACTATCGTAAACTAAATGCTGCTTAATAAATTAGGCATGTATATGAGTATGAAGGAATACGTTGATAATATAATACCGGCAATGATGGCGTCAAAAACATTTGTATAGTCCACAAAAAGTAATTCCTATAATATGCTTTCCTACGGATAGAAGATTACATACGTAAATCATGCTTGCTTGAAGGTATATTGCCACTTGTTTTACATCTACTGAGCACATCAATCGCAGTATAACTTGGTAGTTTTATTGCATATAAAATTAAATTTGGTCATCCATCCAATGGCTTTAGAAATTGGCATTGCATATTTACCACTATGGCCAGCCGAGCCATCCAGTGCATTATCCTAATTTAACTGTACCTCTTGCCATACCATTTCTATATCATTTTTGCAATGATGGCGCATCTAATACTTAGCTAAATAAGCAAGCGCATGATGGTGCACTTGAGATACGTGCTGGCAATATCGACACCCCAACCGCCCCGTGTCCCCTATATAATCTGCCAACACTTGAATTGCACATAAATACCCCGGTCTCCCGATAAATTCGAATCTGCCCTACGTTTTGTAGAGCCCTATATAGCCTTTATAACAAGGCAAGATGGGGCCAAGCAGGGGAAAGACCCTTTTGCAGCCCTCGTGTTCGGGTAATGCCCGTCTTGTAGGCGCAGGATGATATGGATAGCTTTATTTTGATTGCACAAAATTGCATAGAGTTATTGCAAAGGCATATCGGCATACATTATTAAGTATTTTATACGGTTCGTCTGTTTGTTTATTGAATTTATATTGATCGTTGTTATTCGAACGTAATTTGAATGTTACAAAGGAGAAGAAGTCAGAAAAATTGACAAAAAATATTATACTGATGTGCAATTCGGGCAGATGCCTATATTACCTACTTGGTCAATGATGACGTCCTCATCGTCCTCGTCTGAAAATTGACCTCTTGTATTTGATCGACTAGAAATTTTGTCATTATTAAACTTTTTCTCTTTCTTTCAGCAGCCTTAATTCATCAGAATTCAAAGTTGGATAAAGGATCGATTTTTCCAAAACGCAGTCATTGTGTTTATTTAGAAAACAGTCTGGAAAGGACAGCTATAAGATTAAAAAATCGGATTTCGTTTTACGTCATGTGGCTTCACGTTGAATTTAAAACGCCAGCCTGGGGAATTCCATTTCGAATTCCTTGTAACTTGCAGAAAATCGAAGCCAAATGGCACTCCTCGAGGAGTGTTGCCCTCCATTGCAATTGGTGCCATTAATATACCTTCCTGCACAATGTTTTTATTTATTTATTTCATTCAGGTACAAACGGACATATACAAAAAATAATAAGCAGATGAAATATCTTACAAACAGACCTAAAGTACCATAAATTGTATACAATAGTTACTGGTAAATATGCGAATAAGTGACGGATACATTTACAGTTTAAACAATACGTAATACAGATTAAAACAGTTACTTTCTTTATTGGTCTCGCCTTACAGGCTTCTGGAAGCCTATCGTCTTTTTATGACAGAAGGGCCTACCCCTTAGGTACCCCTACCCCAGATGTGAATCAATACCCACGTTTCGATAATTATGCTCGGTCCCAGTTAATAGGGGGTGAGCCTATTGCCATTTATCGGGCACGTAAATTGCAGTGTATTTCTAGGTGATATTAACAGGAACGCTGCTGTCCAGTACTCATCGCTGTCTTTACCCTTAGTCGCCTTGTACGACACCCTCGGCAGATATATTATGGTTAGTGGTGACAATTGTGCATTGTATTCTGCTTTTCCAACTACAGTGGACCCCCGGTAATCCGGCCCCTGGCTAATACGGCACCCCCTGTAATCCGACATCATGAGTATTAAGTACATAATTTTTGATTTTTCAGCCGTGTGGTGACGGCAGAGTAGAATATAATTGTCACCACCCCAAATCTCTCCTGTGGGTGTCGTACAAGACGACTAAGGATAAATCAGTGATGAGGAATGGGCAGCAGCGTTCCTCTTATACCACCTAGCAATAGCAATGTACTGCGACTTTTATGCCCGATAAATGGCAATAGGCTTGCCACCTATTACATGGGACCTAACATAACTGGCGAAACGTGGGTGCTAGTTCACCTCTGCCTACCCCTTCGGGGATATAGGCGTGATTTATGTATATATGTATGTATGTATTTTTGATTTTTTTAATATGTACATTTATTTGTACACAATTATTTCCAAATGTAAGTTTATTGTTTTGTTTAAAGTTTCATAGCATTAATGACGTTAACTTTATAATAAAACTTAAGGTTTCTGTGTTGTTTAATTTAATAAATTTTACATACATAATAAAGCATGAGTGTAACATAAAAAAATCTCATGTTGGGATCTGTAATTTGTCGGATTACTAGGTACTCGTTTGTAAAAAAGTCCGAACTATAGGGGGTTCGAGCAGTACTCTATAATTCGACAAATTCGCTAGTCCGACACTGCCCTGCAAAACGTTTGTCGGAGTACCGGGGGTCCACTGTATGTGAAATTATGACATCTGCCGCTCTTGCTATAAAATAAGACAAAAAAGGAACATACTTGCTCATAAATTCGGCTGAAGGACCCATAAAACAAGGTACCTATATAATCTTGTGCAGGTATTTTCTGGAATCAAAGGTAATCGCTCGACTTCCGTACCATTACATCAGATGATCTCCTTAATGTAGGAAGGTCCAAAATCAGTACTGTCTCCACCGAGCGTGTAACGACCTGTCAATCAGTGGCAACGCCACGTCATCGTAAATACAACACGGTGTAGCTACCTCCAAATAATGACGTGGAATTATTTCGAGGTAGTTATAAGTTCGAAAGAGACAGCTCGAAACGTGCATTCATAAAACACCGTGATTAATTTTGATAGAGAATTTTACTATGTATACATTTTGCTAAGTCTTGCACCTCTCCACTTTATTGACATTATTTTTTACCCTTTACGTGGGTGCCAGTTCACCTCTGCCTACCCCTTCCGGGATATAGGCGTGATTTATGTATGTATATATACGTATGTATTTTTAACCCATTAATGACTAAAAGTATTATGACCAATAAGGTATTTAAAGAGAATTGCAGTAACAGGTAGCCGTGTTGTAATGGCAGAGAATAAAATTGTCACCACCCATATCTCTCCCGCGTGTTTTTATGACAGATAAGAAAAGAAAACATCCAATGCCCATAATTTTTATCGGGCTCTAATAATTGATTACTTCCCAATTCACCACCACTGAACCCAACTCAATAAAGCAAAGTGCGCTTATTGAAACGATAACTTCCGCACTCAGAGACGCCAATTAACTGTAATGAGTACTTATAATGCCAAAAAAGTCATTTTAATCTAGGATTAGAATCTAGACTTGTTTGAATTGTCATTTTTACATACATACATACATACATAAATCACGCCTATATCCCCGAAGGGGTAGGCAGAGATGAATTAGCACCCACGTTTTGCCAATTATGTTAGGTCCCATGTCCGAGCCTATTGCCATTTATCGGGCACAAATGTCGCAGTACTATTGCTAGGTGGTATAAGAGGAACGCTGCTGCCCATTCCTCAAGTCGCCTTGTACGACACCCACGGGAGAGATTTGGGGTAGTGACAATTGTATTTTATTCTGCCGTCACCACACAGCTTACTTGTCATTTTTATTCTTGTATTAAGTACTCATTAACGTTAATTGACGTCTTCTCTGAGTGCGGGACAGTAAGTCGATTAAAACACGAATTTCGTATGCAGAGTTCGGTATATTTTGGCGAAATAAGAGGTCGTCCCCTCGCGGAATAACACATAAAATATTACAGTGGTACCCGTGGACAGTGCCGGAATTAGGGCGAGATGTTTTTAAACTTTATTACCCTCGGGGTTATTATATCATTACTGCCGCTGCCAAATAGTTGATATTACGGTGGCTCCCACGGCAATGTCAAATTGTTTTGGTTAAATTACTTAAGCAGGAAATGCGCACACATACACACAGTACACCACATCTTTGTCCCACAGGGGTTTTTCTTTGGAATTAAACCCTGATGCGGGGCCCCGCATATTTCTAACAATTAATAATAAAAAATCTTTAGTAAATTCATAATAATAGTATATTTATTATACATGGGTGTTGAAAACTTATTTCCACTGAAATATGCACTTAAGAAATGTATTGCGAGGGTCTGATTATCTCTAACTGACGACTGATTTCGATGTAGACACAACACGTAATTAGACCAAACATTCTGTATACAGAGACACCACTAGATACCACACCTCATTATTGTAAACACTGATTACGCTGTTAAGTATAATTGCATTCAGTTATTTAGATTCGCTTTAATCTTCAGTATTATAGTGAATAACTTGACAAAGCGACCATTCTTCTAATTAATTATTATTTTACTGTTTCAGGTAATTTTTCTGTTTGGTGATAGCACTTAAAATGTATACATATACATCGCAGTATATTGGTAAGTAGTATAATAGGAACGCTTTACTCATTACTGTATTCACCCTTAATCGCCTTGTACGACACACGCGGAAGAAATAGGGGGTGGCGACAATTTGTATTCTGCTTTGCCGTCACCACACGATCATCTTGATCATTCTATTTTTACAAAACATGTAGGTTAGGTATTAGGTTAAGTAATGAACTGTAATTTTGTTCAGTATTCCTTACGTAATAATCCCATTGTGGCCACTAGTGCCCACTAAACAAATGAGTGGTACAATTTCTCGATTTCGAACGAGTGAGGGAGGGTGCCCAAAAAGCCGGGCATCGACCTTTCTTGACGACCCATTACAATCATCCTGGCATTGTGCATGTAGCGACAAAAAATAGTATCAGATACATTTCCCAGTCGACCGCCTTTGTGTTTGGAAGTTCATTTGGAGGAGTACTTAGTTGACATTGCAAGTTACATGTTTTTGTAAATACATGCAGTACACGGAGGGATTTGAATGGGCAGACAAAGATCACTTCTCGATTGCCAATTCATCCCTAAACATACACAAATGCCGCTTATTCATCCCGATACAGACGCGATTTATCATCCATGTTGCGCCAATTATGTTAGGTCCCATGTAATAGGTGGCGAGCTTATTGCTAGATGATATAAGAGGAACACTGCCAATTGTCATCAGCCCAACTTTACCCTTACCCCCGAATAGGTACAGAAACACTAGAGCACTGCTTGTAAATTGAAGTCGATGTACCTGTTAGATTTGTTTGGAAAAACGTCAATTTTGACAACACTTAAATGTTAAGCAGGACTCAAACTTTGAGAAGCGTTTCTGTATTCGCGGGTTAGTCGCCTTGTAACGACACCCACGGGAGAGATTGGGGATGGTGACAATAATATTCTGCTCTGCCTTCACAACACCATTCCGCAATATTTTAAGGTTAACCTCTTCCATCTACTATAGCGTTGCTCCACGAAATATAACATTGGTGTAAATGAACCCTCCAATTCGGTCGTCACAAGCATCGAACTTATGCTAAGTCTCTCACAAATGCACAAAATGCCATTGCTTGCATCTTGACACGTGTGGTCGGTTACCACACATCATGTTTGCAAATTGTAATTCAATACAGTGTCGACATCGATTAATTTTAAAATAAATCACCGGCTGATTGTGTGACTCAAGCCACGATTCACGTGACCGCATTCTTCTAAATGACTAATTAATAAAGTAATACGTTTGACACAGTTCGCGTTGAACCTATGAATTGGAGCATTAGAATACTCAAATTTCGTAGTACTTCAGAAAAAAACACGTATAATTACCCCAAATTACCATTCCTAGTAATTAACATAAATTTCAACTCGTAAATGCATGAAAATAAAGATTATTTTACATACATACCTAAATCTCGCTTATTTATCCTCGAAAGGGTGCAGTTATGCACCAAACACCCACAATTCGCCAACGATGTTAGGTCCTGTGTTTTAGATGTCGAGCCTATTGCCATTTAGGTATCGGAACGGAAAAGTATCGGATTTTGAGTGTTGATAATATTGTATTCTTCTCTGCAGTAGGCAATGTCGCACCAATTATCTATACTTAGAAGATTTTCTTTGTATGTTTGGTTAAACGCGTTAATCTCAAAAACTACTTGTTGAAAAATTATTTTCTTGTTGGATAGCTTATTTAATGAAGAAGGATACGAACGGAACAGGGGGAACGCTACCTATATAACAACCGACATTTACGTCTGCGAAGCCGTGGGCCATGCCAATAGACCAACAACTATGTTAGTCTATTGCCATCTACCGGGCACGTTAATCCCAGATCGCAGTATTACTTCGCAGTCTACCTGGAATACTGCTGTCCGTTTCACATCATAATTGTGAATACTTAAGTTATCTTGTACGACGCCGGGGGCAGCTATATCTCCCGTGGCGACAATTGTATTCCAGCTTTGTAGTCACCACACGCCAAATTTTAACAGATTTTTTGCCTGAAATGTTTGTTATGCTGAAATAGATCTCTCGCAGAGGTAATGTAATTTCAGAGGATCAGTGTTTATTATTTTGAAATGGCAATAAGGCGTATAATAAACAGGGTTATCCATTATCCCCCGTACATTCATAACAGGAGAGCATTTTTCATTAACGACACTGCTCGTAACTTCTTAATATACCCCCTGATATTAGACAATCGTGCGAAATTAAGCCCGTTACGTTCGGTTATGTCACTCGCTTTTTTTTACGGCTACCGCCACACCGATGTAACTTATGTAGGTACCGCGGACGGCAGAATTAGGACATCGCTTATGTATCTTATCTCTGCATGATAAGGCTCAATTCGGATATTGCGCCAAACTCTGCTCACCACAATCACCGCGCTGCCCATAAAAAGAACACCCTTCAACCTATCAACGATATATTGGGACACAAAATGTTTGTTAACATCGTAATGTTATGTTTTTCGATGAAACAAGTTTTTTTATATATTTTTTTATATAATATTGTAAGTAGTAAAATAATTATTTTATTCACTCTATGGTCTATGTGATTCGCATATAAGGCACCCCCTGACATTTGCGTGGGGTGCACACTTTTTTGCAAGCACTCGGACTTATAATTTCTTTTCATACTTATTTTATGTCTACAAGATAAAATGTTGACCCGGTATACGCACCGGTAATCCATGGATAACTTAGCAGAATCGTCTCAAGTATAAACTAGTAAAATCCACCAGGAAAGCATAACTCCTAAAGATAGCCCCACCAAATCGAAATTAAACATCCTTGTATAAATGATAACAACTGACCCAAACTGATTGTAATCACCTACAGATATGTACAAACAATAGCATGTCATGTCACCGGCACACATTTCTAATGGATGTTTAGCTAAGGCGTAAACAGAAAATTCCTTGTCAAATTTGAACCGTAAAGTTTTAGAACTAATAAAGTTGTATTGAGACGTATCATATCAATATGCTGAAATAATCTGGCGAAACGAGGATGTTAAAACATCTCGGGCTGTGTATTAATATCGAACATACAATTAAATAATGATTGTAAAATTACTTCTATACAGTCCTAGTACCTAGCTAATAAACGTATTGTTTTATACAATCCTTTCGTTAATACAAGTACAAAAGCCTCGCTGATGAAGCTACTGACACTTAAGCGCTAAGATATTATTTTTCAAGTATACAGCATTCTTAGTACCGGTATAGTCGTGTATATACAATAAACCTTATTCGATCGTAATAAGTACTACTTTAGAACTACGCCGTCAACTTTACGCCGTCCACACTGCATAAACTACTTGTTTATGCCTTCGGGTCTTGCTAACTTTTTTGCTCATGGTTACCCTACATAAAAGGTCTTTATGATCCCTTTGTTCAATAGAATCTCAACCCAGGGAGCTATAACTGTAGTTTTTATGTCTCTTTTATTGATAGCTGTTTCGAATATTTTTTCCTTTTTTATGTGTTGTGTAAAAGTTTTGTTTTAAACCCTTGGAAAGGCCCAGGAGTCATTTGAAACTAATAGAAGTTATCAGTGAACTTCGGATTTACTAGAGCTATTACGCTTACTATTACGAAATTACTTTACATACATAAATCACTCCTCAGGCGGAGGTGAATTTCGCCAATTTGGTCAGGTCCCATGTAATAGGGGGCGAGCTTATTGCCATCTGTCGGTCACGTAAATCGCAGTATATTTCTATTGTCTTTTTTATTTTCGGATTTAATTTTGACGATGGTTAGGATATTACATTTTTTTAAACTGATTTTATAGATGAGACATAATTGTCACAGGCCCTTTAAAATACTTTCTCTGGGAGTTGGATTTTCTAATAGATGGATGAATAAAGAGAGAATGACCACATAAACCCACTCGGATAGATCTCTGATACTCCGAGTCGTAGTGTCCTACGGGGCTTTCTACGGCAGTGGGGCTCCCTCGAGAGATGCCGGCCTCCCAGAGAGCAACCCACTCACGGGAGTACTCGATTGCAAGGCTCGAGAAGCATTAAAGGTTTTCGCCTTACGCAAAAAACCAGATAGATGCCGTGAATAATTTTCAACCAACAGCTTTTTAAAATAAGACTCGTCGATGCTGATTTTTGTCCGAACCGCAACCGGCAGCCGGCCGCTGTGAACACTCGAGATTAGCTCCCAATTTCGATGACTCACCCGGAGTACCGCGGTCAAAGTTGCTACGTTGTCAAGATTGAAACCAGGGTAATCAACGCCACCTACCTAATGTAGCCCTAGCTCAGTGTCAAGGACGCACTATTAATTAGTTCCAGTATTAATTATGAACAGCTTTTCGCTTACACGGAACCGAATTACATTATATGGTTTCAGAGTCTTGCGAATGGTTTCGAATTAAATGCTTTTATTTGCAAATTAATGCGCCGACACAACTTTCGGTATTAGTTAGGCAGGCAGCTTGAACTCTATTACCGTTTGTGAGAGTCTGCAATGGTGTGCTAACATAAGATTTAACTAAACTTTATATATTCTACTTAGTTACAGTTTATTTCGATCAACACTGTGTCGACAACTTAATTGAAAAATGTTTCAGTGATTATAATTTATAATAATTAAAATAAATATGAAAAGCTCGATAGCGCAGTGGCTTACCGCGCTCGGTTTGCGATAGCGTAAACTAATCAGTTGGTTAGTCTGCCGGCTGCATCTGCAGTCATTAATACCTACCAATCCGCACTGGGTCAGCGTGATGTGTTATGGCCCATTTTCTCTATATCCTTCCATTTATAGAAAAGGTCTGTGTCCCAGCAGTAGCTACATTAAGGTCTAGCGATGATTATAAAATACACTTGACGTAAATAGCAAGAGGAATTAAGATTTAAAAGGTTGTGCACACACCTTACATGATGTTTTTGTAGGCGAAGGAGGACCTAAGTGAGCAAACAGCTTAAAAGAGGCAGTCCCTGTAGAAAATCCCTTGGTGGTCCAGGTAAACGTTTTAGATTCCCAACAGCCTCCTTGAGTATATGGGGAAAATACGCGCCAGGTCAATAATATAAAAAAAGTTATAACAAAAACGGGCGAATTGTTTTTCATCCTCCCTGTTATTTCAATTTTGCGGCAACCCGAATAACCTGCTGGCGTCAGTTGAAAACTTTTAAACGACTATTGAAACTATGCTTCTTTTGTTTCCACGCAGTCGAGATTCTAGATTATATTTAAATAAAACACCTTTATTTAAATCTTTTGGGTTATTTATGCTAGATAGGGGAGCTCTTGCCCTTGATCTAATCTGATGGTAAGTAAGTGTAAGTACCACTTACACTCCTTGGACACACAGGGTCCAAGATGGGACCAAGCTTCACTTGGAATCCTCAACAACAGAGGGGCTGCCTTTCTTATCACAAATTGTCGGAACACAATAATGCTGTTAACATTATTACTATGGCGACAGGTTTATGTAATATGGTGGTAATTAGCTAGCTAGGCTGACTTTCAAAAATCCTACCAACGACTAAACTGACAACTGTACTCCCCTGATGATCGAACCCGGGATTTCGGGATCTAATTCTGGTCGGCGAACCACTACACCACAGGCGGCTAAATAACATTGTGGAATTAAAGCAGGAAAAGTAACCAGGGTATTGGATCTGTTAGGTTACGAACCTCGGGTTCATTGCCACATGTTCTGACAGTGACTTAAGTCCCCCGCCGCTTTTCCTCTTAATTAAATTAAGTTCGTATTGAATATAATATTCGTAAAAACAGGTTAGAGTAATTATCCAAATTATTATTTCCCCCAGTCGCGTTAAAAGTACCAGCGCAGCAGGCATTTGTAAGTTGTTTTTACAATCCAAATGTTTACAGTGTAGTGGTGTCACTATCTGTCCATCTGCCCACATAATTTTGTATATCCTGCATTGTTCTTATGCCCTGGTACTACAAAGTCGTTCAATACACTAACTTGTTTCTAAATAACATTTGCATAATGATTAAAATTTAGTTATAACTGGGCTATGTAAACAAACGTTTGTCCAATGGTACTTCCTGATAGCAAATCAATTAATATTTTTCTAAGTGAGCAATAAACAGATAATTAATATAATTTCCAATTGACATAACTGTCACTAATTAGTAATTATCAACAAAGTTTACAATGTCATTAATTAAAATTGACAAACTCATTTCCGTTTAAATTTGTCTTCGCTTTGAATACGTACTCTGCCAGGGCTCCTTTAGCACTTAATTAGGGGAAGCTGTTAAAGCGTTGCGCCTAATTAGGGCGGTGATGTAGTGTCGCCAAGAGGAGATAAGACTAACATTATTTGTTTTGGTATATACCTACAATTATTAAAAACATTGAGAAAACATTAAATTGTTGGCCTTAACACACATTGGGCTTAAACACACCTATCATCTAGATAGTTGCGAATGTAAGAGATATTGTAACCCCCTACGTCCCGTTAATTTTTATACTGGGGACCATGAAACAATTGGTTCAGGTTGGTAAACTTTTATAAATGAGAAATTGTTCGTAAAGTAATCAGCACCATTTACTGAGCGCCTATTGGTAAAAAAATCGATAGGCACCTGTAAATCGGCATTAACGACAAACAAACTTAGCTTAATAGTAATCGGAAAGAGTCACCTTAAACGTTGTAAAACCTAACGTAAATGTAAGCTCAAAAGGTCTAAAGTCCAAGTCAGGTGCTCAGAGGTTTGAGAATTAGGCACCATTTTCAGCTCTCCGCTTCCCAATCGGGTCGCCTGCAGAATATCAAACACCTCTTCCTCTACTCCGTATGCTAGTTACAATTTACATCTAGAACTTAATAAGCATATCGAGAAAATCATTTGCGTATTGGTGAAAACGTTGACATTACCAACACCGGCTATAACAATAATCCTATTGGAAAAATTGGAAGAAATTTTCGAAGCACATGTGTGACGGGTATCGACCATCCGACTAAACCACACTGACTGGCGTTTGAATAGTATCGCACCGCCTTTGTACACAGTTCCTGGTGAAACAGAAAATAACCAATACATTTGCTTAGTCTTTTGTTATTGTTATCTCTATACGTATGTAATTTTTAGTTTTAAAGCAACATTGCAGAGACGCTACAAACGCAGCGTATAACTGAGTCTCACTTTATTTTATTTATTTATTTCATTCAGGCACAAACAGTCGTATACAAAAAAAAAAATAAGCAGCTGAAATATTTTACAAACAGACCTAAAGTACCATAAATTGTATACAATAGTTACTAGTAAATATGCAAATAAGTGACGAATACATTTTTTTTTGTTTGTTTACTTATTACTTCTGCCTACGTTTACAACAAACATCACTCAAAATCACTTTATAAAATTTAAAACAATAATTTTCCTATTTTACTTTTGAAAACATTTAATGAGTTCGAAAAAAGATCCACTTCAGATAATTATTTATTATAGAAAGTACAGGAACGCCTAAAAAAGGTATTACGTGCGTAATTAGTGTAGCAACTTGGGATATAGAAAGTATGTTTGGAACGTGAGGAGGCTCGAGGAACCTTGAATGTAATCTTTCGCACTAAATCCGAGCAGTCATTATGATTATTTATTAATTTATATAGAAATACGGCGTCTAAAAATTGACGTCTATGGAATAACGACTGTACGTTATGTCTCATACAGCCGCACTCAGAGACGTCAAATAACGTAATGAGTACTTAACGTCAAAAAATGACAATTCAAAACTAGTCGCTATTCTTGCTGGGTTTATGGTCTAGATTTGAATGTAAATTTTTGACATTAAATACTCATTAAAGTTAATTGACGTCTCTGAGTGCGGCAGTTAGCACTCTCTTCGTGATTATTATAGTGACAGCCGGTACGATAATCTAAGGATTTCAAGAATTTGTTCGTTCGAACGCGTTCTATCCTATTTTTATGAACAGCATACTGGGGGCTCCACACCACGCTGCCGAACTCCAGAATACTGCGGACATAAGCGTTGTACAAAATCTTGAAAGTGCGACTCTTTGTACAGGGCCTTCCCAATCGAATAATTAGTCCCAACCGCTTGTATGCCTTAGCCACTATATTATCAATATGTACGTTGAAGTGAAGCTTAGAATCCAAGCTTACTCCCAAATCACGGATAGAATTCACACGGGGTGTACTTTGATCGGAAATCCTATAGTCAAATTGTAAAGGATTATGCTTACGAGTGAAGGTTATTACATAACACTTATCTAAGTTCAAAATCAAACTGCTGAAAGCTATTTAGATCCTGTTGTAATTCCGCACTTAGTCTATAAATTTTCATATCGTCTGCGTACATAAGATGATGAGAATTGGTGAAGCCATGGCTTATGTCGTTCACATACAAGGAGAACAGGAAAGGGCCTAAATGAGAGCCCTGTGGTATACCTGAAGGAATATTGAGAAACCTTGACCGGTAACCTCCACTACTACTTCAATATTCTAATATGTAATAAGTTTCGAGAGGTGGTAGTACACCCCGAGCTCTCTTGTCCATTCCTGTCTGTCCCTTTAACTTCACCCATCCAATTTCAACTTTCACATACTTGATGCATGCTCGCAGTTTTATAAGTCATTTTAATTGTTCAACTCTCAGATCCACTGATTACGTCACAGCTTATAAAGTTTTGAAATTTTCTTTCAGTTGAAGGCGTATACTTGGATCCAACATTATAATAAATAATAATACTAAATAAGCAGAACATCTGATTTTGTTTCAATATCTCGTTTCACGCGAGAATAAAACAAAATCTTTAAAATACATATCTCCAAACATAAGATTCACTGTTAAGGGCCCTAAAAATTTGCTTCGAACGTCACATGAATATGGATGATCTGAACGTCTGTGCGTTGTCACCCTATCACCGTCACTCGCCTCCCGGCTTTGCATAATTTAACTTGTTAAGTGACGCCTGGGTGCTTAAACGAGCGACTTGTCGCAATTGGCTGCGATTTGTCGTAAGTAAAGCTACTTACCAACACACATTCTCGTATCAACAAAAATTCGAAATTGGGTTCTCTTGGTGGTCAAAATATTTCATATTTTATTGATTGCTAATAAGAAAATTTACTGATTTGTCATTATTACAAATTGTGCTTACTGTATTATTTTCCAAGAACACAGTGAGACACTTTACTTACATTTACTGCTGATATTATAACGTTTTTGCGTCATAGTCGATAAGAGTTCAAATGCAAAATGTGATTATTTTTTCTTTCCTCAAATAGGTACTAGAAACGCATCTGAGCTTATCTAATTCTATTGTCTTTGTGTCATAAGCTCAAAGAATTATTCAGTGTGTCACGTTGACAATAATAATGGTAAGCAAACGAATTCTATCTTGCGTCTTTGTTATTATTAACATTGGTATTTAACACGTTTACTGCGATATACTGACTGACTTGAAATTATATGACAAGTACGTTGTATGATTCTCTAGTGGCGGCTACATATCGGGAGATGTATCCTTAGTAGGCAGTAGGCACCACAAAGTAGGTGGACGGACGACTGTGCAGGGTCGATCTACTTAGAGTCTCTTGGGGGAGACGTCACTCGACTGAAATAAGGATGATAATAATGCTCTTCAAGAGTCACTATTCTCATCCATTATTGAGGTAGGGAATTTACTTTGTAGCGAGGCAATAAGACGAAGAGAAAAAAATATGATAAAGTAAATTATAAACGACTATTTGAAACGTTACTATTAAAATTTATACATATTTGAAATCCTTTTAATTAAATCAAAAAGGAAGTAAAAAACAGCATTTAACTACCAAAGTGGCACTACAAGTAAAAAGCAACACACCATTAATAATATGTTTTCTTCTTTCGCTCAAAATTGTGATGAAGGGATTGGGGTCAGCGCGTGGAATGATTTATTAGCCCGGGACGGATGAGTTGAGTCTAATCAAAGCGTTGTTTTTACGATGAAAACTTCGAGACGCGCGGACTTGGCACGACATTATATATGTGTGGGTAGTAAATCGATAGTCTGTCGATTAAATCCGGGACTATCATTATTAAGATCCAATATCGCTGACGCCTGGACTCGAGAGTCCTGTTCAGAATCTAAAATAAGCTCAAGATTATCATTTTCATGTCATAACCTTGTTCTTGAAAAGTTCGAACCATATTATTGCGTGCGTGGCTTTAAATGATGAAAAGTGCTCGAAAGTGGATTATAAAAAAGGTTTGTTATCAAACAATTTGAATTATTTCATAGTTTAAGTATGCTGTTTTGTTGTCTAGTTTATATTGTATCTAAAATCTTTTTTATATTAATAATTGTATCATTGTAAAATTTGTGGATAGTTTTGGATAAACTAGAGTTGAATTAGTGAAGTACATCCAAGATGTGCATTTAAGACAATTTCTGTCGTCCGTCTGACCTCACCAGTGATCTCATCATACACTCCTCAGTTATGCTCGCTACTGCAACTCGCAAGTTGGTCCCGAAGGAATTCCAATCCTACCTTCTGCTCTGCTTGGAGTGGACTGGTATTTCACGGCTCTTTGCACTCGTTAAGCACTTTGAAGAAACTATTTAAAATAATTGCAGATATAATTATATACCGTCAGTTAGTTAACTTTATCGTAGCTCTCATATATTTGCCTCTTAGATATTTTACTAGACGGGTCGTCAGAATTCTCGAGGAAAAGATACCGACTTAATTCGTTGAAATCTCATCAGAGATATATACATAGTAAATCATCTTAAAAATCAAGATTTGGAAAGCCGGTTCTGCCGAATTTCCTCTGAATGTTTTTGACCGTGATGTTACAGACGAAATACGGAATCAAGATTTATTAGGGAAAAAATTATCTTGGAATGATTCAACCTTTGATTCTTTTACTCGTTGCTCTTAGGAGTCGTAAAATTTGTTTCTGAATATCTATCCTATATTATTTCTTGTCTTAGACCTTTTCTATATTATATTATAGCTCTTACCATGCAGTGATAAAACAAGATACTGCAAAAGCACATTTTAAGTCGTGCTTTATTCATATCCAGGTCATGCTTTATTCAGTCCAGTTTTTCAGCAAGACATGAATTATGTAGGAGGCTAGCTAGTATTTTTTACGAGAGTTACCAAATTACTCAAATTTGGGCTACAGACATGATTACTGAAGAAATGTGACTATCACTCAAAATAAAGAGGAGGACGTCCTACAAAATAGTGAATTAGTAACTCGTCAGTGTGATTTATATTCTAGAAATAATGGTAGAAAGGCGAGATCTTTTTAAAATCAATGAAACATGTTTTTTCGTCTACTTTGCAACATTGCAAGTCAAACGACGCGCGCCGTTCGTAAGCGTAATAACTAGCCATGAAAAAGGAATACTTATAACAGAGTACACCCAGTTCTCTAAAAATAAAGAAACCATTCTTAGTGCATTCATCTTTTACTTATCATGCACTCCAGCTAGCAGTGCCTTAGCTGCTAAGTGTTAAGTTTTGCGTTTCATAAGTAAAGAAGGGGTGATATTCAGTCGAAATACCAACCCCCTTTCTCCTACTTACTCAGTAACAGTAAGAAAGGAGGTACACAAAGGCATCTTGGGGTCTATTAATTTTTTATGGTGGCCACGAGCCAGTTGCAAGATTGCTAGACCTTTCCACTTGGTTTTTGCAAATATTTAAATACTACGTTTGCACACAGTGGCTTAATAACGGAGTGCCTTTTCTTCAGCAAATTATTTTTGAAATGATTCAGGTGTTGGTAGGTACTTCACGTTGTATGTATTTATTAATAATCATTGATTTAATATCTTTGATTTAGACATTTAATATATTTTTAACAAATTTCATCCTTTAAACAACTACCCTGTTTACTAGCTGCTGCCGGCTTCTGGAATTTGTAACATTTTTGACTTTGTCAAGAAATAGATTAATAACTTTTAATTTTACAAACTCTTTCGTCTCTTCAGAGATAAAGAAAGGGGGTAGAAAGTTATAGGCTCTACTAAACCCCTGATGGTTCCCCTTCCCTCATTCAAATGTAACCCCTTGATGAAGCCACAAATAATAAATACGCGATCGGGGTTCATATTGAAAAGAGTGTGGTTAGTATGCTTCGTGAATTCTACATTGAAATATGTAGATATGTAAATTTTATACAGTTTTGAATACTATCAACCTATTGAATTCGTTCTTTGGTAGACTGATATTTCAATCGCGTAAAGATTTTATGCTGGGAATAAAAATAGGCGGATTGTGGCAATAAACGTTGCATTGTTTTGTTTTAGAGGCGTTTTACTCTTGATATCTGTTCCGAAACGTATTTCATGAAACATTATTGTGAAGCCGTGCGGTGACGGCAGAGCAGAATACAATTGTCACCACCCCCATCTCCCGTGGGTGTCGTACAAGCCGACTAAGGGTAAATATAGTAATGAGTAATGGCAGCATTCCTCTTATACCACCTAGCAATATAGTGCGATTTTATGTGCCCGATAGATGACAATAGGCTCGCCACCTATTACATGGGACCTAACATAATTGGCGAAACGTGGATGCTAGTTCACCTCTGCCTGACCCTTCGGAAATATAGGCGAGATTTATGTATGTATTATTGTGAAACCTGAAACATTATGGTTTCTCGTTAAATTAGTTGCGGCTTATATTTATATAAGCCGCAACTAATTTAACGAGAAACGATGACTCCATGTGGCTGATAAAGTATGACACTTTATCAGCCACATGGAGTCATCCGTAATAACACTATGTACAGGTGTCCCAACGTGGGACACCTGTCAGAGGTTAATAATAGGGCCTTTGCTTTTGCTAAATAATTTTGTAAAACGATTTGGTTTGTTTGTTTTTCGGTACCTTTAATCTGTCAAGCAACAATAACAGTTGCTAAAGGACGTTTCTCTTTGTATTTTTAATAAGTTTTAAAATGTAAACTACTGATGTAACAGCTTTTTGATGTCACCCCTTAAGATATTTGCTAGTTTGTATTAAAAAAAACTGTGTTGTATTAAAAGAAGCTTCCAAGCTAGCAATTTATTGTCTTACTAATAAACTTCATTAAATCTTAGCAAACCCAGTGACGTGTTCACTGCTAACACTAGCGAGGTTCCGAAATTGTAACGGCAACTTACTTCCAAGCTATTTAAAGCTCATATTCCCAGAACAACGTAGGTGCGTTACAAGCCCACCTTACTGTACATAAATTAATTCCCGAAAGTACCAGCCCTTGAGCAAATCTGATTAAATGAGCGAACATGTTCTGCAATTTTTGTGTCCTCTTGTTACGGCTTTTGTCTTAGTGTAGGTAGAGAATAATGTAGCCAACCAGAAAATACCTGGTTCAGGTCCCAGTGGGAATTCAAGGGATAAATCTTGGGTACTGGCATGTGCTTGTACCAGTAAACTCCTTTACAATGTTCTTCAACATTGTCAAGAAATTGGCTGGCGGTTAAAATATAATTGCATGAATTAAGGAATGAGTACGTAAAAAAGAGTTCGAAAGTGGCGAGCCTGTGACAGAAAAGATGAAAGAGAACGGCTTGGCATGGACGTGCTATATACAGTGTGGAAAGAAAGCATGGGCCCCTGGAAGGAAAGTACCTTAAATCTTTAAAATAGCTCAATTTCCTGAAAGAAAACATTGCTTTATTTTTAAAAAGAAACATAACTGCATTCACAGATTTCTCAAAAAGCTTACCAGAATTGGGAATCGAACCCACTAAAAAATTTTAAAAAAATTATCCTCGCCGTTTTATTTTACGAATCGATTCAGTCGATGTTATCTAACGATAATTTTTCACTGAGAAATATAATATGGTCTTATAAATAAAAAAAAATATGAAATCTGAAGTTTATTTTACTTTAACTATCGAATAGGTACTCTCAATCCTTGCGAGAATCCTATTTATAAGGATTGAGAGTATTAACTAATATGGAAGAAAAATGTAACCTAGCAAGAGGCTAATAATTTAACTAATAAATTCCATATCGAAAATATGCAGATTACGATGTGGCCTTCGTACTAATTGTTTTTTTAAACCTCCGACATTTACTAAGTTTTTCACCATTCGCGCTATGGCGAACTTTTCTCGACCGTATTTGTCTATTCGGATACCTTTTACCATACCACTGAATAGCTAAATTGTATTAATTATAGTTTGAAATGTATGATTCTATTAAATCTAATTGCCCTTGGTATGCCAATATTTTAATAATCAATAATACGAAATACTTATTACGGAATGGTGGCAAAACAAAACAAATCAATAAAAATTACCAAGATGTTCGTTCGAATTTGAAAATAGCCTTAACATAAATAGCGTCAACAAATTAAACGTTAAATTTTCAAACTTTCTTTTTTCAATTCCAATTATCAACAAGAATCGCGAGCAACAATAAAAAATTAAGGATTTGATTTAAATCGAGAGTAAAACAAATGTAAGATCTTATAATGTTTTTTTCTTTTTAACATAGGATATGTTTCTTAGAGAAAATTTATCTATAACATCGACTACATCGATTAGTAAAATAAAATGGCGAGGGCTAATTTTTTTAAATTTTTAGTTGGTTCAATTCCCGGTTCGGCTAAGCTTTTTGATAAATCTGTGAATTCAAAATAAAGGAATGTTTCCTTTCAGCAAATTGAGTTATTTTAACGATTTAAGGTAGTTTCCTTCCAGATCCCATGCTTTCTTTCCACACTGTATACTATGAAATGGCGTGAAATGCATTTGACTAAAGGAGTGATGGACATGAGTTCCCTCCGGTTGATATCTCCTGCAAAACCTTTCATATGTTAGGGCTCATGTGGATTAATCAACCTCCTATCTCTCACCCATACAATATTCCTGCACGATGTCTACCACAACGCTTGCCTAAAGTCGCAAACACCGCAAAAACACCAACAAACCCAAAAACACCTGCTTCAAGATGTTTGTTCCCAAAATTATTCCGAATACGAATCCGGATTACCCAGAGCAAATCTCCCGTGAAGTAATACTAAACCCTCAAATACGCGGTATAATGTGTCATGACGCATTTATATCCGTCTTAATTATGTACAGAGATGTTGAAAATCTTAAAGCGAGTCTTGTGTCTTAATCCTAGGGGTGTCGCGTTTTAAACGTAGCGATAGGATCATCAACATGATATGTAGGCTTAATTACGTGGCATGTCTCACCAAAATTCTATTGTGTGTGTCTTTTTTGTGCTTAAGGTAAGATTTATTTTTATTCCGAGTTCTAAAGATAAAGAGAAATTGAAACTTGTAATGGCGAGTCTTGAAAGGACGGGTTATCTCAGTATTTTAAGGGTCCCTGTGCATCAACTAACAATACAGTTTACCCGATGAACAGATGCAAATTCTATACTAATGGGAGCAAAACTCTTAATACTTCTTTTTTCAGAAACTGCCAATCACGCTTTATTGGATTTCTATAAGACCAATTCAAACTATTGTTATAATATTTATGTATGCTTTGTGCGTATGACAGTGTCTTCTTCTAAGGCTTACCTGTCGTAATTGGTGATGTGTTTCTGTTGTTGGTAGGGATCACGCATAGCGATTCCAAAAGACTAACTTTTATGGCGCCATTGACATTTGTTAATAGATTTTTTTTTCTGGAATTTGCAATACCGCAATAAACCGATTTTAGATTATCTCTACTTGTGCTAACCTTTATCTAGGTGTGCGATATATTATCATGTTCATGGTGAAGACAGATCAGAATACAATTGTCCCAACGCCCAGTATTTTAAGCGGATGTCATCCAAGGCGACAAAGGGTTAAAACAACGATGAGCGTTCCTGTCATACCATCTAGCATTAAGTTCGATAACGAATTTTATTACGTTCCCGATAGTGTCAAATATTACATGGGACCTAACATAATTGGCAAAATATAGGATAATATACATTTACTTCCTAATGATAAATAGATAGATTTATGTAGGTATGTAAATTTAATATCCATCTACAGAAAAGTATAAAAGGTGTGTGTAATGTGTAACATGAATCCTCTAATACCAAATGGGATACTTTCAATACTCCCTACTCCCTACTGGGTCACAGGCCTTCCTTATTTGGTGGAAGAATGTAAGGACAATCGGGCTACCCATCAATCAGTTTGCACAATCGCATTTGCACTAAACTTTTAGAAGCACGTTTTGAAAACTAGTAACCCTAGGCGTCGTTGTGTCGTAGAATTCTGTTGGTATTTTCTAACGCATAAAGTATGTGGAGGTGCCGAATTGCCGCGTTCATAGCAAGGGCTCCTTCTAATTGAATGCCACATATTTCCGATATTATTTTCCAAATCCATTTTGCGCTTATCTTGGCATGAACGGGCTCCGGTTTAGACAGCGACGTGTCAGACGGTGCTTGCTTTGGAAATACGGCATCATTAAACCTCAAAATTTCGATCTTACCGAGAGCGTAGACGTCAACATATTCGAAAAGAGCTCTCTGCACCAGAAGTTACTACGAACTTTCGTTGTGCATGCTATGGAATATTTGAACGGATATTATAAATTTAAGCCGCGGGGCGATGAAAGTGCAGAATGCAGTTGTCACCACCCCATTCTCTCCCACTTGTGTCGTACGATGCGATTGAGAGATAAAACGGGATAAGAGATGAGGCGTAAACTCAGCAATGCTCGCCATGGCAAGGCATTGGATGGGTGATCAATAATATATTATGTCAAGTTCACCGTACTTTGGAAGGCACGTCAAGTCTTTTGACCTGACTGCATCTGCAGTCGTTTTTATACCCACTAATCAGCACTGGGCCAACGTTACGGCCCAATCTTCCTATATTCTTCCATCCATAGGGAAGGCCTACGCCCTACCAGTGGGAACATCAAACGGCTGACTGAAATGACAATGATGATGATGGTGAATAACCCACTGCACTGGAGCGCCTATATATCCACTATTATCTTCCTTTTTTTAAAGTTTTCTGCTCAGGACCATATTAAAAAGCTAAGTTTGCCTTTTATTTTCAGTCTTCACCCTTTAAAACTGTTAAACTTATCTTTTTAAACTTACTTTAGATAAACCTTAACTGTCCAAAACTGATAAACAAGACTGTTTTTGCTAACACTTGCTTTCACATTAAATGTCACTGCACAAAATAGATTTCAAGAGATTTACCAGGATTATCTTAATCTCATAATAGAACAATACCTACACCGCTCTCTGGTTTAATTTCCAAATAAATAAATTGGGTTGGCGATTATTAATATCTGATATAGCATATAGGTAGATTAATTTTATCACCATTGAGTTCAAGACTGAGCTAATGTGAAATTAATTGATAAAGCAATTTGTTCGTATTTCTCACCGCAGTACGGACAATGGTTTTACCCTATATTATATATAATTGCGCTATTAAGGCTGCTTTAAAATGGCTCAAGACGTATTTAGTCTTACTTCATATCTAATCCCCTCTAAAACTAGGTACAGTTACTAGTCTAAGAAGAAAAAACTGCACGTTTTTGTGGTAGTTGCAGGCGTGATTTTATCACTTTTCCCTGTTATTTGACTGCTCTGTGTCAATAATTATGTGTGAGCTTAAATTCCAGGAGCAAGAGGCTTTTTGGATATGCCTGTCAATTTAATTTATCATTCTTTGGATATTGTTTTTTAACTCGTACTAATTCTATGCGCTTCTACCACCTAGAAACCATGCACTGGTTACTTTTACATAGATTATAATAATCACCACGCGCATTGCCATATTTACTCATACAGCAATATACAACATACAAGCTATAACGCCACGTATTAATAGTTTCTACAATTTCTTTCACCACATTTAGTGAACAATGGGCACAATTATCCAAGGAAATGTTTCTAGAGAGCATATTTTGCATATTCCTTTACACCGAGCGTAATTGCTCCATTACTTAACGTCCTTTGACCTAAATCAAATGAAGCACCTTCTATCTTGAATATTATTGGATTCTAACTTCGTTTAATATGCAATGGAGAATCCATCGTTCCCCTCGAGTAAATTAACTGGATGCCTTGTTTTTGTTGTGGAGATCAGAATTGTTGCGGATAATGCAGTACCTACAAAATTAATGTACCTATTCATATCAGATATGATAACGATACACTTATGAATTGTCAAGATGATGATATCGAAAATTGCGCTCCTCAGTGGCCAATGAAAATAATACGAATTGAGACTACGAAGAGGCAGTGCTTGTTGTTTTAGGATCGCTAAAAATCGTCAAGAAAGACTAAATAGAACACAGTAAAAAGCTTTGTAACCGAGGTAGGGTATTTAACAATGATATTTAAGCAAATCAGTGTTTTTCGTCTCATGTAGGCATGCCTTAAAATTAGAGTACCTAAAGCATAACTAAACATATATCTATATTTCATTTTCAGATACATCACTTCTGATTAAAAAATCCCTTATTTATCGATTCCGGGTTGCTCGAACCAACTAATAAATATCTTCGTCCTCCTACAATTCATAAATCTTTCTTTATCTTTTTCTTTAGTCATATTTAAGGTTAAACCATGATCATATTATCGCAACTGAAAGCGTTCAAACAAAATTGAAAATTTGCTACATATTTGATATGTCCTCTCTTGTTTCTATGAAAGGAAATGCGTAATGCTGAAAGGCAACCTGAAAGGGGTTATCCAAAAGGCGACAGTCCACATTTCGAACGGCATCAGTAGAAGTGTTTATTAAAATGAAACCGTCTATTCCTTTGATAAACTGTTATGGTAGAAATATATAAAAACAGATAAACAGCAATGCAGTCCCAGTTATGTTTTCAGTAATTTTATATATTATCTCGAAACTTTTCGCATTCCGTTCCGGAATTTCCAGCGCCAGTCTCGTGCTATCGGAATTAAAAACCTTTCTTCCATTGTGTCTGAAATGTATTTGTTTCATTGCGACGAAGCAACCAAGGCAGAATTTCTTGGCATTTTACAATCGGTCCTGCCTGCATCACGTTTACATGGAGAGGGAAAAACTGCACATTTTCCCAAAGGACCCAGAACCTACAATGTATACGAGGCACCGTAAATATAATTTAAAATTTTATTAGATGTCGTTTGCATGCATCCTGTTTTGGAAGCTGGCCAAGACTCCTGTGACTTTTGGAAACTGGAACGAGACGGCTGCGTTAAATAGCCTAGTGGCTTTCTCTTTATAGTTACAGTGTTATAAATTATTCCGTTTCGGAAATGCTGCTTAACAGTCCATGTGCGGCTTGATGCGAGGCGATTACGGCACATGAACGCTTGCCACGAAGACTCAGCACTGCTAGTAGAACCTAATGGCAATCATAGCAGTGCTTGGATTTGATGATCCGTAAACCAGTAGTTTAAGCAAGTACCCATTAATAGGGGCATATTTTACTATAAAGCCTACATTGAAATCTTGAAAAAAAAATAAGCTGACTGCATTCATTGCCTTATTTTGTTTTTTTTTTTTGCCATTTCGACATTGGTCCGTTAAAGTCAAATTGTTCGTATTCATACGACCATTCCCAAAAGTTTTGAAATACACTTAAGTTTCACAGTGTATGAAATCACTAAAATTTCACTGTTTTTGTCTTCTTCTGAGATGTCAGGTTTTTGTACAGTCTACCACAGAATGAGGTTGAACTGTCAATAATCTTGAATCGATATGCATGCAACCTCAACTTAATTGAAGTAAAGATTCAAACAGATTGTGAACATTTGACAGTTTTGTGATAATTAGATGTGCTATTGACTGCCCATCATTTTATTTTTGACTGCTTATTCAATATAAGTCAAGCAGCAAGAAGGCTTGACGTAGAAATGGAATTTTCATCTGTCTGTCCCTATAAATGAGCAGAGAATAGGGCGAATTGGAGATTTATATAAAATTTTGAAAAACTTTGCTATTTTTTAATGAATGAATTAACGTTTCTGTGTAATAATCGTAAAGATTGTGAACATTTGACAGTTTTGCGGTAATTAGATGTGCTATTGACTGCCCATCATTTTATTTTTGACTGCTTATTCAATAAAAGTCAAGAAGCAAGAAGGCTTGACGTAGAAATGGAATTTTCATCTGTCTGCCCCTATAAATGAGCAGAGAATAGGGCGAATTGAAGATTTATATTAAATTTTGAAAAACTTTGCCATTTTTGAATGAATGAATTAACGTTTCTGTGTAATATTCTATGTATGGAAAAACAGATAGAGTAAATGCCTTAGGCACTGTAGCTATTTTAGTTATTCCCGGTACATATATCAATGGGCTTATAAACACATGCGCCCGGCATTTCCTGTGCGAGATGCAGTGATTCACAACACAGCTAAGTCTGATCGCTCAAGGGCAGATGTACCGATTTAATGCCATGTACTGTCGTACACTAAAGTGGTTTCAATTTGTTTTTGTCGTGACTCCTTAGCTTCTTTGGATTGAAACAGTTTTAATTACGATTGCAACAAAGAATTTTCGACATTTATTATTTTTTTGTGCTTCGCAAAGCGAGTCAGAGGATTAGTTGCAGTAGTTATTTTAAATACTTTACCTGTTATTGAAGAGTGAACGCAGCGTTTTTTATCGTGACCCTAATGGGTACGTGTTACAAATACATAATTATTAAATATTTTTTTCTTATTTCATTTAATTATTTTCAATAATTATAGAAAAATTACTGACATTGTGTTTCTAGATTTATTCTACATAATTATATTATATATTATACATAAAATAACTAATGAGAATGGTTAGTTATAATAATAGACACTTGATTTAGTTAGAGGTAGCATAACCAGTCCGCAAGCAGTTCTGGAGCGTTTGGTACCATTTCATCAAACCAGAATTCAAGGCATTGCATAAAGTCTATTGCCAGAACACTATATTTTTTTTGTTTATTCGGCTTAGTATCAATCATAAGTACCGTTGTAAATTATTAAAGTTAACAAAAAGTCATGCTGCATAATGTAAAGTCACATCAGGTTACCAAAATCAGTGAAATTTCTCCAAACTATTTTCAACCTTAATGTCATTGAGGTTAAACTCTATAGCGATGAATTGTTAACATTCTGTAAGTTTGCGAAAACCAGACTAGCTTGTATAAACCTGATGTCACTGCAAATTATTATTATTATTTTCTTAACGTAATTCCTCTTCATGTCGTAGTTAGTATTGTGTTTTAGTAACATCAATATTTAATGTCCTTTGTGTTTTTGTTTCAGGTAAATTTCAAATCATAATGGATGTCAACTCTGGGTGTCTCTCTCCTGAGAAAAACGTTGTGGTAAGAATACTAATAAGATCCATAACGAATATTATGTTTGATTCAGTTGACATGTCGCCGAAACACGCTGTACATTGGTTATTCTGATATACCTGTCGCAGGCAGGTCGTCAAATTCGCACTTCCTTACAATTTCTTCCCATATTGTAACGTGATTTTATTTTTTTCCTTAAATGTTTTTCTTTTCAATGATTTAATTAGACTTATCAATAATTACAGGAGTTCTGCTGCGGATGGTGCTGAGAGATCTGAAGCTACCGAATAGTTAGCAGCTTAGTTCACGATCAAACTAGATAAATAAGATATATCACTTAATGCCGAATTCGAAGATATGCCTGCGACATAGCGCTCATCATGTGTTCTACAATATGTCAAATTTAACGGACATAGTTCGTTGATTTTTCTAATAACGCTCGTCAAGTTTAATGATTTGACTGAACTAAAAATAGACCGAATCGTTTACGTTAATACGTCAATAGTATCTAATTGAGGGCAGCAAGTAACTGCCTATGTAGTTAGTTTGTAATTACCAATATTATTATCGTGTAATAAGCATGTGAGCAATAGTCGGCTATCCGTGACACCATGCTCAACTCAGCCTAATTCGACTTGGACCACTCATTAAATTTATGATGACTTACTGAGCTAATCCGTGGCACTCATGACACAGAAATACTTAATGTAACTTTGTGAGTACGCTACGTATTTTAAATAAATATTTGTAATGGCTTAATACTACGTAAACATAATTAAAGCCATTGTATTCATCACAAAAATTTGCCCCTACCAGGATTCAAACGCGGGACATAATGGCCGATGGCCAGCAATCCGTATTTTAAGAAATATTAATTTTGTACATTAGGAAAACACCTTTGCTCTCCACTGTACCTACTTCACAGAGAGTATACTGACTGCCCGACACACTAAGTCCTAACTTATGGTATAATTCGCTCGCTTAGAATACAATGCCATTGTATAGCGTTAGGGTTTCATTAGTAAATATTTAAATTAACTTACGAATGGAGCGTTACGTATTATTTTGTAATAGCGATTCATTTAATTATTCTATATTCGGTCCGAATGTGATTTAAAGTTTGTTGAAACACTGAATTCTGAATTCGCTTCCCTTTTTCGAAATTATTTGAGTTTAAATTACAAGTACAAAAATGCCGTTTAGTGACGGCAGGGACAGTACAATTATTATTGTCACCATCCCTAATCTTTCCCGCTTGTTGTATAAGGGGAATTAGGATTTAGCAACGATGAGTAATGAGCAGCAGCTTTCCTCTTACATCTCCTAGCAACACACTGCCACTTACATGCCCGATAGATGGCAATAGGCTCGCCACCTATTACATGGTCCTAACATAATTGGCGAAACGTGGGAGAATAATTGCCTCTACCTACCCCTTCGGGGATAAATAGCCGTGGTTTATGTATGTATGTAAATTAACTTTCGTTACGTTAGACAATTCATCTGCCTACCCATTTGGACATAAATATGCATGAATTATGCATGCACGTTTAAATAACAAACAAATATTATTGTTTGCAAATTAATTATTTCTCTGCCGTCACCACAGTATGCTAGATTAAGTACATAAAATTACAATGAAAATGTACATAAATCTGGTAGAAAATCCGAATTAGATGGTGTCTATTGTTTAATTGAAATCTTCGGAAACCATAAATCTAGTCTTGAAGCTTGCTGCATGTGATGCCAATGTAAATCTGTCGTCACTAATCCTATGCTCAGGGCATGAGCAGTACGAGCACTGCTCTATTGACGGTAACATGAAGGAGAAGTGAATTGTACAGAGACAGGTGCAGACAAAGACCGATCGGGTTACTGTGAATTTCTCCTAATGATTACATACCTAAATGTCTGTGAAACACATAGTCTGATGTAGACGAAAATATCTCGAAATGTTTGGTGTATGTAGCCTTTCGAAGCACGGAGAAACTCGAGATAATATTTAATTTATTAATAATAGAATAGCAATGTGTAAAATGTATCTATGAATAGGTACAAATAAATTTATCATTGCATTATTGAATGAGTGTGTCTAAAGTAGTATAAACATTTCCCGTAAACATTCTCTGATAATTTTTATTTCCTTCCGTCTTATGAAAAGGTTTTAATTAAAGTTTTTACTTTCAGCCCACCTCTGCTTGCTTCCACTAATTAATATTATGTTAACTACACGTTCACGGTTCATAATTTAGTAGCGCTCGGGCTGGCGTTCTACGATAGGAGGGCACGACGAGAACTGAACGGACGTAAAATATATTCATATGCAGTCTTTATTTTTTGCGACCACAGGTTTTATATCCACCTGTTGAGTGAAGATAAGGATTAAGGGGAGACTAGTTTCAGGAAGGCTTATCAATCAATATAAGGAAGCATTATCTCATGTAAGTCTTCTTTGCTGGCCTGGGTTCAAAAAAATAACGTAGAATGTATGACTTTCACGCACCTCAGGGATGTCGTGATAGTCGTCTAAGGGATAATGCCCGGTGTATACCAATCAGTACCCGAATGATGGTGGACGGCAAACCATCAGCATACCCAAAGAGGGTTGGTGTCAGGCAGGCGGTGTCAATCTTCCGTTTATCGATCTCGACCACATGATCCTTTCAATCCATTTTCTATGCATTAATTCATCCGGTGTAATATAAATCAAAAGGGAGAGTATGGTTTTATAATGTCTGACCGATATTAATGGAAGAGGAAAAATACTGCACAGACCGGAAACATGATAGGAAAATGATGATGAAATGGAACCATGATCTTCATTGTCGTGTGGTGACGGTCCCGGTACAACAGCTAGCTATCTCAATCCTTGCTGGTCTGGCTGACCTTAAATATGGTCTTCAGCTATCGCCCAAATCAAACTCGCTAGTTACCCTTTTAATAGCGGAAGACGGATTTCGCGATGTGCCTCAACCCGACAGAAATGGACACGTATTTTTTTTGTCAGATTAATCCAACTGTGGCGGTTAGTGGCTCAATTAATATCTTCTTTGTTAATTGCCAATGGTTTTAATCTGATATAATTAATTTGGTTTTTTCATTACAGTAATGATATTCTTATTCGCTTATTTTAGCAAGTTGACAATTACTTTAGACCTTATTTTAACAGGAGTTCACCCTGACCCGCTATAGGGGAAGGTGGCCTCGAGCGGGTATACTGCCTAAAACAGACACTCTCGTTTATAAAATCCCTTTGTAAATGGATGTATTCTCGCCAGCGTCGTTGTCTGCTCCCTTAAGGGGGCAGGTAGGAACTCAAGTTCCCACTTCTTTATTTTGAAAAGAAGATCACCTTACTTTGATCTTCTTAACGACGATTATAGCCCTCAGGAGATTTCGGCTAGATAGGTAGGTACTTCATAATTTCGGCCACACAAAATTTTGCTTTATAACAAGATTCTATTGTCAACATAGAAACTTTAATCAGTTTAATGCGAAGCGAATACTAGACAATTTCTGGGTCTAGATCTGAACTTTGCGGTAACTTTTGTAAACGTAATAATTCAAGTTATTCAAGCTACCTACTGTCCAATTTTATCTCCAGTTTGAATAAGTATGGCAATCTTAATAACTTACAATTCGCATTATTCGCACCCCTGGTACAGACAGCAAGCGATTAGGGTTGTACAAAACCTGCTGTTTTCGTGTTTTATTTCAATGTGAATTACTTTAATGTTTTATTTATTTTTGCAGGGTAACAATTATTTAGTTGTAAATATTGATAGTTCGTAAACAACTAGGAGGTTTTGTTTTTATAAGAACGGGCAAGAAACTCAGGCAACTTATTTCTCCCTTTGCATGAAGTGTTAGTTTTAAACGATCGGTATCGGTAGACAGGTAGTTGGTAAGACATAAGTGGAAGTTTGACATAGCTTTATTAGTCATCTTGCTTTACATATCATGTCATGAAATAGGCGCGAGCCTATTGCCAATATCGGGCACCAAAGTCGCAGTATATAACTAGATCCTGCTGCTGGTACAAACAGAACGCTTCTGCCCTTTCCTTATCACACTTCTGCCCATTCCTTTGGGGTGGTGACAGTGGTAATCTGCTCTGCCGTCACCACACGGCTTTAAAGCCTAAACGCCTTTGATTAAATTGAGGTTACAATGTTTACAACACTGGACCCCAAAATGAAAGCTGTACCCACTTCCATAAGTACCATTACAAATATAAATGGGCGTCATTACCCGAGCCCGTTCTAAGAAAGCATTCCTTAATTCGAACCATTCCAAGTGTTGCTTTCGTTAATTCAAGCCGTCTAAATGCTCCTGTATCACATTCGGGTCTTCGCTCCTCGCAATGGAAGCGCTACAATTCAAAATTGAATTCTCCAGAAATTTCGGGGTCAAATGACATAATGAAGGACTTCTGAATAACCTGCAACCCTTCTAAAAAGAGTTTGAATTGAAGGGCTTATTCGTAGTGGAAAATGGCAGTTGTTCGTATCATGTCAAGATAATAATAATTCTCCTAGAAGATAAAATGATTTATACATCACCCTATATCACTTTGAGGATGTCGTACAAGGCGATTGAGCGTATAATTATGGTGCACCACCAAGCAATCTTATAACAGTTGTGGTAGATGGCAATAGATTCGGTCCCTAGCCTTTGAGGATAGGCAGAGGTGCAGGAAAAGTATATCGAAACAAACACTCTAGCTAGCCTATAAAATTAATTTTAAAAAATCTTATTACCATACAAACATACATACGTCACGCCTTTCTCCCCAGAGGCAGAGATCACTGTTACCAACCATTCAAAAGTATAGTGCCATGAACCGTCCGTAAATATATGGAAATATTACAATTAAATTGACCCTCTTCAGTTTTGTCCAATGCTAAATAATAGGGGCGATTCTTTGTCGTCCACCTGTTTCGCTAATCGAAGCATATGGCGAACGATATTATGTTCTCAATTAATGGATTTAATCACGACTGCGGTCGCGTTGTAGATATTTTTTTACCCACCCTGTAATCGGCCTGTCTAATAAATCCTTCACCTACTCAATATAGCCTCACATATTTTGTGATTTATTCAAATAAATGAAGTTCTGAAATTTCGGCGTGTACTCATTTCATATGCATACAAAGATTTATAATACAAAGTGAACGCCTCCTTTAATAAATCTATGCCTTGCCCCAGAGTATTATTTTTTTTCAACCCCAGAAACACCATATATCTTTTTCTTGCGCAAACCGCAAAAACTTCGTTTAAAAGGCCACTTTATATTTAAAAGGGTTGTCGTAAGAACTGCCGATATTCATGTCCTCTTCGCTTCGAGTAAACTCGCCCCAAATGGTTGTTTCTATTAAAGAAGAGAACTAAGAAAAACAATAATTGGAATATGAACGAAGCCAGCTTCGGAGCTTCATAAAAAAGTGATATTGTAACGCGATATCGAGAATTCGAGGAATTTTCTGCCGCTTGTCGAAAAAACATCCAATTTGGCTGAAGAGTTCCTCCCCAATGGACATAGTCTTTGCAATATATTTTGTACGGAAATATTTATTTAATGGCGGAATCCTGTGATAGAAATTAGGCTGGACTCTATGAGTCAAAAGTACGCCTATATATGAGTGCTTATTCCGTGTACCATCTTATTTTTGTCTTATCCTGTCTACGCCACAGAGCATTCGATTGGGCATTTCATAAAATTTACCGATGTTTATCACAAAACCCTGAAATTTTCTCCAAACCGCTTTCGTTGAAAATTAACTGCTTTAAAATTAGAATAGACCCTATATTCTTCCTCCGGATCATCTTCGTGCCTAGTTCCCAGGTTATCTGTGGTCGATGCGGTATGTTTCCCCTTTCATTCATATCGGCCAGACGTCATAGAGGCATCCGATCCCCTTTTAAATCATATCATCCATCGCACCGCGTAATGTGCTGTCAGTCTGTGAGTTAGTAAGTGTAAAAAAGTTGAAAGATCGGAGTATTGAGTATGTGATTGGGATGAATGTTAACATTCCAATCGGTCGGCCGCCTCTCAGACACTAACATTCTTTGCTTATTCTAGGATTTGATATGAATATAGATAAAATTATACATTATTCCTTCCGCATCTTACTTCAGGAATATTATTTCACCAAGTCCGGTGCCGCTTAATAACAACGCCAAAGGATTATACTTAATAAAGAAAGAAAACTCAATAGCATTCGCATCTTAAAAATGTTTTTACTTTCCACTCGCGCAAAGGGTATTAAATTCAAATTGATGTTGTTGCTTTTTATTCTAACTTCACAGAACTCGGCCCACTTTAAATAAACAAGAGAATAAGTTAAAATGCTTCATTAGCCTTTCTTTATTCATCATTAAAATGGAATCAAGCAGTTTTTCGCCGAAACTTTGTACTGTAAACAGAACTAAATTAATTTACATTCAGGATTAATTTGCCAACTTAATTATAATATGCGGCTTTATTTTGTATATTTCCATAGATAAAGATTGAGTCATCAGCAGCCCTCTAATGTCCACACTGCTAGGACACAGGCCTTTCCATATGTATGGAAGAATATAGAGAGAATGGGCCATAATCCACCACGCTGTCCCAGTGCGAATTCCCAGTGGTATTAACGACTGCACATGCAGCTGAAACCAATGGCTTAACGTGCCTTCCGAAGCACGAAGGGACTTCGAGATTATATATTTTGGTATTGCAATGACTGGCCCTACCGAATATTTTTTAGAACACTGCGCAATTGAGCTCGTCGATGTTTGAGTGACATATTATTTTAAGCATTAAAACTAATATAAAGGAAAAGAAACAATAAAACGGGCTTCATCTAGGTAATATCAGTTAAACATTACTGCTATTTAATTCCGAAATATTTGGAAAATACTGGCTATGGAGGCGAACAGAAGGTCCATAGTATTGCAGGACTCTAAACTGATCAAAATGTCGGGTCCAATAATTATAATATCATAGACGTGGGTTATTTATTTAATTTGAAACCAAGAATAGTTTAATCTTATGATGCATCTATCAGTACTTAATTCCATTTATCTACTCCGAAACAGGTTGAACCTAGTTATACGAGTTCAACGCCCTCAGCTGTTCTGAAATTTGTCTGAAACGGTGTCAAATTAATCCAGCTTAATACTGCACAAAATAGATAAAACATACAGCAACTTAATGAACTGAAGCTCCCGTCACCTAACACTTAACGATCCAAACATCCACGAGAAATTGGAGACGCGTAATGAAGACGTGTAGATTTAAGGCAACCCTTCCGACAATAACTTCACCTCTTAACGATTCCATTTCCAAATTAGAGCCCGTCACTTTATCCTGGAAAAGGGGCTCCCAGTTGTCGCAGTGATATATCAGGGAGTACATGACCCAGAGGCTTAGGTCGTTTATCGTTGAATATGAAAAATAATTAAGAAAGGAAACCATTTGAAGTATTATGTGTAGTTAGTACAGTAAAGACTTTAAAAATATAAAAAAGGCATAGTGGTCCACTATCCAGGTGTACAGGTGTATTCAGGTGTACTTGATATAAAGTGGATTGTGGATCACTAGGAGAGCTATGTATGAGGATAGCTATGTCAGCAGCTAAATTTAATACTGAAATTAGACGGTCAAATCGGTAGCAAAAAGTACGACCCTGGATTTTGGTGCTAAAATTGAATTTCATAGGTACTTGATATGTAGTTCATGTCCAATCATGACGAAACAGATATACCTACAAATCTTAAGAACTTAAAGCCATAAAAATATATTAATGTAATAATTGTGGTAAAAGACTTTCCCACAACTTGTTCAGATCAGATTAGAGTTAAATCGAAATAAAAACAACTATGTGCCTTTTGCCTCTCTATAGTCAGACCTGAATGCCTGAATGGATGGGTTCTGACTCCTGAAGTTTCAAACTCATTCCTTTATAATGTGCAAGCACATTTTCAACTTGCGCTACAAAGCTGACTGCGGCATAGAAAGTTATGTCTAAAATGTAGACAACAAAGTTTGAATTTTGCTGTGATCCTCCGCGAAAATTTTGCACAAATCATAGTTTAAATTAAATTTTGATGGCATGCCCAACTTCCAACCAATGCACGATTTCTATGTGGAAATTTGGTTTAGATTTTAGGGATCTGAATGTTAAAAACCAAATTGACTTGATTCCAGTATTTTAAGAAAGACTGAATATACCCCATCCTAAGCGGAGCCTGACTGATAGAATGAAAGACGGAATGTAACGTAACGAAAATATACGGCGCCGTAAAACTAGGAACTCGGGCTGTGAAGAAAGACGGAATATTTTTAAATATTTTCTTTAATATTATAAGTTTCAATTAATCATTTAATTATTGGTCTTTATTCAAGAAAAGAACAGCTCCAAAGAATATTTGGCTTAAAAATAAGTAAAATAGTGCGTCTTCCTTTATAGCGCCACCAAAAATGACGGTAGCAACTTTATCATGAATCTGAATAATCACATGATTTTTACAAAAGAAACTTTCACGGTTCCCAAGTTGCAAATCGTAACGTTCCTAGAAAGTGCCAGTTAATCCTCGTGTAACAAGGGTGCGAGCGTCGACACGATATATCACTGCTCCGGGTACATTGCAAATTAGAGTCATGTCAGGACGCGGAAATTGTTTCAAGACATCCGCCGTTGACTGATGTTTAAGGCGGCAAAAATATTCACCTGTGTGCTAAAAATTTTAAACGACACTGTTTTAGCACTTTTTTTGACAATCTATTTAAACTGCAATGCCATTTAACTCAACTACTATTTCACGCCGAACGTCCAAATTGCCTGAGCTAACACTTCTTCCACTTCTAAATTATATGCTCAAATTATATGCTTTTATTCTGCTTCTTTTTCTTCTTATTATCCTCCTCAGTTAGCTTAATGCGCAGTGGCTAAAGCGTTCGGCTTGCGATTGCGCAAACAAAGCAAAAACTCCTCGCCGCCTCTTCCGATTACCCCGGGATCTGAAAGGGGTTGGTGAAAAAAGGATTCTGCTCTGCCGTCACCTCGCCTGGAATTTTCAATCGCCATGAGATAAATAAATGCAACAAAAGGGATTTGTTTAATTATATCCAGATCGAATTCATGATTATCTTACGGGTTATTTTTATTTAATTGTTCACGACACTAACACAACGTTAGTAACGAAAATAATTTAAAAAGATCAAAAATACTGTTTGCTCACCAAATCGCTGTTTTGATGAACATTTTTATTATTAATTTGCTGTGCATTCAATTGATTTTGATGAGCAGAATAATATTTTCCTTATGTCAGTAACATAAGTTTTGATATTAATAGCATGGTTGTAGATTACCAATCCTATATCGTCCATTGCAAGAAGTTCCTTTCTGTCTTCTTATGTGTCCAAAAAATAAATTAGCGTAGTCCATTAGGGGTTGCGGCTAGCATTTGCTCTTAAATTACATCTTCGCATTGCGACTAAACATTTATTGTTAGTACCAGAATTAGTTACTGGATTTTGTTTTTGTGGTGGTCTCGCTGTAAATACAATGTTCGGATTACGCCAACTTGGTCGGTTTAGTTTTGTATGTAAATAGCTTGTGGTTTTAGCCTTGCTCATATATTCAGTTGGGTGGTCAATTAAAAGTTTTCGGAATTCCCTTTCAGTTTCTTTATTGTTCGAGTCTAGTGATATGATAATTTAAAATAAATAGTAAACGTTCCTTTCTTTCGTTTATACTAAAAACTTCCTTAGCTATGCAATAAATCCGGGACATATTTTTAATCTCTTCCACCATAATCTTTATCGGTTAGGCCACAAATAAAACCTGGGTAGGCTATAAAACATGTTTCAGCAATGTAGTCGCGATGTGTCATAGATAGGGAAGAATGCAAATGTAGGCAGAGCAGGCACACATAGCAAAGAATTCGAAGGGGACGTTGTAAATTATTATAGTCCATGCGGCACAACCGATAAAGAAGTCGATGGACCTGTTTTATACCTTTATTATGAGTGACCAATTGAATTGATGTGGAAGTAATTAATAGTAGGAACGGCTTCAATTCGCCATGGTTCTTAAATCTCTAATTTAATAATGGTATCTCTCTAATGAATTACTGTTGGTACACCGCACTTGGAATCTTACCGAACTACAGTTTTAGGCGAGTCTGCTATTGTCGTTTGACGAGTGACAGATGCGTCGATAATTTTGACGCGTCGATGTGCGACTTGCCATATACAACTTTGATTCATCACAAATCAGATGTGCGTGTGTGTGGTCCGTTAATTAATAATGTATCCACAGCTCATGTCAAATATTTATTCCATTAATAACGCCTTCTCTCTCTTGACCTTGATGAACACTTCAATCTATGTGCCTCGGTCGTGGTAGTTTATTGAAACTGAACTTTTTTGCTTTTATGAATGAGGAAAATGATAAATTGTTTTTTATATGCACCTTTCTCTTGAAATAAACGGAGTGTTATGTGCGGTCAACGGCACATTAGACTATCTAAAACTGTCCAATTTATTCAATTGACTGTAAACGTTAACTTGTTCGAAGTAAAGCACTAAGTCGAATGAGAAAGATATTGTGTAAAGGAGGATCCTTTACACAATCCATCCAACTCCTCTTTCGTCTTCCTCTCCTTCTACGTCCTTCCACGTTCATTCATACAGCTAACATTTTTCTGCACAAATTGATTCGCAAACACAAGGCAGAAATCGCATTTGCAATTTACTTCGCCGCCGAGACAGAACTTGTACACTCAGATATGAATTTGCAGACAAATTACCGAGAAGGGAGGTGCGGGCGAGCCGCGAGGTGTCACGCGTCGCCGCTATAAATCACAGACAGTGGGGTGCATGCACATTACACTAGCGGCGGTGAGCGTGCGTGAAGATATTGTTTCACTGTAGACATCTTGATTTTATACGGCGGTCGGTCCTGTCTGTCTGTACACAAACTCAAGACGTCCTTATCATTATTCATCATTCGTCTGATCATGAGAACTGTTAATATAATCAAGACATGGCTGTTGGAGATCCTAAATATTTTTAATTAGCTTCAGCTTATGTGCTTAATTGTGCCAACCTGCGTGGTGATAGCAGAGCAGAATACAGTTGTCACCACCCCCAATGGTGTCGTTCAAGGCGACAAGGGCTAAGACAGCAATGAGTAAAGGACTTTGAAAAGAAACGGAGCGACCCATGTCGAGAAACCCGCGAACGGAGAAAGTGATTGGAATGACAACATTCTAATGTATATTGCAAATATGCCTCATCATCCCAGAAATCACTAACTATAAAAACGAAATCAATGCTGCCGAACAATTGGTATTGTCATTTATTTCGAAGCATTCTTGATCTATGTATGACTATAAATGCAAATCAGCACAACAACCCACTAGGCTCAAATCTAATCATCTATATCTGAATCTATTGTTATCTAATGATAATTCAATAGTAGATAATTAATAGGATACGCCCACACGTGAGGGTATTAAGAAGCACCACTATTGAGAGGTCACGGTTAATAAGGCAAAATTATCGGTAAATTTTTTGAGACGCATAATTTTTATTGGAATTGTAGATTCAACATTTTACCTGTATAATGAATGACATTTAAATCTTTGATATATTCATAAGTGGCCAAGTTTAATTATATGGATAGAATTTGAAACATTTATACCTAATAATACATATAAAACACATCTCAAACACTTTTTGTAATTACCCCATTATTTGTCTAAACATTCCCAAAGAAACGCCAAATGGTTCGTTTGTATTGTATTGTACAACGACAAAAACTTTAGGCCAATATTAACAGGTGAATAACGACAAACAATGCTTATCTTAATACATGCATTGGAAAAGAAATTGCCATTTAGATTCGGGTTTGATACCGTAAATCAGGTCTAGAGTTAGACCTGATTTATGGTACCAAACAGTTTCACAACTATGTGTCTATAGCCACATAGCCAGGGGTCGAATGCAAATTACCGTCGCGACAACTGATTGCGCCCTGTTTGTTTTATTTTGTTTATGTCGTATCAAATTAAACCTCAAGGAAGTGAACTAGAACAGATTTAAACTAATCATGACACATCAATCACGCTTATATCCCGAAGTGGTAGGCAGAGGTGAATTAACACCTAATTAACTCTTATGAACACCTAACTAATCTCTCGAATTAACTCTAACTCTAAAAGTGAATTAACCTCTTTTCGCCAGTTAAGCTAGGTCCCACCCATGTAATAGGTAGCTGTTTTTGCTTGTGAAGGCACATCATTTCAATTCTATTTTGTATTTTATCATGATATTGTATGATGATCTGTAAATTTTATATTATTGTTTTGCTTATCAATATGTAGTTGTTGGTAAATCAATTTCAATAAAATAAAAATTAATTATTTATAAATCTAATGTGTCTTTAAATCACTATAATATATCAAAAGCGCACCAGATTCCCACAAACTTCTCCAATCAAATTTCAATCTTAACATGTTAGGCGTAAAGTGTCAAACAGATGGGGAAAATTCAATTTTGGGTAGGTAATATTTTAGCGAAACACTCCGATAGGTTTCAATCAGTTGTTATAACGTTCGTGGCTAAACCATTATCACTTAAAGTCATATTGTTATAGGATCAGATTTGCATTTAAAGTACTAGCCTAGGGTAATGCAGCCAAAAACGGGTATACTTACTAAAACGGGTACTACAAATAAACATTCATTCATTTTAAAATCAAATGTCGTCAGGTAGGTCGAAATTTTAGTATGTACCCGCTTTAGCTAGTATATCGGTTTTAGGCCACCTCCCAATATGTAAAATACTACCCACACTGCTCGAACTTTCGTATACGAATACCGTTTGTAAGTTAAACCATCAATTTTAATTTTAGTCAGCTACATTTGGATACTACGCTGTCTAGACCTAACAGTCTGCGGTAATACTTTGAAAGTTCATCTACAAGTTAAGCCGTCACGTTTTCAGTAGTCTTAGGTTGTAGACTAATTAGGATCCATACCCAGAGCAGATTTTAAATTTCAGTGGGCGGGGGACGGCACATTGCGAGGAGGACTGATGGTCGTTGGGCGGAAACGGTCCTCGAATGGCTATTATGTGCTCCGGTTTAGGCCACATTCCCCTATATCGATCTATCCTGCTTAGGACACGTCCCTCTATAATCTATGTTATCCATACATAAATCACGCTTCTATATCTGTATTGTATTCATCTCTACCACACGGTATATTATTATTACATTACTAAGAAAATTGTGATTAGAAAAAGTATGAACGATTATAAGTCTTGATGCGAGAATCGAATACGCAATCCTGGCTTATACCACCCGGCCAACCAAGGCGTTAGTTAAGGTGCTGAATTTTTTGTGCCTAAGTATTATATGAGACGATAACTCTTAGCATTCCATGGATTCACCGTGCGAGTGCCGGGTCCATAGTATGGCAAAGAGGAAAGCCAGTGGCAGCGTCTGGGACTTTGACCCAAGTGTAACCTACACTTTTAAGGGATTTAAAACCCGAAGAATTCCGTTGAGCCTGATTATCTGCTCCCGTAAAGTGGTAACGGCTGATAAATGTCCCCTAACAAGTTTATACCTAAGAGTCCCAGCTTCAGGTCACCTTACCCTATATTATTGGATGAGAAACTCAACCCCTTCCATAGTAAAATTGTAAACGCTTAATTCTGCTTACTACGTCCCTGATAACTAACTTCTGCGATCTCGCCCGACTTCAGTGTTTGTTCTAGTTGTTGAGTTAATACATCACTTGGTAGCTCCTACGCACCTGTATCAGGTCAAAGCTTGCGAGAGATTGATGACTCGAACTTCGCACTGTTGGATAAATAAACATCTGTATCCAAATAACGAGAACGGATGGACGGCTGTTGGAACTGAAATCCGTTTTCAGACGAAACAGATTTTTGACAATAGACTGTGCGATCAATTGTACAATGATGTGATCAGAGAAAGATGTGGTTTGGAAGGAGACGGTATGACAAGAATTGAGAAAGTGCTTGCATGGTTTGGTCAGACACGTAGAAAGGATGAGTGAAAGGAGAGTGACGAAAAGGATTTATATGTCGGAAGTAATGGGAGAAAACGGCAGGCGAAATTTAATTTTATAGGATTAACCAAATTAAAATGCGGTAAAAATGTACCTGCGATAGTGGATTCGCGCGTATGCCCGATAAATCACCGGGAGGGTTTAATGCAAATTAACGTCGAGTCTAGCGATTAACCACGTGTGGGGATTTCCAGAGCGGGAGCGCGAAGGAATGTTATGGAGCATGAAAAAAATATGAACCGTCATCATGACCGGGCTAAATTAAATATGTCGACGCTTTGCACGCAGCCAGGTGTTTCAAATTCACAGTTACATTTCCTCCCGGAGAGGGATACATGCGGAGTGCGGATCCGTTTTGAATGGATCGCTTGCACAAAAAGATTTTTGCGAGACGACAGGTTTGTTTATTCACAGCCGCAAATGCTATATCAAAATTTCTTCTTTTGGCGAGTACATTCTGGGCCTGCTAAACTGATTTCTTTCCATTAGCATACATACATAATAATAATATGAATCACACCCGCTTATCCCCGATGGGGTAGGCGAATTTATATTAACACCCTTACTTCGCCTGCTACATTAAGGTCTCATGTTATATTGCCATTATGAAAATGTTGGTTTCTTTCAGTTTGAAGGCATAAGTAACCACGGATAATTTATCGAATTGCACATCTACACATAAATTGAAATAACCCGTAAGACAAAAGAAAAAGATAAATATTTATAGTTAATAATAGGTCAAAATTAAGTCCTGATCCTGATGTGCGACTCGAATTCGATTTTTCCACCATTTATAGGTACCAGTCTGCCAACTATAACTTTAATTAACTCGTCGAAATTTCTCTAACCTTTCAACTTCACATTGCAAAGCAACGGGTACCCTCGCATTTTTTTGCACCCAAGCCGACATGGAAGGCAGAATAATGTTATATTCCACATCACATAATTCTATTTTGAATAGAATTTCATCGATAAAAGTCATAAGTGCGTATTAGTCGGAAACATTTTACGCTCCAATACATATAGGTCAATAGTCCTTGTGTAAATAACTTTTATGCTTCTCTACACATTCTACGAATGCTACTGCCAAATTGGGTCCATGCAGAATGTTAATGGCATTTGGGCTGTGTGTATCGAATAAAGTCCATAATTCTGTTTCTTGTGGGCCCTATTCTTGGCAGCGATCCATTGGCAGTGAAAGTATGCCTTCAGAATCCTTGAGGTTTATAAAATTACACATGCAGTGTTTGTTCGGAAATAAAAAGTCTGATGATACTTTTTATGGCGCCTATGAACAGTGCGTTTCAATATTCCAACTGCGGAAGGATTTACTGTTAGTAGGTCATGTCGCCGAGCAGAGAGCCATAAATCTGCCATTGAAAGTCCAAAATAAAATATTACAAGGACTACCGCGAAGCACGTAAACAAAATCCTTAGCTTATCGTCCTTCTTTTTAATATGTCTTCTTGGTAACATGTATAAAATATTTTTCAGTAAAACTGACTGACAAAAATTCTAAAGTAGGTACTGGGATCTCAATCAGTAGTCTAAATAGGTAAATGTAACAGTGTTTTTCTACGAAAGGTAAAGTAACAGGGCCCTTGGATCTTGGACGAAAAATCTCCTGGACAGATCTAATAAAATTTACCTCCTTTCAAACATTTAATTAAAAGGGAGCCGATTCTTTAACTTTTAACTAAGTTTCCATAACCGAATAAAGTACCTGCTTCCAAAAAATCGGATTGAGCAGTAAAATCTCCGGAGGCGGACTGATGGGGCACTGTAACAACTCTTAGAAGAGTTTCAACTTTAACAAGTTACAAAATAGAGCGTTTAACTATTTTTGACGGCCCGCCATTACGGAAGAAGTTAAATTATTTTCTTGGATGCTATATAGGTGGTAGTTATATCGCCTGGGGTAACGCCAGTATTTAAGAATAGTCAAGTGTTCTAGCACGGTAATATTACCGTGGTTGTAGTTATAATGTCAAAAAACACGATATTATTTGGTGTTGTTGAGATGAGAATCTTACATAATATGCCTGGGCAGAGAGCCTGGGAGGCGAAGGTGAGTGTTGACATGTTGAAGGGTCTCTCTAAACTGACCTGCTTTCTCTCTGCCACTCTCTGCTATGGAGCCGGCACCCACACGGTGAAAAGTTTTCACCTCTAGAAAATGGACATCAACAAGTTTATCTGACTAGATGTCAAAGTTCTGGTGTTTATTTTCGAAGACCTCTTGGCCCTTCGATAAATTATTGATGAACATAACTTCGATAAATTATTGATGAACATAACATAACACTCACACTTTGCCAACCATCCTAAAGTCCCATGCAATAGGGGGTCCCAGAACATTAGGTAGCATAAGCAGAACACTGCTGCCCGCCTTGTATGCCACCCCCGGGAGAGATTGGTAGTGGACTGGTGCCAATGCACTAACATCACCACACGGCACCTCGACAATACGGCACTCGACATGCTCAACTTTATTTATTTTAATTTTTCACTAGCCTGCCTGTGCCCAGCAATGGGATCTTGCAAATTTATTACCAAGAAAGCAAGAAAATAAATTGAACATTTTTATCTTACTTTCCGAACTGGTTATAATTTCGTTTCGTGTATTTTCCCAACTCCCTAAAGGAGGAGAGGACGGAAATGATTTTTATGTTACCTATTCTTTTAAAATATGCATTGAAACATTCTTAAATAGGCATCTCAAAAGTAAGTGTATTATCCAAACTTAATATTATATCCTCCCCTACCTGCTCATGTGACGTACTGAATTTCCAATTTTAGAGGACTTCCAGATAATTCAGTTGCTCGGCTATTGCTTTTGAGGGAACTGGAATATTCTGGATCGAGTGATCCGTGATAGATTTCGCGTTTCAAAGTATCCATATATCAAGGAATGGTTTCCATCTTGAGATCCTGCTGAATTTCTTGTTGCCCTTTCTTGCTACAAGCTTTTTTTCTGATACAGATTTTTGAGGGGGGATACTCTAAGGGGGTAGGTAGAGTTGTCATAGTTAGTAAGGGTTCTAAAATATATTTATTTTAGAAATTATTTGGCTCCTTTAGAAAGTGGGGAATGGCCGCGGAACCGGCACACACCTAGAACTGGGGAGGACGCATCGTTCTTTTTTTAACATCGGTAAAATGCATTTATTCCTCTCGCGACGCTGAGGACTCCGCCGCGAGAGATAATGTGAAACGTTCCTCCACTACCAACTAAATTCCTCCTGGATAACCTTGGCACGTTGACGGGGTACATAGGGCAACAGCGGAACCTTAAATCCCTTGTGTCGCGCCTGTCCGCCTTCGGACACAGTTACAGCTGTCATTAACACCTACGAAACGCCTCTGTGGCGCATCCACATAGGTATTCTTCCATTCATACCGAAGTTCTTACCCCAGTAATGGGCACAATATTAAATGACGATAGTAGTTTTTATACTGCGAACGAGTACCCAAGGGCCGAGTCGTCTCGGAAGTTAGTGCCTTATAAATTTTCACTTAAGCAACATCCAACACTATTTCAACACTCCACCGCCTTTTTTGTTAAGACGACACAGCGTGTTATCGAATGTATCGACAGTTTTCCCTGACATTTTCCTGTTATTTTTGCGACTCCCGAAAATCGCTGGGGCGTTGATCTGAGAAAGTAATATTATTTTAATACACTCTTTGTCACGTCTGATGTCACAGCGTTCCTTCTTTGCCCTTATCCCTTTCTCTACCGGTTTTGAGAATGACAATGAATGTTATTACCTCGTAGGCAATGTTAATACGCGTAAAGGTTATTGAGGTCTGATGTAATAGACGCAAAACCATTGCCGGATTGTGATCCGCTTTTATGTTGCACGTGTTCAATGCGAAGATATTCTCGACGTCTAAACAGAGATTTGATCTCGCTAGTCGCAATCATAAGCACAGGAGATTGGGTTGTACCGAGCGGTAATGTTTTTAGAGCTGTGCTTCGGGTCTATAATGGAGGTATGAGTGTTTCGAAACCAGTCAATCGTTTCAACGTCATAGACGCTGTAATGGATTAGTCGACGGATCGAGAACTGCTATTCGGTAATGGGTAAGTACATCATTCGAATGATGTTGATCATCGATTGGTTTGCAAACGGACTAAAACGAAGGCCCGGCTATTCAGGCAATTACTAGCTAGTCGGGTTTCTCTTATTAGGCTTGGATCCGACCATCGGTTGTGATGTGACCGCTAGTAGCTGGAATTACGTCGTTTATTTCCGTATTTTTGTAGTTGTCTGGGTTTTGTAATAAAGTCATCAAATACCGTCTTTGCGAGTTAGTACTGATTACAGCAAATGGCTAGAACATAGTCACTTATACATATCAAATTTGGGCAGGGCAGGCAACATTAACACATGGATTGATATAGCCCGCATAGATATAATTGGTCGCACGTGTCCAAAAATATGTTGTCTCGAGTTCCTCCATGCTTCGGAAGACACGTAAGGTTGTCGGCGTTGTAGATTATAGATCATTCTCCCTATATTTTTCCGTCCGTAGGGAAAGCCTGTGCCGCAGCAGTAGGGCGATTTAAGCGCTGGTGATGATGATGATGATGATAAAGATGCAATAACTTTTCTGGAGAACATTCCTTTTGCAATCACATGCTTATTGCACTGTCCCATAGATCTACGTGGTGTATTGATAATGTACCAATACAAACCGATTCGTTGAAAAGTCTTCGAAAACGGTCGTTTCAAAATCAATTAGCGTATAATCGCCCGAACCATTCCCCTGTGAAATATTCGAGCACATTATAGAACTAACAAAGGGTGCAGAATTATGACACGGCCTACACCTAAAATAACAGTTTATCCACAATAAACAGTCGGAGTTATCGCGACAGCTGAACAGCATAATATTTTTTCCATGGCGAAGCACGATTGGTGCCGTCACGCGAGTTCGGATAACTGCTTTAACCTTGCCACCGATTGCTTTTCAAACGCCACTCTGTTGTCAAGCAATAATTGGTACAGTAAACTGGTTTCGTATTAATCGACTGTTTGTTTCCCGGGGGTTATGAAAGGGAAGGTGACTTCTTTTTCATGCCCTTATCCCGCTCTAGGCGGGGTCGGCCAACATGTTTTCTTCTTCCACTTTCTCCTGCACTCCTCTCATTATCATTTCCTTAACACAATCCACCCATCTCTTCTTTAATGTTCCTCTTCTACTAAGTTCATACCTAACATTCTTTTGCCAACATAGCTTTCATTTCCTCGCATAACATGACCAAACCATTCGTGTCTATTACTCCAGTCTCTCATTCACCAGCGCTACTTCCAAAGTTGTCCTTATATACTTATTGCTTATTTTATCTCTCCGTGTCACACCACACATCCATCTTAACTTTCGCATCTTTGTTACTTGCACTCTTCTTTCATCAGTGTTCGTCTTGAAAGCGTAGGTGACTGACAACTCAGGGTAGTATAAAATGTACTATAACAGAGGACTAGCCGATTGTCCATTAATATTATTTCATCTGTAGATTTGTAGTACTAAGTTATTAAAGAGAATATCTCCCCTTTAATGTCCATGCATCTGCAGCACAGGAAGGAAGAATACATGGAGAATGGACTATCTTCTTCTTCATCCTGTCCCAGTGCGGATTGATGGGTAATTACAATTATTACTATAATTGAAATTGAGCTCATAATTTTAGCTTTTTTACTACAAACATGGTTTCTATGTAGTGTGTGTACCTATGTGTATCTACAGAATACCAGATAGTTCTGTTATTGTGCAATTTTGTCTTAAATATTTGATTACGTAACCTAAAAATTTGATGATGTTAGCTTGTTTCAATGGTTTGGTTTGTTCACGAATATTAAATTTCGTGAGCATTTTCGTTCAGAGCGCATCAAGTTTGACTGTTGCTCAAACCTTATTCCATTGTATTTAAGTTCAGTTTTCTGAGAGTCTCGTTGTTCTGTAGCTAAGCCACCGCCTATGACCGAAATTAAACCACATGAACTTGATATCACTGCGAAACCACATCATTTCGAATTATAAATTCCCTTAGTGGTCGGCATCAGAAGTGGATTGTCACTTTAATTTTTTTTACTATTTTGGCAACTACATTATAGCACAATCAATACTTTCATACCCAAAGAGGGTAGGTGTCAGGTAGGCGGCCGGTTGGTAAATCTAAACCAAAACTTTCTTTAGTATGACGTGAAATGTTGCCATCCTAATCACTCTCTCAATAATTAAACTGTTTTAATAAATACAATACATTTAGTAGATAATATTAAAACATGTTTGAATTCAATAAAATTTTAGGACACCAATGCGAAATGATTTTAAAAGTGTCAATAATGGGTCTCGCGTAGTGCCGAACTGAGGAAATGGTACGTAATACGCTCTTAGCGGGCGTTCAAATTGGTCGCGAAGGGAGCGGAGAGGAGCGGGCACACCGACTAATTGGTCGATTACGGGAAACGAAGGAGATTTTCAGAATTATGTAATAATCACAAAGGGCCTATTCACTAAAAAGGGACAACATCAGGTTTAAACATTTCTTAAAACACACAAATCAAGTCTTATACACTGCTTTTGCAATGATACCGAAGATGTTCTGAAGGAAACTAAAAGGGAGGCCTAGGCGGAATTTTTCATGATCAAATTGACAATAGTTTAAAAAGGGCCATCTCAAAAGTATCCGAAACCGACGGGCATGCATGAAGACATTAATGAGGTCCAAGATGAGTCTAGTCCTACGCTACTAATAAAATTTTGCTTCGGAAATTTGATGAGCAACCAAAGAACTCGAACCAGCTCATCGTACCTACTCAAAACTAGTCGCATTAAGTCTTTAGCTTAGAGCTTCAATCATTAGATCTACGGAATTAATATTAGCAAAACCTCAAGCTGCTTTACAAACTAGGTTGTCAATATGAAATGATCCTTGCTTCCTCATTATTAAAGTCGCTCTTTAAAACCGTCTATTCAATGCTTTGAAGATAATTTATAGCTTCAGAGGGATAGAAAATCAATGGGGATGCACTTAGAGAGATCATTAAGGTAAAAGGCGAGGTGAAAGACTGGGGTAATTAATTTTTGTCTTGTTCTGCAGTAGTGATTAATCTTCAGATAACTTAATGTACTAGATTAAAGGTATTGATGCTAATGGTTCTGCAGGGTCATGGTTATGGATTTAATTAACTTCGTCTAGCGTGGTGGGCACATTTACCCTTTCATTTGTCATTCATAAGAAAAAAGGCCTTTCAAATAAATATTTTCACTAACGTAACGTCACCACTAGATGACGGACAAATTTTAATATAAAATAGTATAGATATCTCAATATTTGTAATTTACAAATGTCTATGGTCATCACAAAAATTTTTCCTTGCCAGGATTCGAACCCAAATTGTCGAAGACCATTGTATGTATATTGATGTAAAGACGAGTGGTGACGGCAGAGTAGAATACAATTGTCACCACCCCAAATCTCTCCCGTGGGTGTCGTACAAGGCGACTAAGGATAAATTAGTGATGAGGAATGGGCAGCAGCATTCCTCTTATACCACCTAGCAATAGCAATGTACTGCGACTTTTGTGCCCGATAAATGGCAATAGGCTCGCGACCTATTACATGGGACCTAACATAGTTGGCGAAACGTGGGTGCTAGTTCACCTCTGCCTACCCCTTCGGGGATATAGGCGTGATTTATGTATGTATGTATGTATTGATGTCATTAGATCAAGAGAAACGGTCGTAGCAAGTGAAAAGAAGTGATTTCTGTCTATCCCTAAATGAGAAAAGCGTCGTTATATGACTTAATGTCTGTCAAACACTTCATCATCATCACCAGCCCCTTTTGGGAACATTGGGGGGGAATATACGAAGAATTAATGAGCCATAGCCCACAATGCTAGCCCAGTGCGGATTGGTGGGTATTAACGACAGCAGATGCAGCCGGGACCAACGCCTTAACGTGCTTACGAAGCACGGAAGAACTAGACATAAATATATTTTTGGTCACTCATCCAATGACCGGCAAACATTGCTTAGTTCACACAGAGCGAGCTCGCGAGCTTATCGAGCTTCTAACAAACACACGGTGCTTAAATTCGCGCACCAGCACCGCTACAAATATTGACTCGAAAACCTCGTTACAGAGCGAACACGCATAATAATGGCATTATTAATCTGTGCACGGCATTTGGAGTACCATAAACTGACCGCCGGAGCAGCATTATCTGGTCATAATCGTCAATTAAACAGCGGTACAATGCCGATGTTAAATCAGCCCGTCTCGCCATTAATCCTGTAAAGCCGGCTAGATAATCCGCTGCTTGCTAAGATGGTGGCGGTGGACGCGTGATCTGTAATCGGGGCCGGCTATTTCGTTTTTAGGTAACTGTTTGTTACTTCGCTAGAGGACGTATAGCGTCACTTTCAACTGGATATCTTCGGATTACAATACGGCGAAAATTAAATTTAGAAAAAGAAAAAAGAAACATCTTGTCACTGAAAATAAACTTGTTTAAAAAAATGCAATATATACATAACTTAATACTAAAGAAGTTTCAAGCTTCACCTTGAAAATCATAAAAAACAAATGCTGTTCGGAACAGCATTTGTTTTTCGTGATGCATAATGTATGGACGCATGTTTCAAACATTACAGCTGGGTTCATTTGGATGGAAACTTGTATAGAATATACAGAATATACTGACCTAAAAACGCGATTGAATGCGGTGCTTTAATAAATAAATAAAATATGACATGTATTGCAATACGGCGGTCCTCTAATAAATAAATAATATGACATGTATTTCAATACTAGAACAATTTAACGTGCGACTTGCAATAAACGTTTTGAATTTGAATTTCCACCGATGCACCACCATGCGGAACGATGATCTGAAAATGAAAATTGTTCACGTGCCACGTACACCGTTTGTTTATTTTCAATATTTCACTTGAAATGAAACGCAAAAATGCGTCCGTTGTTGTATTAGCACTGTGCCATGGCCGATTTTAGTCGATCTCTCATTCTGTCAATCACAAAAAGTGGTTTTTGCTTCAACTAATCTACAGTGCTACCAACATATCTAAACGACGGATAGTGCTAATATATTTACTTTTTCAAGTTTCCTTATTACCGTTGTCCTGACTGCTTCTGCAGTCAGAAATACCAATCCCGTTGGTTAGCTTAAGTTATATGGTGCTCAATTTTATAATTAAAGCCTAAAATAAGTCCAAAGTGGTTTTGATTGGGTAACGATATGAAAATCATTTCTGTCATCCACATCGGCGACAAGATTCTAAATAACGTATGCACCAGCCATTCTATATCATCCACAAATCCAAGCGCTAAACAAAGTGCAAAGAAACACGATAAATACCCGTTAAGGAAGTAACAATATCCATCACAATCTCTCACGAATAACGTTACCACACACGCGAACTTGCCCTTAAGTACTACATTTGCGAAAAGTTCGGCGCAAACTTGGCCATTTAGCCGGCTTACTGGTTTTTTGGCTGTACTCTTGAGCCCCCGTTAATTTGCCTCCCCGTTAACCGCAGATTTGTGGCTGTGAGTTTGATTCGGCCAGTGCAAATTCCTTGCTGATTTTATTGGCTGGCTAGCGCGTTTGACCTGCGATTGTGTAAATTGAATTCAATCAAAAATTCGTTAATACCCATCAATCCGTTATCCGGTATGGCCCATTTTCCCTCTATTCTTCCATTTACAAGGAAGACCAGTATGGGTCATTTAAAGTAGTGATGACGTACATCTTTTTTGAGCTCTTTGTGGATTTTATGGATCCTATAAGGTAAGCGCCACCCTTTCAATTTTCAAAATACGAACAACGGACTACCCAAAACTGTCAAATTATGCCAATGTCAACCTTAATCTGTCTGTAGTTCAGCGCAAAGTCAAAAGCTGTTGACTGTACCATGTCGATAACACAGTTATATATTACACAAAAACACCGAATTGGCATAGCTTTGCTAATCCAAGTAATCGAGTACGTTAATTCGATTAAGTGATTGTGTCAGTCTGTGTTACGGCACTAAATTTATTATAAATTAACTAGAGATTAATTAACTAACACTTCCAATTCTGTAGTAGCTAAGAAGAGACACTTTAAGTAATTGCGCTACATTACTAATGTATGTGTCGCGCTCTGAGAATTAAATTGGGCAATTAATGGAATGCCCACTTTATGATAATATGTTCAAATTCTGGCATTACTTACTTTTTTATTTGTTGTGGGATTATTACTTTTTTTTGCTATTCTGTTCTATTCCAAATACTAAATGTTGTAGCCGCTATGTCATCTTTGACACTATGTTGACCTACTCTTTTTGCATCGATATCACCATTTACATAACGCTTCTTTTCGATTCTTATAATTTATATAAATTACTAGTAAATACTTTGGTATTTAAATAAATGATAACTAACTTATTGAAAGGAAGTGAGGATGGGTTCTATGACTAATAGAGGAATGGAACGTTGACGACCTATAAAAATACCAAAACATAAACCATTAATTCTCTCAATTCGAAGTTCGATCTCTTGAAAGTTAAATTTAAATAAAAAAGTGATACATGTTTATTATCTTAAATTATGACAATAAAAAAATCAGACTGTTTGAAGGAAGACGCAATGACAAGAATTGAGACTAAAACAAATTGCTGATGCTACTTTTTAGAGCCCCAGCACAGTTGGGCATTTAGCTAGCTCCATAGGAAACAACAGTTGGAAACATAATGGGCATACCCGAATCGAGCTGAACAAATGCAGATAGCACCTAATCTGCTTAGGCGTAATTCAGCGGCATAAAGTAAGCCCCGTAGATTACGCCTCCGTGGGCCGCTAAGTTGTAATTACGTGAACTTGGATCGTTGGCCCAGTTTTTGGGGTGCATTCCTGATGCTGGAGTTGCCGAAGTATCTGTGGAGTTGAGAAATCTCAACTCGGCCAAGACCGAGGCGGAACTCGTCTGAGTGCAATCAGCGCCTCGAAGACTTCGGAAGTTGCTTGCATGCGTTAGGTATATAGGTAGATGGGGTTTGGAATGGAACTGTAAACTATTTTTTTTACATGGATACATGAATATATCTATTCCCGAAGGGGTAAGCAGAGTGTGTCTACAACCAAATAGTTTGAAGTTTTCATATTTTTCCGTAAGTTTTATTATTACCACCGAAACATGATATGATGTACCCATTTATCGCTTTGAACTGTCAAATACTATAGGCTATATCATATCTGTTTCTGTGGCCATGCTAGCCGGGCTGATATAGATGTTATTTTACACATGAGAGTATCCGCTTTAGCCAGTACGACTATTTTAGCCCACCTCACCCATATAACATTGTACAGACCGTGTATTTTATTAAACAAAACAGTTTACAAACTTTCTGGTGACGGCAATGTTGCTGACGGCAATCTTTTAAGTGCCCTATATGGATATTTTATCAGTAAAGCTGACGGATATTGCGCCAGTGTATGTCAATATCCGACAGATAGTCGCAGGTGTTGCCACGACAACCAAATCGATTAACGTCGATAGTTGTGTTTGATTAAGTTGTTTACCTAATCGATTTCGGTAATAAATGTCACAAACACTTGTCGGTTAGGTACTAGGTACATAATTATAATCGGACATTAAACTATGCTACATTCTTCACTTATAACTATAACATCGCTGTCGTCATCATTATTCCTGCAGTAGCGGAAGGATATATTGAACATATATTGAATCCTCTTGGGGAGAAGGCAGGGATGCCATGTTCCCAGTCTATCTGGAGTCGGCACAGTATGTTTGCTCTTCCATTCATATCGGTCAGACGTCATCAAGACATTCACTCCATTTTGATTCATGTCATCCATCACATCGGAAAAGTGCTCCTACTGAATGAATATTAAAATAGAGACGGAACGGACCATGCCAAGAGACCGATGAACGAAGAGAGTGATTGGAATGACAACATTCCAATCCATACCGCTCAAGGTTTTGGCTTAGGTTTTACAGCCGGCCGCTTGGCTGACACCACCTTGTTGGTGGTTTATTCACCCCAAGGTACTTATTAGTCTACACCGGGAAATCTCCCTTAGGCGACTTTTATGGATGAGTCGGGACTAGCCAATTCTACTTTATTTTTTTTGCTCCTAGGCCAGAATAAAATATAATCGAATAAAACATAAATTTCGAATACAACTCTATATTCCATTTGAAAAATCTATGAGTGTAATGAATTATATATCAAAACGCTCTATCAACAAGCTCTTTTTCGAAATTTTGGCCACAGGGGCAGGACAGTTTGGTATAAATTACTACTTACAACCGCACTATCCAAAACCTCAATTTCTCTAAATAAAATTACAAATATCTATCTTTGTGTTTTATTTTCTCAGTTATATATAAAATCGTGTATGTAACAGTACAAAATTATTATTTTAATACTCGCACAATGCTATTTTTTTTGTTCGCTACGGTAACAACAAAAAACAGTGCTCGTATTTCTCATTTGGTATAATTGCATGATTAGCTATTATAATGTAAGAATTTTCCCAAAATAGGTTTGCAGCCTATGGAATATTGGACAGGGATCCCTGTACTAGTAAAATAATTTCCTAAATAATGGTTGTAGCTTCAATAATATGATGATAAAAAATCTAATCTAATGACAATTTTGAAAATATGAGCAAATTTTTAAGTCTTAGTTTTGCAGATTAAAATCTTAAATTCAAGAAAAAAATATTTTTTACTTTGCTAAAATGCTTACCATTTTTAGTGGAAATGTTTCTACGTTGGAAACACTGCTAAACTGTCAGAATTCCGTCGAATTAAAAATCCAAGTATAGAAAATAGCGTGCCTGTGTCCATAATTCGACGAGATGGGAGAATTGTTACCAATTGAATTGTCAACATATTTCAATTCAATTGTTTGTGTTGCATTTGTTCAATACTACAATTCCATTGATAAGCTTATCAATTAAGATTATATTTATCTATGTGCGGTCATGTTTGTTTATTTCCTAAGTTGTAAGTGAAGCCGGCCAAACTTTGTCTAATGCTGTCAAAGATATTGTTGGCAAAGGGCGGTTATTAAATGGATGACCAGAAATATATTCGGTACAGCTACCTTATATTGGTTTGCGTTAAGCTACAGATATCATCATCCTTCAATGTACAGTCAACAGCACATCAGGTTACTACAAACTGTCAAATATTTCCATTCAAAATTTTGAACTTTATAATAAGGATGTTATAGGTTGAAAATGTATTGGAGAATTTGGACAGATTGTAACCCGATGTGCTGTTGACTGTACCTAGAAGTTGTCAGCCACCACATTTCATATACATAGTATAAACATTTCACATTAAGCCTAACAAAATAGGCACTTCTATTTTTTTTTTTTTTGACGCTCAGTCACAACTTTATAAAAATAATATTAATTATCTCAATAAGCTTCTTTTAACAAACAATATTAATGGCAGTATTATTGTTTCAGGTAAATCTAAGAAAAAGAGGAAGATAATTGCGACTCGCGGAACGGCACGTGAGTTATAGGCTGAAAGCATTCTGCGGATTACCCTCCTTTCGCGCTGTTCGCGCGCACATGTTTTTCGATATTTCGCACCTCAAGCAGCGTAATGTAGGTAGATTTTATTTATGATTAAATGAGGTAAACTGTTTATGTATGAAGAGAGAAAGTCTTCATTCCTTTTGCACTACTTGGTATTAGAATGCTACACTTGCTTTTAATACAACATTTATTCGAAAAGTAACTATATAGTTACTTAAGAATGGACACAGAAAATACGTCAGCACTTTGGTACGAATAGGCAAGCGGAAAAGTTTAATAAAAATCCTAATGGATTTTCAGGAAAGTTCCCCGGCATTGTGCGCAATTCTTGTAGTTCTGCGTCAGAAATTTTGTAATGTGCATTATCCAAAATTGTAGAATGGCGTCGCTTGACTAGGCTAATGTAGATATGGTATAGGACTGAGCTGAGTATTCGTGCCTGGTGTTAAGTCACACAGACGTGTATTATTGACAGACAGACATCCTTACAAAATGAAGCAAAATAGCGAAGAAGAAAACCACTGCCGCTGCAATAGGAACCAATGAAAGGAGAAAGCATCCCAACTCTTCCTCAAGCCTTGGGCTTAGATTTTTTGATATACTCAAAATGATGATGAAACACAACAATTACGGCATTTAATTATGTACTTTAATTTACTTTCGAATTTAGAACAGAGAAAAAATGACAAGACGAGACTTCTTATTGTGACATTTCAGTATATTTACCTTTCGGGTCAGTGACACAGTATTCCTTTTAATAACAGCTGTTAATCGGAGAATCACAATCAATATTTATAAAATTCTTCTAAAATTTGGAAAACTTTACCAAGATAAGAAGACCATCAAAATTTTACAGCGTCTAGCTAGGAATTTTAAAATGGAATGAAATCCACTTCCGAATTTCAAAGTAAGCTCTCGTCATTGGCCGTATAGTTTGACAATCGAATCCTGACATTTTTTTAAGGCTACTAGGCCGGACTAGGGCAACGATTCTGTATCATACAGCCAAGATAACATTGACAAATTGACAATTTCTTCGATCTCTGAAAAAAATATTCCAAGGGAATTTTAGACAACAAATGTGACCACTGAAGACCGAATGGAACCTAAAACCGAACCGAATAAATACTAAATTAAATCCTAACCTGCCAAAATACAAAATTATTGTCTGAAAACCAAGGAAAAGTAAAGTAAGAATTTTTATAACACATGGAGGTTATATAAGCACCTATACCAAGCAATTCTTGTCTGAACCTTTTCCTTTTTTTTTTTGTTTTTTTTATAAGTCCCCAATTATGCCGATTTCTCTTTGCAAACCCAAAATTATTATGACAACTAATGTCATTGTCACTGTCAGTCAGTTTGTCAATTTTGACTTTGACGACTTTGACAAGTGACAAAAACAACGTTGCAGTATTGATTATTGCATTCTGTCATAAAACGTACAAGATCTAATTCAAAAGTTCATTATTGCACGTATCCTTTGAAAATGTTTGTACATTAAAATATAAACATATACTGTAATTTACAACATTCCCTTATTTCTGGAAAATTTATTCTAAATGTGTTGGCAAATAAACAAAATGCCTCCTTATTTCCTGTTGGGGCCAATAATCAGATTCAGAAATGAATCCCTTAAACTCAAACGAACTGCGGCGGCTAATATCCGGACAAAACGCCAAAAATGGCGGCGCGGCATATAATCGTATGTTACGTTACGACCCGCCGGAATTCCGACACGGGGAATTTCAATGCGAAATCAAATATTCCAGTACATTTGCCCCGCTCACTCTTTTAATTCATTTCGGATGGTGAATGAGAAAAATTGGCTCACTAAATTATTTCGTTTGATCACGCGGACCCTTTCGCGACATGAAACAGAACGTACAGTTGGCTTATTTCGGGTTATTGGCTTACCTTATTTAATAATGCATGGTGAAACCCAAGAATTTCAGTAAAAACAAATAATATATGTCATGTGCTGAAATCGAACTTGACGAATTCTATCTGCGATTAGGCAAAGTGGTAAGCTAAGCCCATGATAGACTTATATACTCTATTCCATCCATTGAAAATTCCATCCATTCAATGGATGGAAAAGTCACATACAATGACCGGCCTTGGTGAACATTGCTTAGTTTACGCAATCGCAGGCCGAGCGCACTAAGCCACTGTGCCATTGATAATTCAATTTGGCCTGTACCGACACTTAACGCAGTAATTTCTTGTTTGTTTACTGTAAATAGTGTAGCTTAAGCAATTTATGTTAAGCGTACCAAGATTAAAAATCAAAACGTTAAAAGATAGTTTTGTATTACCTCTCAATCGTGTTGATTGATTATAGTACTTTCCGACAAAGCCCACAAATGCCCACAATACTGATTGTGTAAACTTTTTCAATCGGAACAGAGAAAAAGTTGAATAATCCCGAGCGCCAACAGCTGTTGCGGTTCTGTCACTCGCCGCTAATTGAGAGACACTGGACGTTTTAATCCGCCAATATCATCCTGTCAATCACTGGAGGGGTGAAAAAAAACGATCTATCAACGTGGTTTTTCTATAAATTACATTACGCCTATTTGTCCTCAAAGTGCTTACTCCTTTACCCAGAGGTGTATTAGTATTAATACACATTTCGCCAAGTATGTTTGTTTGCTCGCAATAGAGGGCGATCCCATTGCCATCTATCGTGCACTTAAATGGTATTATATTGCCAGGTGGTCTAAAAGAACACCTGCTTCCCAGTCATCGCTGTTGATTTATTTTATACGGTATTTGTTACACTGATGATTGTAGGTTTACAAAATAAAATACATAGTAACTTATAACTAAGTGTGGGTACTATATCGGTCGGTAAACCCTGCATGCATAAAATTATTAGGTCATACTTTATAAAAATAACACCAATAGTAATAAATACAATAACATAAAGACTAATTAAAATTGCTTTACGAGACTAGATTTTTATTACTTTTATTAACACGAGAAAACTAGAACAGTTTAATTAGGTACTGTATTTGTTATGAAGCTTACAGAGTTACATTGTTAACCATTAGTCGCCTTGTACGATACCCGCGGGAGAGATTGGGGGTGGTGACAATTGAATTCTTTCTCACCCTGCCGCTACCACACCACGTCGATACATTCATTCACCTTTTAACAAAGTTGTTTAAATTTCAAAGTCAAGGATAGCAGGCCGGTTAATGGTTTCGACCTTTACACGTAAGTTACTGAATGACTTGGTGTTCTACAACAATTACTTAACGACTTATGTAATTCGGTTGGCGTTTATTACACGCCTACGATGCAACTTCAATTATTAATTGGATGGGGGCTAGCAATTTTGTCAAGTCACGTTACATTTTCATGATTACTTTTCAGCATTTTGATACGTTCAAATTTTATTAATTGCCGCCAAAAGGACGAGCGCGCCACGGTAATATGAAAATTGCAACTACCTTCCAAATAATTATCAACTACCCTAAATCATTCTACAAAAGAAAACCCATTAGTTCCAGTAGAATTTCTGCAGGTGATTTAAGAGATTGCGTTATGTAATGCAGAATTTCGCATATTTGTATTACCGTCATTGTCTGTAGTCTGTGGTATTATGTTCGTAATAGGGAACAAACCTATTGCCGTCTACCGAACAAATATTTGCTTATCAAAATTAACTGAAATTATTACTAAATCGTCAAAATAGTATTTCGCGACTAAGACCAAAGGCGACTAAGAATGACATCTTGGGCCCCCTTCATGACATTGTGGGCAGAGATAGTGGAAGGTGACAATTATAATTGTATTCTTCTCTACCGTCAACACACTACAAATTGTATGTTAACTACAACCAAGTAATGAGTATTTTATTTGTGTATTAATGAAAAAGGAACAAAATTGTTTTATCTTAATAATCACCTGTCTTCTGTCCTATATTACTTATTGAGGTCATTTACGAGGTCACCCTCGTGTCTTGCAATTTGTTCCGTAACACGGTGATTTCATTCTTATGAGATAAATTATTGCAATAAATGTTTGCTCATATTTTCAGTCATATCATTACTTATATAACCAGTCGTTAATTCCCCCATTGTTGGGGTGCAGGCCTTCCTTACGAATGAAATAATATAGGCTTAATTGTCTAAAACTACTAGACGTCACCAAATGCAACAAGGCAGTATTAATTTTGCCTCAAATTTTGACGCTCTTATATCAAAACGCTTAACAAATTACAGCCGATTCTATTCCTAAGCCAAATTAATCTACATAGAGCTTAAAATCCATAAATTCTATATTTATAACACTACTTCCAAAACGCTCTCAAGGCATATCCCAAGTATCCAAGCCATTAGGTCAAACATTATAAACTTCCGAACGCAAGCGATCCTGTGCGGAAGCCATGAGAATTTATGACATTACTTAGGTTTAACATGCAGTTTGTTGGTCACACAAACCCTTGTAAGCCAAAACAGTGAATTTTAATGCCCGATTAGCATTACGCCGTCATTTTGTCAACGCTTGAAGAAGCAAGTAAATTGTGTGCTTGTATCGTTGTTTTGTACATTCATCATCATCTTCCAGCTCTTTTCTCAGATTATCTGGAGTGGAACAGTATGTTTCCTCTTCCATTCGTATCGGATTATCATCATCATCTTCTAGCCCTGTTCTCAGATTATATGGTGTGGAGCGGTATGTTTTTCATTCTTCCATTCAAACCGCCCAGAGACGTCACCAAACTATCCACTCTTGTTTCATCCGTATCATCCGTCACACCGGAAAAGCTATTGATGAATAAATGTATATAGAAATATGACACAAGGACCATATTGAGTGACCGATGATGGACGGAGAATTTGATTGCGATGACAAACATTCCATTTTACAGCCGCCCGACCCATTCGGTATGCTGTTGTAGGTGGTTTGGGCAACACTGCGTAAATACCTTAGTCCACTTTTACGACACCCCGAGCTGAGTTAAAGTCAACGCTCATTTTTCGCTAGATATTGAAAACTTGTGTGTCCGTATAGGTAAGTTGGGGGTTGGGGGGTTGGTTGGTAGTGCGTGGCATGTTTCGGTTTATGTGATTGGCGAGTTGTGGGATTGTATTTGGTGCATAATTTACAATGTACCTGCAATGTCATAACTCGTTGACAATGGTGGGTTTCTCTACAGCCTACTTGCGTGCCGTTCTGTTAGCGGAGCATTGGGCCCTGATGCGTTTAGTATCATCTTGGTATTGAACGCGGCAGGGTCGACGCTTCGTTGCGGATCGGGGCGTGGGCGGGTTTGGGAGACCTATCATTACAGACTGAGGCATGCTGCGCACTCCCCTATTTTTTTCTTGGACACACGGGTTTTCGGTATCTAGCGTCTTGACGATTCATAAGTGTATTGTAATCATACCAGATATGAATAAATGAATTTTGACTTTGACTTTGACTTCTAAGTTATTTAACGCTCATTCATCCCTAGTGGTGTTGACGTTTATTTGGGAACATTGTGAGAATATAATTATTTACATGTTATTTATATTAAAATTTTTAATATATATAAATATATTAGTGACAAAGAGCGTATCATTTACATCACAAGTCATTATAATATCATACATAATACAATAATTATTAGTCGTAAAATATCGTACTCCGAAAAAACTTATGAATAATTCGGTTCGTTGTTCAAGACACTGTGAAGTTCTGGCAAATTCCTTTTAATACCAGAGAAAATGCGATATTTTTAAAACATACTTTCAACACTGACACTTATTACTATAGCCACAAAGTTTTTAACGGGATCAAAAGTTTAACACTTGCTAACAGTTTCAAGTTGGCAAAAAGCTTCACTAAAGCAACTCTTATTTCCATCTCTATAAAGTTCAAGTACCGCAAAGCATGTTTTTACTTAGAAAGCTTTTACTTCCATTAACTCCCTCCTAATTAGTTTTGTCGTTACAGGAACAATTTTAGTTAGACATTGACGGAGCAAGTACCTTAAAGTGCTTACGTCTTGGTTTCACCTGAATTAATCAAATCACTTCTTTGACATAATACAAATATATGGACAGTAAAATATGATTACCCAGTGTAAATATATCGAGAGGTAGAGTTAGGTACAGTTACTGTCTCGTTACTGTGATCGGATTTTCAAAATCGGACATGCATATCCCCAAAGCTTATGTGTTGGCTATTAGCTATGGAATGCACTTTAGTATGAAAATAATGCAAGGAATTCGCGATAAATTACTTGCTGAAATTAACCTAACCTCAAAAGTTAAAGGGTTGTCCAAGATCAACCTCTTAGTTAAGGTTAGTTGTTAGAAATTTATTTATACATTGCCGTTCGCTTACAACGTGAAGTTGAATGGTTAGAGAAATTTCAGTAAGTTAACTAAAGTCCTGGTTGGCCGAGTGGTAACTAAAGTCCTTATGAGCAACTGGCTTGATTGCATAAAACGTGGGTTCGTTTTCCGCATCAGGTTTCAGCCAACTTTTTCGGCTTTTTATGACTGTTTAAAGGTTTGAAATTTCTCGATACTACATCGGACATTCTTTGTGCTCTCACTTTTGTAAAGAATTCGACACCTACTCTTAGATAGAACATCTAAAATTACTGCGAGACAATAGGCGATATTGTTTGTTCGAAAGGACGCTTCCAAGCACAAACAAAACACTAGCGTTAAAGTGACAATTGCCACATGGGCGTTTCCCGGAGCCTTGTACAGATAGGATACAGATGCTGGTACAGTTACTGGAAAAAGGATACTTGTAGTGGACTAAACAAGGTACATGCCATAGACCAACTCTTAAATTCTGGTCCGGAAGCGAAATCATCATCATCATCATAACCAGCCCTTTAATATCCCCACTGCTGGGGCACGGGCCTTCCCTATGGATGGAAGAATATAGGGAGATTGGGCCATAACGCACCACGCTGGCCCAGTGCGGGTTGGTGGGTATTAACAACTGCAGATGCCGCCGGGACCACCAGCTTAACGTGCCTTCCGCAGCACGGAGGAACTCGAGATAATAAATTTTTGGTCACCCATCCAATGACCGGCCTTAATGACATTGCTTAGTTTATGCAATCGCAGGCCAAGCGCACTGTGCCACTGCGCTAGCGAGCTCCTCAAGCGAAATACATAGTAGTAATTCGACATCGACGGGTGATTGCCCGGTTATCAACAAGCACTTGAAGGCACTTGAATGTGTGAGGGAAATAAACCAACAGCAGCAAACCTGAGAGCGTTGATGTCAGAAAGTCAAAGGCTTAGTAAACTCACAACTCCCTCAGCTGCCTTCTCAGACACCCAAGACATGTGATAGGGGAGATGCTCCAGATACTAAAGCAAACATTTATTCGAAAATGTACGCATATTATTTGATGTTTACAATAAAAATAAAAGAGATTACGTCTCTCAACGCAAGTGAAACGAATATTATTTTGCAAACCTTATTTACTCGACTTTAATTGCAAAGGAAGTTTTGCTTCGAGTGTGCAAATAAAACATTAATAACCTCTTACTTACATTTACTAGATCTGATATTAATGAGACCTCGTTAAATATCACAGGGGTTTGAGCACCTGACGACTTAAAGGGTTGATGATGTAATAACTAACCTTGTTACGCTGCCGTTGGGCGGAAAATTGCTTGACAAAAAGCCTTCTCTAGTAGATTGGGGGCTTAAGCACAAGAACAAAGTACCTACTGCAGCAAAAACTATAATTGGAAGCACGCGTGTAATTGAAACTCAGCTTTGACTTACGAGCAATTCCTTTTATTAATGTAGTAAGTAGGGGAAGGTGGCCTAAAACGTACGTACTGCCTAAAGCGGATACAGTAACTAGTGTATAAAATTCATTTTAAAAACTGATATACCTACATAATGTATTCTCGTCAGTCTTCTTGACTGATTACCTGAGAGGACATGTGTAAATTGAGACTACCATCTGTCTCCTTGGCTGTATGGAGAATATTGTATACATCAGTGCTTTAGACAGCATGCACTTCGTCTATATCATTGCCTCTTTACCAGCTTTGGTTGCACAGTATGCTTAATGGGAGGCAAGCGGCTGATCATAGATCGTAGCCAAATCCTACAGCTTAAAGACAATAACCGAAACTTTCTGGCCTAAAAATGTAGTATAGGAAGAAAAAAATCTGGAAATTGGTCGGGCAATAAGAAGATAGAAGAAATACATTAGGGAGTGTCCTTCAAGCTAAAAATACGCCTGCGCTCTCACCAGCAAAGGTAAAATTACTTACTCAGTATTATTAACAGGCAGAGCAGAATCCAATTGTCACCTTCTTTCCTACTAAAACCTCTTTTAAATTAAATAAATGTCCTGGACAATTTGCTTTGGGCCCTTTTTGTGCCATTTATGTATGAGCACGATATAAACGAAAGAGATGCGGTCAGCCAAGGAAGGTGATCCGACGTTTTCCTTCAATATGTAAAAAATAAACAATAATTCTACCCTTCCAAACACCGGACCCAATAAAAAAGGTGCGTAATGCAATTTCCTATGCGTAACACACTTCCTAAAGTGTTTTAATGCAAGAGCCTCGTTATTTCTTGCTAGGGTACGCCGTCGCCATAGCAACGTAATTCCCCCCATAATCCCTTTTATTTTAGCCTCTTATCCCCTTGGTGTGCCCCATGTATATTACCCGTCAGTCCGTGGGCTGTCTATGACACCGTGACGAATTCCTATTGCAGTGACGGGAACTGTATCATTGAACATTAATAATGCACCAACATTACAGCCTATAATAACCAGAACAGAATGATTGCTAAAATTAATGCTGGTATACATGAATACCAATTCTCTTACATATCCGCGAAAAGGTAGGCAGAAACAGTGCCAACTACCATCCATGTATCTTTTAGTAACAGATGTACGTAACATGTTAAACGTAAACTTATTTAAAAATCATGATAATAACATCTGTCATTAACTTACATTTTCATGTGAAGGAAGGATCAAAACTGGCTGTTCTTCTCAGATCGAGATCTCCCATATAGTTTATGAACGCTTATTAAGTACTTATCGCGTTATATATTGGATTATCATTTGACTAGGCTAGGCTATGCACGTTTCCAATTTTTAAGTGCTCTAAATTAAAGGAGCTTCAGTCTCCTTCTTCTTACTAGATCTCAAATTATCTGCGAAATAGAAACTGAATAAAAAAGCTAAGATAGTTGTGAAAATTTGTAATGGTGTAACAGACGGCTGCCCGTCCCAAGAATTCGTCTATTGAAAGCTCTCCCCACGACAACCCCTGTCCGTCCGCCATGCAGTTTAGAACGAACAAAATAATGCATTCTCGCACGCACTACGTGTGCGTAAGTATTTGTTTTGCGAGGAGAGGTGGACATCCGTTTTATTGCGGACTTTGCACGCAGAAGGCTATGAGAGTATAGATAAACGATATTCATCTGCGAATACAATGGTTCTCTCAAAATCTTTATTTTCCGTGTCCTTATCTAACTTCAAGTGGTGACCCCACAACGTGTCTTTTCCTTTTCTTGTTCTTGTCCATTTTCCTCAAACACGCAACTAAAATTATACCTACGCCCCTTACTCATCACATACCTGCCACTACTCCCGAATTAGGCATTGGCATTCGGCACTGTCCTGTAGTAGTAAATGTGGTGTCAGACATATAAAAGCAAATACTTATCGAAAAATCTCCTTTTAAAATATTTTAAGGTAACTAGCTAATGCAATCGCTTAATCATTTCCTTTTTAATATACACGTAAATTCAATTCATTTTCAAATATGTAGTGAAAACTAAAAATAGCTTTTTGGTTATTAGTATGGTCACTTGGCATTTATTTGCTTGCTATTGACTTACACGAGACTGGATTAAGTGCGAAGAGGCCGTGTTATCCGGTAATACGATGGCTGCCTTGTCGTCTACCAGGGAAAACACTCGACACACCATTGAACGAGACAGAGGAAGGGCAAATACTTGTTCAGAGTAATGTAACATTTGATCGGGGGAAAGAATCGTCCATGTAAAGGCGTGGCGTGAAAACGAGGATTAGAGCTATTTAATATTGGCCGTGTGGTGACGGCAGAGTAGAATACAATTGTCACCACCCCAAACCTCTCCCGTGGGTGTCGTAGAAGGCGACTAAGGATAAATCAGTGATGAGGAATGGGCAGCAGCATTCCTCTTATACCTACCAACTAGCAAAGTACTGCGAATTTTGTGCCCGATAAATGGCAATAGGCTCGCCACCTATTACATGGGACCTAGCCTAATTGGCGAAGCGTGGGTGCTAGTTCACCTCTGCCTACCCCTTCGGGGATATTGGCGTGAATTATGTATGTATGTAAATATGGAATCAAAGACGAAACATTATTTATTAGCTACATTCACAGTAGAAGGCCACAATTATGTACGTAATTCAACACGTATAATGATTAGAGGAACGCGGCTCAGAGGGGTTATACCTACCTTCCAACACTTAACACTCTCGTATTTAAAATTATTTCGAAAATGTTTATAGCCTCGTTATCTAATGTAGTCTCGCCAGTCCCGTTGTCTGCCTGCTCCCTTAAGGAGGTGGGAAGGAACTAAAGTTCTCACATTGCGTATTGGCAAAATGTTTTATAAACAAGAATTTTTTTTTTTTTTTTTTTTTTTTTTTTTTTTGAGGGTTGTCACTGTGGAAACATTGATAATTTTCTGCTTCGATTAAAATAATTAATTTAATATAATTTACTGCAAATTGTAATGCCTTATTGGCTATAACTGCAAATATTAATCACCCTCTTTCGCTGCATATTAACTTTCCTAACCTTTCTGCTAATTTGCTGGGTTATTCACATCTTTATAATTATGGACTCCAAACTGGCAAGCAGTCTTGAAGATTTGGAAAATTTGTTTACTTCCCGGATGGCTGACTATGATACAAGACTCAAGAAAGCTTCAGCCAGCGGATCTGATGTGCAGCAGCCAAAGGAGATAGCATCTCTTTCAAGTGAGTTTCTTGAATTTAAAACCTTTGCCTGGCAAGCTTTAACTAAACTCAAGACACAGATACAGCTGTTAACTTTAGGCTTTGATCAGCATGAAACTATTATGAGGCGTAAGGTACTTCTTTTTCACGGTTTGCCTGAGAAACAGAATGAAAACTTGTATGATTCTGTCCACCAAATATTAACCGACCAGCTTAAGTTGTGTGACATAAAGAAGAACAACTTACATATTTGTCACAGACTGGGCTCTTCTCGCCAAAGAACACGTCCAGTTCTTGTAAGGTTCTACAGTATAGAAGATCGTCTTTTGGTCTGGGACACCAAGACTTCTCTCAAAGGAACCGGTATCACAATATCGGAATTCTTAACACATTCACGACACAGAGTGTTTTTGGCCGCACGTAAACACTTTGGTATTAGGAATTGTTGGTCGGTCGAAGGCAAAATTGTAGTATTGAAGCCAGACAAAACTCGCGCCAAGATAGTGTCAGCAGAGGAACTACAGGATCTCATTGCTCGTTATCCCGCTGCAGAGAGTGTGGTGAGCGACCAGAACACCGTTACTACTCGTAACACTAACTTGGACACCGGCTCCAATGTACCCAAGAGAACCCGTCGGCGTATCTAACGTAAACAAAGTGTTTTTGGTGTTTCCCATGTTTACCATACTTTATAATTTATTCGTATAATACTATGTTTCGTTATTGTGCAATCTTGAAAGTGTACCCACGAATTGTGTTGTAATTAACTGGAATTTGTTTTAAAATTAATTAATTAGTAGGTAACCTTACTTTTACGGTTTCTTTTTGATGCTGTTTTGGTTGTTGTACGAGCTAACCATAGACTATACAGTAGGAGCTAGCTGTCAAACCACAATTTTTCTCCCCCTTTTTTAAAAAAATATATTTTTTTTAATTTGTATTTTTAGAGAAGACAAAGGGTCTAGCACAAACAGCCATGTCATGTTAGTTTTGTTTGCGAATGTAAATGTAAACTAATTCAAATAGTGGTCTTTTCAAGTGGTTTTTCTTTTTGTGTACTTAAATATTTTTAGTTTTTGTTTTGCGGTATACTATAATCGTTCACTGTCAAGATACTTGCGATATGGGTGGTTGAATTTTGTAGTTATTAAATTATTGATATTTTTCTTTTTTTTGGTAGTAAAGGGATTTTGCCCTTTAATCTATTGATTTTGTTTTGTTTTTAATATCTTTTACATTTTTATAATAATTATTTGTTTATTTATACTATTATATAATTTATTATTTATATTTAAGATTTTACAATGACAGACAACTTATTAGATCTTGATGATAGCTTCTTTTCGTGTTCTTCTTCACCGAACAGCTTTGTTAGCGTGGAAAGTGATGATACAACCTCTGACTCTTTGCAAGACCATCTCTCCTCTCTCCGCTTCGATTTTCCTCGTAACATTAATATTGCTCACGTAAATGCCCAAAGTGTTCCTGCACATCATTCTGAGCTACTTTTATCGTTTGATTGTGCTCACCTTGACATTTTGCTCATTACCGAGTCATTTCTTAAACCTTCACTCCCTTCTACTCATTACGGTCTGCCTGGCTACATTCTAGTTAGAAATGATAGAACGGGTAAGGGTGGCGGTGGAGTTGCAATATATATTCGGGCCGATATTCAATATAAAATAGTATCTTCGACTCCATCTTTATATTCAGAGTCTGCGGAATGGCTTTTTCTTGAGATTTTGTTAAATCACACAAAATTACTACTTGGCGTATTTTACAGTCCTAATCTCCACATTGACTATTTTAGTGCCTTGGATGCAACTTTAAATGACCTGTGCATCGTGTATGATCATGTTATCATGATGGGGGATTTTAACACGTGTTTAATTAAAAATGACTCTCGGGCGTTGAAACTTAAATCTCTCGTCTCTTCCTATAACCTACATATTCTACCTTTGTCACCGACCCATCATGCTCCCAACTGTTCACCTTCTCTCTTGGATTTGATGATTGTATCTTCTTTGCATAACGTATCCTATCATAGTCAAATCACTGCTCCCTTCTCCTACCATGACATGATTTATCTCTCCTATCGCATAAAAATTCCTAGGAGAAGAGTGCAGTTTTCGTTGCTTCGCTCGTACGCAAATATTAATTTGGATGATTTGCAGAAGGATGCAGGCAGCATTGACTGGAGTAGTGTGATGGATAGTTCTTCTATAGATGATAAAGTTAAATGTTTTAATGACTTGGTATTGGCTCTTTTTGACAAGCATGCTCCACTACGGCGTATTAAAGTTAAGCGTGATCCGGCACCATGGGTGTCTTCCCAAATCAAAGATATCATGGTTCAACGTGACAAAGCCAAACATAGATACAAGCGTAGGCCATCAGAAGAAAATCTCTTACGGTATAAGTTTCTACGAAACCGCTGTAATCGCCTATGCAGGGATGCAAAAAGACAATATTTCCATAATTCTATTGAGAAACGTAATCCATCTGAGGTGTGGAGATTTCTCAGATCTGTCGGAATAGGAAGGAGCGCTGTGGATGTTTCTTTGAGTATTGATTTGAATGAGCTGAATAAACACTTTTCTGCCACGCCTGTCTCTCTTGACCCTAATATCAAGTCGGCAACATTATTAAATTTATCGTTTTTACCTACACCCAGTGTTTCCCCATTCTGTCTCGATGTTATCGCTGATGATGATGTTAAGAAGTCTATTCTGGCCATAACCTCTACAGCTGTAGGTATTGATGGAATTAGCCCAAGAATGATTTTTCCTATTCTATCACTCTTGCTTCCTATCCTTACACATATTCTAAATTTCTCCATATCGTCCGGCGTGTTTCCTTCTGTATGGAAATCGGCGCATGTAGTTGCCTTACCGAAAGTGTCTTCGCCGTCTTTACCATCCCATTACAGACCGATTTCCATTCTTCCTTTCCTATCCAAGGTTATTGAGCACATCATTCACCGACAGCTTTCCTTCTATTTATCTTCTAATTATCTCCTCTCTCCTTACCAATCTGGCTTTCGCCGTGGCCACAGTACAGTCTCTGCACTTGTTAAGGTGACTGATGATATTCGCTGGGCCATGGACAATAAATCCTTGACTATCCTTGTACTTCTTGACTTCAGCAACGCGTTTAACTCCGTTGATATTGATATCCTTTTAGCAACTCTTGAATCAATCAATTTTTCTACTGCTGCGTTGACTTGGTTTGATTCATATCTTCGGGGACGCTCTCAACGTATTCACTCTAAGCAGAATTTCTCTGACTGGTGTGATCTCGGAGCTGGCGTTCCTCAGGGCGGTGTGCTCTCTCCTTTACTTTTTTCTATTTTCATTAACTCTGTTACCAAAAATCTTTCTTCTAATTTCCATCTTTACGCCGACGATCTCCAGATTTACTACCATTTTCAGCCGTCCGAAATTGATGATGCGATTGCTGCCGTCAACAGTGACCTTAGTACCATCTGCAGGTGGGCAGAATCTTATGGTCTCAAACTCAACGCCTCTAAGTCCCAGGCAACAATTGTTGGTAGCAGATACTTTTGCAAAGGTCTACAATTCCAATCCTTACCACCTCTTTACTTAAATGATGACCCTATCACTTACAGTAAATCCGTTAAAGATCTGGGGGTAATAATCGATTCTAATCTTGCGTGGCATGATCATATCAGTGAACTGAGCCGAAAGGTTCATTTCTCATTTCACTCACTTAAATGTCTACAGCGTTTTCTGCCATTCAAGACGAAAATCTCTCTTGCTCAGTCGCTTATTCAGCCTATCATAGATTATGCGGATGCTTGTTACTTGGATGCTAATGAAGATCTCCTCAATAAACTAGAGCGCTTGCAAAACATATGCATTAGATTTATTTTTGGGTTGAAAAAGTATGATCACGTGTCACAGTGTCGTAGGAAACTTAAGTGGCTTCCGATTCGACAGCGCAGGAACACTAGGTTATTATGCCTCCTTTTCAATGTCCTCAACGATCCTCACTACCCATCCTATCTGCTTGAACGCTTCTCGTACAACCGCTCTCCTGATTCCCTTTGTAGATCCCAACATAAACTCCGACTAAACATACAACCCCATATATCACACTTTTATTCCCACTCCTTTACGGTGCATGCAGTCAAATTGTGGAACGATCTACCGGCTGGCATAAGAGAGGCTACATCAATATCTTCGTTTAAAATTCGAGTGAAAGATCATTACTTGTCGTCACCTATGTAATTGATCGCTGTTTTATATAATGTTATATGTTGTCTTTAATTACTTTATGTTTAAATTGTTTGTAGTATCTATTTGTTGTATGTAAATTATACATTGTATAGTATTTATATTTGTATAAGTATATTGTGTATGCAAGTATTGTACTTTAGGTATATATATTTATATAAAGTTATATATAATTTTATTTATATATTCATATATATTTTGTCTTTGTTTACACTGTGTCTACCATTATTGTCAGGTTTTCCTATCGCAGGTCTGCTGGCAGAGATTTCATTAGAAATAAGCAGACCTTTGTACCACGGTTTCTTTGTGTGAGTATTTTGTCTCTTTTTTTTTGTGTACATAAATAAATAAATAAATAAAATAAAATAAGAATACCCTCTTCAGGCAGTAGTGCCCGCTTTGGCTCACCTTCCCCTAATAACTAAGAAGATGAACTCTGAATAGCATTGAGTTTCGAGAACGCAATTGAATTTTAATAAATTATGATTATATTTATAGTTACAAATAAACAGACATATATTAGTGGCATGTATAATATACAAAAATGACAAATATGTCGTAGTGGGTTGACGGTAGAACCGTACCTATACAATTGTCACAAGGAATGGGCAGCAGCGTTGCTGGTCTGTCTACCCCTTAGGAGATGTGATTTATAATTGTAAATATGTTCCGCGGAAAAGGAACATATTTCTGTATATTATAGTCAGATAATATAAAAATTACCATTTTCTCCAATCTATTGTCAACCTTAACTTGTATGGCGTAAACCACAAATCGATTGAGAAAACTTGTTATGTAAAGTGCTTTACGTTACTTTCATTCTCATTACCTACCGGAAACCATTAGCGACATCTACCGGCAAACGCCATTACTAAACGGCATTCCTCTAACAACAATATCGTATCGCCCTAAAGATTGTCAAAATGCCAACTCCCAATACAAATGCCCACGTTTTTTTGTTTTTGTCACGTGCCCTGCGAGTTTCATCCCTCGTCCCTGGGCTTAGAGTTGGTTTTTGCTCGGTGTGCGTGTGGAGTTTTTTTATTGTACGAGTGGGGTCCTATCCAACCCTTAAATGCCATACGACGGTAATCATAGGCTTGATTGCGCTTTAATGCTTGGTTTGAAGTATTGATTTAACAGTAAATTGTGGCCTATTGAATTGACTATTAAATCTGATCAAAGAGTATTGAGTGTTCATTACCTAAGTAAACTCCATTATCAACCGAAATTAATTCGATTTAAAGAATCTTCAGTTCTCATAATAACTTATAGTGTGCTTAAAATGAGATACAAACACAAATTAAAATAATTTATAGTCTACGGTGCTTAATGAGTTAAGTTTTTATTACAACCAAAGTACCTTATGTATCTAATCCTAAGGTACTTATTCTTTCATTAACTTATTTTTAAACACTTTCTATTAGGATATTATAATACCTATATTGTGAGGTACGTTGCACATAAAATCTAATCGAAGTCTAATTAAGTACGAAGTCTACATAAACCAGTAATGCTGTAAATGTAAACTCAATTTCTTTATTAAGTAAACAAGGATATTAATGAACTAATCTAGCAAGTAATCAAAGTTCTATAATAGTATCTACAAAAATATTAAACTTATTAAAGCAGTACCTTTTGATTAAAGTCACGAAAATCTCCCCTCAATTAACTGCCTATTAAGAAATAATTATTCTAACATTAATAGAATGAAAAATAAACGGACGCTATCATACGAGTACAATACATGCTATCAAAATTACCAATACTAATTACCAATCTATTTAACACTTTACGTCATATATATTAATGTTGAAATGCGTTTAACAGTTGGTGGTAGTCCAATTCAATTAGCCACAGATTTTGAACACAAAAGCAAAAGTTTCTTCTAGACATCCAATAGGTTCTTAATTTATTATCATCACAAAGAAATACTGCGCGCTGCCAAAAAATTTTTTTTTTCTTTTTTATTAATGGCGAAGAAATCCAAAGTATAATTATACCAGACTAAAGTAAAGTAAGTCTGATATAAATGACAAGCCACGCTACACGGATTTGTCTATTTTTATCAACTTACCGTGACGAGGGTTAAGTGCACGTGTGTCGAACGCTAGTCACAGATAAGTGCACTTGGCTTAACAGAATATGTTTAATGGAGGACGGAGACACCTACATCCGAATCGATTAGTAAAAACATCGCCATTTTATTTTTGCGTTACAATTTTATTGGAAAGATGACACTGTGACTCTCTCTCTCTCTCTCTCTCTCTTGTTTTATTGGCACTGTACCTCTTCTACTTAAGCGAAACTGAATTATAATAGCAACAGCGTAGCACTTCAGAAGCACTTGAGGATCTTGATACCGCAGTAACGACACACTCAGCCCGCTTTTGCGTAAACTAAGCAATCTTCGCTAAGGCCGGTCTTTGGAGGGGTGGGCAAAACTTTGCTATCGCGAGTTCCTCCGTGCTTCGGACGGCACGTTAAGCCGTTGGTCCTGGCTGCATCTGCAGTCGTTAATACCCACCATTCTGCACTGGGCCATCATGGTGGGTTATGGCTCATTCTCCACCCATCGATTTCCATTCATGGGGAAGGCTTATGCCCCAGCAGTGGGGACATTAAATGGATGATGATGAACAGTATTTCAGACTACCCAGAACTGTCAATAATCTGGCGAAATGTTTGAGTTCATGCACCTTTGCCTACTCCTGAAAAATCGTGATTTATAATAAAATTGTAAATATGTACAGTCAATAGCACGTCAGATTATACAAAAAAGTAAAATTTCTCCAATCGATTGTCAACCTTACCTTGTTTGTTGCAAGGCACAAAGTCAATTGAGAAAATATTACATTCTGTGGTAGCCTGACATTGACTGTATCCAAATAATCGTCGAAATCATAAGAGGTATGTTATTCTCACAGAAAAGAAATACTACACCGATACAATAGCAACTGATTTTTAAAGCGGCGAGCCTTGTCATATTTCCTTCGATTAGGTTCGTTAAGGGAACTCAATGCCATAGAGAGAGTGCCCGTATATATCTATGTACAGGTAACAGTTATATGGTACACCATTAGGGTCTCCAAAGAGCGTTGTCAACTCCTTTCTAAGCCCGTCGATTCACCACAAAAGGAATATCTTTATCAGTTTATCCCTTGTACCGATAATAGCAGATCAAATGATCCAACGCTTCATATCTGTCTACAAAATAATGAAGACAATCTCTTATGACTTAAGCGTAAGGTCCAAAGTTAAACGAAAATCTTTCAAAACTTTGCTCACTGAAGGTCTGATTTCTATATACTTGCATTATTTGTGTTAGGTTTATTGCTAGGTGGTATAAGAGGAACTCTACAGCCCATTACTCATCGCTGTCTTAACCCTTATTAGTCGCGCGAGAGATTGGGGGTTGTGACAGTTGAATTTTGCCATCACTACACGGCATTTATATATAAGTTAACAACTTACAGCGCACTGTGTAATGTTGAAATAAAAAGCTTTTATTTATCTTTGAGCCATCATCGCCACACCAGTTTTATGATACAAATTTTTAAAACATATACCTGAGGCGAGATGATGAGGCGGATGGAACCCGCTAGAACCGAAATCCGAGCTGCTCCCTGTACCTACTTAGTAATGAACAACATTTATACAATGGTAAACCAAGGCAATAATTGAAAACCAACACAAGGTTAACATAATGCCCAGTCTTCGTAAAAACATCAGCTTCAATATTTGAAATTTATTTCTACATTGCGAGGGTTCATTAGAGTTTTGCTTACAACGTCTGATTGATGGTTACGGTTAGATGAATTTCATCGAATTACTTACCGTTCGTTGATTGGCCAATTGATATAACCAGTAAGGTAGATAGATGTGCGTCTGATTTTTGCATCAGGACAATGTTTGTACACATAACTGCGAATTGTTGCGATGCGAATTCGCAACGCAAAGAACTGCAACGTGAATTTTTGCGATGCGATTTCGTGCGGCATGGAAGATACAGAAAAAAGAAAACAGTATGAAATTAAAGGAAAGCGCAATATGCGTTCAATTAAATTCGCAAGTTCTTGTGATGGGTTGTCCGAACTCGCAGATTTTTACGATGCGACGTCGCACCGCAGTTTTGTGTACAAGCCCAAAATCATTTGAGTATTTATGTATATGGCACAAAATAGGGTACAGAAACGTACACACTATACATTTAAATTTATGTGTGTAGAGCTAATATAATTTCGTTTTATGCTTCACTAAGACAATGAACAGGGTGTATTGAAGTAGGCCAGGTCTTAATTACTCCTCCAGTCTCATCATGAACAACTCAGAAGCGAAGAAAGGAAACGGGGTCCAAAATTGTATTACTCAACAGATTTATGCCAATTATAAATTACTCGGCATATCGTGGTAGGTTCATCATTTCAATTTGTAATTACGGAAATAGGTTAATGATTGTTTTAGGTTACTGGGGCAATTTGGAACTCCAAGACCGTTTTAGTATTAAATTAAAGTAATTAAATTTCTTTAACATCAACACAGGCTGACTAAAGTCTGTGGCTGTAGAAAACTCTGTTGCTACAATTCTAGATTGAAATAAATGGAATTCTTGCGTTGGCAATTATGTATTTACGATTTTACAGTTTCAGTTGCTAACAAAGTGCGATGTAGAAGAATTTTACGTCAGTCAGCAGACAACAACCTAGCAATATATAGCAATGGGCTCGCCACCACTCTTCGCATGTAATCATGGGACCTAACTCAATTATCAAAAAGTGGGTGTTTAATTCACTTCTGCCTTCCCCTTCCGGGATATAGGATAGTAGTGATTTATGTTTGCATGTATTGTTGAAGTGCATTTCATAATAAGCCAATTCGACATTCTGGAGGCTACAGAATATACACCGCTATCTCAAGACATCTCAAAATTACCCCATAAAGGGCGCCTCCTACACACATGCGACCCGTAACCATGGTAACGCTTAGCCAGTCACGTGACGTTCAGCCACAACGGTTAATCAAATATTCATAAATAATCCAGTTAACTGTTAAAGTCGCGACAATGAAGGGGTCGCATGGACCGCCCACAGCCGCTTTGGCCCTAATTGTATGGTATTATCGTGCGTTAAACCTACATCGAACAAGCTAAGGCTTTCGTTTGAGCTCGTTGCCTTTTCATCGCGAATCGCTGTTTCGGTAATCCGTCTGAAGATCAAGTGTTATTTATCGGTGTGTTGTAAACGAGAGGAGGGTTGGTGGCAGGCAGGCGGCCGGCTGTAAAACCTAAGCCGAAACCTTTAGCAGTATGGATTGGAATATTGTCAATCATTCTCTCCGGTCATCGGTCTCTGGACGTGGTCCTTTCCGTAATACATTTATGTTGCACCTTTCCGGTTTGATTACAATATAGAAAAAGATCAGAAAATTTTCGGAAAATTATTAGGTATTGACGCGGGTACAATTTTTCTAACATTATAAATAACTAGTGGTCGCCCGCGGCTTCACTCGCGTTAATGTCAGTTACTAAATAGCCTATAGCCTTCCTCGATAAATGGACTATCCATCTAACACAAAAATATTTTTTCTATTTGATTCAGTAGTTCCTGAGATCAGCGTGTTCAACCAACCAAACAAACACTTTATAATATAAGTATATAGATGTTCAAATACACATGTGTATGTCTACATAAATCACGTCTATATCCCCGAACACCCGAGGCACGCAGAGTTGAATTAACACCCAAGTTTCGCCAATTAGGTTAGATCCCATGTAATAGGTTGCGAGCCTATTGCCATTTATCGGGCACGGAAATCGCAGTTCATCTCTAGCTGGCCTAAGAGGAATGCTGCTGGTGAATGGGGGTGATGACTATGTACTCTGCTCTGCCGTCACCACACTACGGACCACATGTTCAAATATAAATCAAATAATTATAACTCTTCCAACTTCTTACGACTTACTTACAATATCACTCTCACGTACCATGTGGTTGCGCCCTGCTGCATGAATTACTGATGTGAATGAACCAAATTCACAAGAACCTCTAATACCCCAAACTTTGCAGTTAGTTATTAATTATTGAACCGCTTGTTGGTTACTGGAGGCTTTATCAGTGAAATAATTACGTTGTTTTTAATGTAAGCTTCTCCCTCACTCATCGATAAAGTTGGCATTTCGCGAGACAGACATCACAGTCTGGTACCAAAGATTCTAAATAGCCTGCTGACTGGTCTATTATTTGAGAGCATTTAAATTTAATGCCGTGTGGTGACGGCAGAGTAGAATACAATTGTCACCACCCCAAATCTCTCCCGTGGGTGTCGTACAAGGCGACGGATAAGGATAGATCGTTGATGAGGAATGGGCAGCAGCGTTCCTCTTATACCACCTAGCAATGTACCTTCTGCGACTTTTGTGCCCGATAAATGGCAATAGGCTCGCCACCTATTACATGGGACCAAACATAATTGGCGAAACGCGGGTGCTAATTCACCTTTGCCTACCCCTTCGGGGATATAGGCGTGATTTATGTATGTATGTATGTATTTGAATTTAAGGAATTGAACATTTCGGAAACTGAGAATTCAGAGTGAAAAAAAATACTGCGTTCAACAGACAATTTGGTATAGAATGGCAAATAAATTGTGTAAGTAAGTTTAATTTATTTAATAATTATATTGAACAGTTTTTTCTTTTCTGCCAGAAATATTATTATAAAGAAAAGGGACTCTGAAAAATTTTCTTATGCGGGAATCGAACTCGTGTATTCCGCATCCGGTCGAAGGACCAGTCTTTTCTTTCTCACATTTTTAGTTATCTTTATGTGTCCCGGATCTATTGCTCTCCAATGTAATATATCTAATAACGAGGATTCAATAGAGCTGCTCCTATATTATTTCTGGCATATACATTGTATAGGCCACATATAAAAAAGCCTACACTCAAGGGACAGTGCCGCATAAAACCTCTGTAATGCCTTCAACAGTATGTCATTCATTTAATAACAATATTAAATATGGAACACAAAATACGTTTCCCGAGCCGTAATGTAATATAATATACACAATACAGCATTCTTCGTTAGATCTCACGGGAACTAGAGCCTTAAAAGCCTTTTTAGTTAAGTATGTACAGTACATAAGCTCGCGTACCTACAAAAAGGTATGTTTTCCCTTCACTTCCGCTGAAAGTGATCCTATTATTCTTTCATAATCTGAATAGCTAAGAAGTGGAACGAATTGCCAAGCAAAAGAAAAGAGTTTTTGAATTTCCTCTGTCGTTACCTGCAAGCAAAGAACAACAAGACTGTAGACCTTTTTGATTACTAAAGCTGCCATAGGATCCGATTGCCGATTTCTCTTGAGTCATTTTCTTCGAAACCTAAAAATCTATATGAAAACTGTGTTTGTCCACTATGCGTTATTGTATGATTGTACTAAGTATTAACAATATTGCATGCCTGGCACTGAAAGACATTTAATCAGTCATAATGAGCTTAAAAGATTTAAAGACAAGATCTGATGCCATTTATGTAGCCATTTCCAATTGCTGGCCTAATACTTTCTCATCGAATACTACTTACAGAATCTTCGTAAAAAAGTCCTGATTTCGTAAAATCTTTTTTATTATTCGAAATTGCATTAGATTAATACAGAAGCCGGCCTTATTTTGGGCTATCTTTGACATTTTTCTCCGATTCAATCGATCTGACAATTTTGCTTCTTAGTTCCCTAATCATAGGGGCCAATTTTCAACTGGGTAGTGAAAAAACCTGACAAATTAATTCAATAGTGCCCGTCTCTGAAGAAAGGCGCAGTCCCATTCAGTGTGGCCCCAATTGTTGCTCCTAAGAATATTATTCCAACAGGAACCTCCGGGAGAGATTTAAGAGTGAAATAAAATCCCCCGAGTTTTTGAAGACTGTTATATCGATGAAATTCGGGGATTTGAATTTGGGAGATTTAGAATTTAAGTTCCAGCAGGCTTCGGAATACTTTCGCCGTGGGTATTCCGAAATTTATAAGATAAATAAAATTTATATTGAAATAGTAGGCACCGATGGTTGAGCTATTATTGACTTAGTGGTTTCGATAAAGCTTTTGTACAATGTTTCTAGCGTTTGGGCCAAAGATGATGAGTTAGGTTGTTTTTCAACTAATTCTTGACTTAATGCCATCAGAAATGACTTACCAAGTTGGATTTTTTTTTGTCCCAAGTATATAGGTAAAATACATATTAAATACATATTTTTACACTCACACCTATCATCTAGCCCAAAGTTAGTAGCCTAAGCACTTGTGTTATGGATACTAGATGACGGACATAATTTTTAATATAATTATGTATATAAATATTGAAAATATACTACATAAACATATACACAACCATGACTCGGAAACAAACATTCATGGTCATCCCAAATTTTGCCCCTACCAGGATTCGAACCCGGGACCTCGGGGCCAATACCCAGCAATCTGAGCATTTGACCAAGGCGGCCGCATGACGAATGGAATGACTAAATGAAGTCAGAGAAACAACACCTACTGATAAACTACAGCTGATGCTAAAAAAATAGTCGCGGAATTTAGGGCATAATTTTTCAACACTCCTCTATTGCCTTTGCAATAACTTTTTATTATTTCAATGCAATTTGTGGTTAGAAAAAAAATCGAAAAATTAGATTCTTGATGCGGTAATAGAACCCACGTCCTCTGCATTCCGGGCAGATGACTAGCCAAGAAGTAGTATAGACTTAAATTTTTCGAACTTTTTCTAACCACACATTTGTTTGTGATAATTTTTTTAACATTTATAAATACATTCATACATAAATCACGCCTATATCCCCGAAGGGGTAGGCAGAGGCGAACCAGCACCCACGCTTCGCCAATTATGTTAGGTCCCATGTAATAGGTGGCGAGCCTATTGCCATTTATCGGGCACAAAAGTCGTAGTACATTGCTATTGCTAGGTGGTATAAGAGGAACGCTGCTGCCCATTCCCCATCGCTAATTTATCCTTAGTCGCCTTGTACGACACCCATGGGAGAGATTTGGGGTGGTGACAATTGTATTCTACTCTGCCGTCACTACACGGCTTTATAAATACTGTTCAAATAAATATCAAAATAATTTTAATATTTTTTATATAAGTTAAAATAACGCAGAGAAAGCTAACTGCCTTTGCTTTCGATGCACACAAAACCCGATGACCCTTCAGTCAAAATATTTGCTTCCGACAAAAAAGTATTTCGCCTTCGCCCACATTAATTCTCCATTTCCACGCGACCCAAAATTGCACGTCACTTTGATCCACATTTGTGCTCCTTCATAATTCAGTAATTCAAACACGAGCCGTTGGACTACACTGGTTTTCCATTGTTGCTCGGAGGAAACGCGAACAAACCTGACTTCAGAATACATTATGCTGTAACAAAGAATATTATGGCGCTCACGGTTTTTCTGCTCTGTGAAAGCAGGGCTATTTTTGTGTTCCCGCTTAGCATTATACACATGTTATTATTATACATACATAAACACATACATACAAGTATGATATGCTGAGGAAGTCTAATAGCAGAACCGTTGACAGAAAAGAGCCGCTTGGCATGGACAAGGATGTCGAAGAGGAAGACCACTGAAAAGATGGATGGATTTAGTGAGGTATGATAAGAAGGTGATGGGTGTGGATGAGGAGATGACGAGTGACAGAAGAGAGTGGAGAAAGAGGACATACTGCGCCGACCCTCAATAGGATAGGATAATGGCAGAGTGGGTGATCATGATTAAACATTACGTGGGTGTTATTTCCACCAGTAGGCCTAGCACGGGATGTGGACTAAATCTCCTCGAAGAAAATATTCTCCTCCCGCTGTAACTCCCACTAAATCCCGAAACAAAACACTGTCAAATGGTGGAGAGAGATTTAGTCCACATCCCGTGGTAGGCCTACAGAGGAGGACAGAAGACAAATTACGAAAAATGGTTTATCAAAAAAATATTGAATTGTAAAATATATCAAAAACAAAAGGCTTCCAATCGAGTCAATTCCATCTACACCCTAACACATGTCCCCCACCCCTTGGGGACTCGGTTCCACTAGTTGGAGGTGTTTATCGAAAACAAAGTAGCTAGGCCCAAATATTCCGAGCGGAATATTATTTTTAGTGTGTTTGTTTAACTCTGAAGATTTATATGTAGATGAGGTGATCCTAGGGTCAACTGGAAGGTTAACAAGTAAATAGATAGATCGTAATCTTGGTGAGGTAGTTTCGGAGAACCTGTGGGCTGATTGCTGTGTGCTATCATGTTTAGTTTTAATATAACACAAAACTACGTATGAGGCTTCATTGGACATAAACCAAAAACGTTTATGTCCAATGAAGTTGACCAAATTTGAATTTAAAAATCGGGTTGAGTAGATATTTGTTTTTATTTCAATGGTGCATAAATTTTCTGACTTCGTACCGCCAATTTATCTTTCAATAGAGTCATAAGGTAAGTATTAATTTATAAAGCTAGCTTTATAAATTAATAGATAAATACAAATTAACCGTTGTAAATACGTTGCAAAACCGTAATAAATACAAAGTAGAGTTATTCTGATGTATGAACTTTATTAGGGTAAAGTTGCATTAAAGTCCATTATGTAGTTTTTGAGTCCAAGAGTAACGAACGCACACACATACTTCCATACAAACTCTCGCGTTTATAATATTAGTAGGATATTTAATATGAATATGGGATAGATTGTTTGTTATTATTGATAAATTCAACTCCTGATCTACATACCTGAGCGGATTGTGTGTCGGACAGGGTCAATGACCAGTCCAGCGTCTCAAATTGCCATCTCAATCGGAATTCGTGTACCATCTAAATTCCAGAAGGGTAATCTCGCGAGCGGAAACATCTAATTACGGACACATGTCTAGACTGATTCATCAACGCCATCCAGGGATTGGCTACCGTAAACATAGCACCAGGCTAAAGCGCATTGTTCAGTTTCTGCAAACTATTTTGCACTTTAAATACAACGTGTCAAGAAAGGAAATCGATTGGCATTTAGCCAAGTCCCGTGCACAGTGCCAAATCTAACATGTTGTCGGTCGTACTTGCAATAAATTACTTGAAGAACTGCTATTCCGTGCTCGGATTACAGCAGGTCTTGTCAAGCTTGTACATTCAACAGCGCGTCCAGGATACCACAAAATGTCAATTTTTCTCTTTTCTTCGACCTTGGGCTTTAGTACAAATGAGTTAAATTTGAAAATCGTTTAAAGAAATTTGACAGTTTTATGTACCTATAACCTATGAACCTTATTACAAACCCGCACTGTTGATGCTCAGACCTTGGCTGTAGATGAACCCTCCTGAAAGGACCATCACCTACCAAGCGCGTCCAATCGACTTGCTTAACTTCGGATGAAGCCGAGACTAATAAGTAGCTTATCGGCTTAAATTAGCACGAGCACAGGATTACACTGTGTTTGGCATGGTAATTTTGTCCTAACCTTTCATTTAATCTGTTTACAGTAGCCACGCAAATGAATCGGTAAAAGTTGTTTTAGCAACTGACGTGTTAAAAAACTTGAATAACCAAATTATTATGACAGGTGTCTTTATACAAAGTCAACTACTACTGCTAAGCTAGGTGATCCGATTACTTGACAGATACTTTTGACCGTCCAGGTCAAGAGAGTTTTCTTAATTCGCAGACCTACCAAATATACATAAAAATCATAAAACCAGGTCAAGCCGTTTCGAAGCAGTTTGGTAACAAACACTGTGACACGAGATTTTTATATATTAGATGGTATTCTTTCTAGTTTTTTTGCCAGAAGAACTCCGGCTGAAGCTATCTATACCCCCATGTCGGCTGTCGCGAACACTTTCTGTAAGAGGAGTTCACATCAAAGGAACTTACACAACGGCCGGAGGAGAGTGAAAGTTTAGCAGTAACCAGAAACTTGTACCCGGTTCGATTTTACGACGCAGCTAGGGTTGTCGCCGCCCGGAATTATGAGGAACGCTAATGAAACCTCTAAATCACGCCGGTATGCATTGTTCCAAAGGATCTGTTACGTACTCGCTTTATAAGTTGGCGTGTGGTAACTTAAATGAATCACCGCGCCGAAGGGATGCTGTTTTATGTTCGTTTTAACACGAAAGTTTGCAGAGAATTCCAGATTGTTTCGAGTTATTTTCGTTTGTAATAAGTGGCAGGCAGTGTTGTGCCCTCTGGCTACATTGCTTGGTGGATTGAAGGTCTTCAACCTTTGTTGCGAGAAGGTCCAGGAGTGGCGTCGAAGTACCATCCCCAATAGCACGGGACGTGGACAAAATGTCCTCGGGGAAAAGAAAGTGGTGGAGAGAGACTTTGTCCACGTCCCGTGCGAGGCCTGCAGGAGACTTAAGGTTGATAGGCCTCTATAAGGTGGACCAATTAATCGATCTGATGAAGGTCGCGGGAAGTCCAGCAGCTGCAAGGGCCGAATGATTTAGGTTTCCTTCGAAGTGGGCTATGTCCAACAGTCTCTAAGACGAAATTAATGAATACTAAAAAAATAGACACTAAAATGAAAAAATATTAGCTCATTTACTTGGAACATCCGATTTTTTTGTCTCAATTCAAGAAAGTTGATCTGTAATAGTGGATCTAAAACAATTATGTATAAAATAATTCTATTTTTTTTTACGAGCCGTTAATACTTTAAGAAGCGTACAAGCTTTTAGGTACGTAATTCACAAAGGCAAAACATAATAACTATTATTCGGCGACGCAATTTCCTAACCTTTTCTAAATTAATAAATTATTTTTGCTTCTTCTTATGCTTATTCTTTTTTCAGATTACCTACGATCTGAGAAACATCGGTGTAAAAAGTCTACTTACCTCTATTAAACGCTCACCTCGAAAAAAGTATTATTTATGGTTTTATTTTTATTTCAACATTATATGAATGATAGAAAAAACATTACAATGAAAATAACTTTAAAAAAATTTCGAATAATTTTTTCTCCTAATGCGGGACGATTCCTGATTCCAAAAAATATTATTCTGACTTTATTTTCTTTCCAACTCCAATCAGTCGGTCCCTCAATCCTGAGAATCGTGACCGCCATGATCTGTGCGCTGAGAAGCAAAGAACTCTCGATTACCCTGTCGTTCGCGAAGTTTCAAAGGGCGGTCAGGCAGTCAAAGGGCTGGTGATGATGATGATGCTCGCGCAGTGTACTGCTTGATGTAGCCATAGCATAGTGACTTGTGTTTCCGTGTCACTTTACTTGACGGGTAGTCTGACTTAGGCTCTTCTACCTTGCATCTTGCCCGTCATACTGGTACTCAAGGCTGCTAGGATGACGTGCGACCAAAGAAAGATGGGACGCGTCGCTGACATGTTGTCGAAAAGCGTGTGCGGATCCCGAACTCCTCTTTATTTTTAAAAGTTTAATATGCAGAGCGTTGACCACAATCACGCCTGGTGGAAAACGATGATGAGGCCTAATATGGTACACGCTCGCCTAGAAAGAAGATGTCAGAAATCAGACCTCGGCAAAGATTTCCACTCCTTAGCTGTTCGCATTATGAAAGCGAAGGCAAATCGCTTTGCGCGGATAGGTGAAAAAGGTTTATTTGTAATAGTATTATAAATCAATTATTACTTTGCTCTGGCAACCCTAGCGGGCGTAAGGTCACACGCACCTCACGTGCCTCCAATAAACCGGCCGTATTAGATCCCAATAATAACTCCAGCTCCACTGGCTCTGCTTAATGGCTGCTTGTTTTAAGTCCGCCCTTAGTAGTTACGGTGACATGTTGAAAACAAACCTCGTTTCAGGGCGGTTTTCTTACAGACAACTTACAAAAAACGCAAATAAAAAGTCAAAAGTCAACATTCGTTTATTCTGTAATGTAATCATTATAGGTACCTATTCTTGTAGAAACTGGTAAATCGCTACATGGGATTTGTCCACCTTATATAATTTGACGTCAAGTGATTTTTTTATCATTTCCAATGTGAATTACATAGCAGAATCATAAAAGAAATTGATGATGTCACCATTTTAGGACCCCAGCTCACAATAGCACTTCCTAGTCGCGTCGACCAGTTGACACACAACCTTGGTGTTGGCCAAGAAAAAACAAATCCGTAACATTTTATTTTGTACCCGTAAAAAAACTTTCCTCATCTCGGAGCGTTACAAGCCACTTTTTACTACGGAACCTTTGTATTAAATTGATATTTTCGCCCCAGCAATTGTATCGTCGTTACTCGGGAGACGAGTTTTTGTTAAGCATTACATTATATCCCAGTCAGGGTGTCCATTCTCAAAATAGATTGCAGTTCGCTAATCGTTTTTGTGGATATTGGAAACACTAGCCACATTTTACCCGGTGACCCAAAAACCTTAAAACCAAGTTATCCTTTCAAAGTCATCATCATTTTCATTTTCACCACATATTTATTTTTCGGAAAGAGTTAGGTGGATGACAGGGGAAACTACCTGGGCTAGACCTAAGTACTCTAAGCGATGTTACCCCTTAAACAACTTGTAGTAATAAGATCACACGTGCAACAATATCTTCCGCGGTATATAAACGAACGCGGGCTTATTGCAAAGAAAATAACACCCTAACAAGACCCCTTATCAGAGCTCGCTATGAAAACAAAAGGGTCTTCAGCTTGTATTTGCTGTATAAAGAGTGTTAGTTATGTGTCAAAGCGACTTATATAGTGTTAAATTTCAAAATGGCTCCATGTGTGGTGACGACAGAACAGAATACGGTTGACTTGGCACCAACCCTATTTCTGGTACAAGACCACTCATCATCTTTATCCTCTTGTCATTATCCTATTCTAGTTGGCGCAGTACGTTTTTTTCCATTCATTCAGTCTGCTCATTCACTCCATTAAAATTCATGTCATTTCATTAATTTCATCCATCTCTTCTGTGGTCCTCCCTCCTCTCCCCCCATCACGAATTGGCAAGAAAGTAGATAGAACTGTAGGGAAAATCAAAAACTGATGTAGGAGGACAAGACTTAATTTAAATCGCTGAGCCAAGGCATATCCTTATTTGTCCGTCATTTAGCTTATGTGTACCAAAATAATCCTGGGTCTAAGGAACAATTTATCGCTAACCGAAAATAATGATAAGCACTCAGACTCCAGGTTCTTGGCTGGTAATCGAGAACTCCTAATCAATATCAGTCGCATTAATTGATATTTCGCTCACAGTTATCCAATATCGTGCCGTGATTACATCCACTTCTCTTCGGTTGGCTGATTGGTCAAACATGTCGATATTGATTCCACTAATAGCTCATTAATTACTTCGTCGTTAAACTAATTGCCAAAATCTCGGGAAAGTTTTTAGGCGCCAAAATTAATTTGCTCATTCAGAATTTTGTCGGAAGTTCAAGGAACAATATCTGTCGTAGATATCCAAAGTATAATTTACTAAGTAGTACGTACCTTTAAAGTTCCGTTCCCCACATGTGAAACTTAAAAAAAAATCAAAATGACCTATTTAGTAAACTTCGCGAAATTATTCAGATCTCAATTAGTACTTTTAAATTAAGATTCAAATTATTTATTGCATGTGACATTACAAACATAGGGTGGTACATTTAAAAAGATTATTCATGTGACGCCCTGCAAAGGCATGGCAATCAAAATTGAGCTATTTAAATTAAACTACTCACTAAGAATAAAATTACAGTTTTTAACAACCCCCATAATACTCGTAGTCTAGATACGTAGACTATCACAGTTAAAAGAAGTGAAAAACATGGTTTATCTTTATCGACCTTTTGGTAAATGGAGTGATGCCAGTTACGGCAAGTACCTACCTATCTAATAATAGTGCCGTCCTGTTACCGTATTGAAATTCAATTATTTATTAATTTTTTCACAAAAAAAATCGCAAACAATCCATTATTGTTAGTGGAGTATTAACTAATTCGATGTTAACAGCAACATACAAATCGCCTCATTTAATCCATTTTCGCTGGAAAATATGTATTATTTTTTGTGATGAATATTTTGAAAAAATTAAAAAAGTTTGTATACGTAAATTATTGTGACATATTCTTGTTCATTGGATACATTACTCGTGTCATAACCTCGCTCAGCTCATTAGCCGCGAGGTATTTGCAAAGCAGAATGCAATTGTCACCATCACGGGTATCGTTCACGGTGGCTAAAGGCAGCTAAAGATTAAAACAGCGAAGAGGAATAGCTACGTTTTTCTTATAATATCTACAATACTGTTACGTGCTCTTTATTTAAAAAAAAATGTATATCTTCCATTTATATTCCATTTAATATTATAGCCTTTATTTAGATCTTCAACAGTTGGCGCAATTTGGGTGTGAATACTTACCTTTTACCCCTTTGTGAATACATAGGCGTAAACTATGTATATATAACCTGGCTCTATAGTTGTTAGTTCATTGGTAAGCTGCAATTTTAACCAGATAAGTTTCAGTTAAGATACTTCCAATCACTAAGCTACTGATACTGATATCGTTCATTCATAGCATCCGACACACTATACAGTTCCCGTGCCTATCTGTGGCACATCACTAATACACTCAATGCGCAGTGAACGTGTCCCGGCATTAATATTCGCCGTCAAACGTAGAAAGCCATTGTCTGTCTCTAGGGATAAGGGAAGAAGGGTATCCTAAGTAGGTCGGTAGGCCTTTCACTTCTATTATAGGTAGGATGCATTTAAGGCCATCGCTTAGCCCGGGACAGAAATGGGTGTTTTCGTGGTCGCTCTTACGAGAGTAATAAGGTTGAAACCAATCAGACATATGTCATTAGATGAGAATTATCGACTGATTTAGATTCGTTAGGTTAACTAAAATGTGTTCTTTATTATTTAAGAAACTCCTACCACTGACGTCTTTGCGTACAAATGGCGATCGATGTGGGTATTAATACACCTCTACCAACCGCTTTGGACCTTCGGGGCTATGGCGTAATATTATGTATATCCGGAAGAGTCAATAAAAAGTGTAGCGCTCGAAAGCGCAGATTCTTCCAACAACTTAAGCAACTTTCGCTTCCTCAAAGCTGACTGAATAGTCGATCTAAAGTGACCATAGATGTTCTACACTTTTTATTGTAAAATCAACCAAGTCTTAAAAGCTTGCGAAAATGGATTATATTGAGGTTGAGGCGATTGATAATTATGTTTAAGTCTTTCTAACTCCCATAATAAGAGCGTCAATATTAAGTTTTTCCAACTCCGAAAATATATATTTATATACCTAATTAGCTCATTAAAAGATACATACATACATAAATCACGCCTATATCCCCGAAGGGGTAGGCAGAGGTGAACTCGCACCCACGTCATTAAAAGATAACGTCAATTTTTTTTGTAATTTACTGTCAAAATCTTCTCCACCTAACCTCATCCCAATATTGCAAATGCAATATTTTAACCATTTTTTTTTCTTTTTCAGATGTAAATCGGCTTCCTAAACGCGACCAATACACATTAATAAGGTAATGTGCCAATCAATTATTTTAGTTAGGTAATAAGTATGATTTTGTCGTCTCGCCCGATATTGACCATTACATTTATATTTTTTTATGTTTACTGTAGCCAATAAATCAATCTGTGTCTGTAAGGTCAATAAATGTTTTTCTTTATTTCTTTTTATTATCATCTTCTTAACAGCGCACTGTTTCCAAGTCATCTGGGGCGGCGCAGTATGTTTTCTCTTCCATTAATATCGATCAGACGTCTTCATGCCATCCCCTCCCTTTTGAATCATACGTCATACTGGAATGGTGCTAGTGATGAATGAATGTGAAGAAAAATGATGGAAAGGTGAGAGACGATGCACGTAGAGAGTGATTGGGATTCAAACTTTGTGAAAATTATAACCTTGAGCATTAGTTTTGTCTTAGGATTTTTAGCGGGCCACCGGCAGGACTCAAACTCTCTTTGGGTATTCTTTCTTTAGATATTTTTCACTTTTTACGTTTTAATCAAGCAACCGAAACAATGTTAACGATTTTCTCTGTTTCGAATGCAGGAATATATTTCTTATTATTTCTTTAGTTTTGGACCACATTTGCTCAGACGCTTATTTTGGCGGTGAATATTGGATACGACACCTCCGGAAGCAGCTCCAGTTGTAGCACTTAGCAGTGGTACAGCTTGCATGCAGGCCTTGGTAAGTTTTTTACTTTTTGAGGAAATGGAATTGGAGTCTCAAACTAGCGGCGACCCGTTTTCTTTGCAAGCGTAAGGAATTATTACGTAGAATGTGCCAGCACCGACTCTCCCCTGGTGTCTTCACAGTCAACTATCCGAAGGGTGGAACAACAACCATACTCAAACCGTTGATGTCAAGTAGTAAAACAAAGCATTATGGAACAGAATGTTGTCATCCCAATTACACTCTCTTTTTATTATTTTTCATTTCCGGAGTGATCGATGAATGATATGAATAAAACAAGGAATGGCGGCCTTGATGACGTCGACCTATGTGATTGGAAGCGGAAACATACTGCGCCGATCCTAGATAAACTGGAAACAGTGTACTAGAGTGCGTACTACGAACCATTTCCGTTGCACGCTGCATCTATGAGCCAGATAGCATTAGTCGATTTCTGTAGACTTAATGCGTTAAAGCCTATATTGTAACTAATACTGTCTTGTATTTAATCTGACTTAGCTTTTTTCTTATGTGTTCAGAGGAATTATTTCGGTCTTACTTATAAAAATGGTCTGTTGTACTAGTTTGGTTTTGGAAATCCGGATAAACTAAAGTCAGGACTTGGCTCCAATGGTGTGATAAAATCTTCGCGTAGGTACTCCATCAAGCTTTGTATTTATGAGGCATTATCAGACGAAGTTCACCTTTAAAAAAACAAGGCAATGTCAACGCCGCCTTTAAAATGGCGTGCCTGCAAACGTTATAATAAATCAAATTCGTATTTTATTTAAAACACAGTAGGAACCGCGGTTAATGTTATTCGTAAATTTCATAATACGAAATGCTTACACAATTTTCGTTGTGGATTTATTGTCTCAATTAGCATTTAGTGAGTATTGTTATGTTAATTGTGTACGGCGACGTGAACGAATCGCGGTGCAGGTGTACAACGTATCGTAATATGTTACTGCATTTCGTCTGCTTACTTGTGCTGATATAACAATTGGTCGGCAGATATAACAATTGGTGGTATCTTATTTCAGCCGATTTCTTCCTGTCTAAAAAGCGTAAGGTGACGACAGAGAAGAATGCATTGCACACAATCGGGCAGTGACAAATGCATTCTGCTCTGCCTCTCAAATCCCTACAGCGGGTGTCGCTTAAGGGTCGGCTAAGGGTTAAAACAGTGATGAATGGGCAGCAGTGTTGCTGTTATTTGTATCTTACCCTGGCTTCTTTACTTTGCGCCACCGTGTGAGAAGCCCAGGGTGCATTGTTCTATGAAATCTCTAAGCCGCCTCTCACGACACCAAAACTAAACACTGACCTATCGTCACGTAAATGTACAATATACGCAATAAACCTTTCAAGTACCTCTTAGAATGCAATTGAGATAAGTACTTGATTGTCTTCAAGTAACGAAGAGCTGCCAATAGCCGAACTATTCAATAGTTATCTCCTGCTAATTATACCCCTTAAAGATGATTACCACGAAGCGTTCCCACGAGTATAGTTTCTAACCAAAGTTTGCGTAATAGTTTTCTGCCTACCCCCAATTTACTTCGTCTAGACACGTCGTTAACTCATCAAAGTAATCAAGGAGTATTGTGTCTCCAATTATAGATAGGTACCGTATTACTTGGAGGAGTGATAGAAAAATTGCCCAGTTTCATATAATTGGATATAGACTTCCTAACGCAGAGTAACTTTTAATCAGAATTGTTCAAAAACGGCTCTATACCTCTCTACTCTCAACACCTCTATTACATGCATCTTTTGTATCCTCTTATCTCTGCAATGGCCTTACACATGCCGGGCGATCTGATATTTATCTTACTTATACTTACTTCGTATTTTATTAACTAATATTAGCCTAGATTTCCAACTCTTTTCTCTGCCTACTCCAGAGATAAATAAAGTATTTTAGTCTTTTTTTCCGAAAAGGAGAGTGGTACCTACAATTCATTTGTACAGTTACTGGAATGTCGAATAAACAAAGTCTATATTTATCAAATATTTCCTTAAACGCGCTGTAAATAAACAGGCTCTACATTAACATAATTATAGCCTATTCGATTTTAATTTCAAGATTATATAAATGTTAGTAAAAGAAATAATTATAGCCAAGTGTATCGAAACATTCAAAGTTGTACCTTTGAAAGAGGCAACTATTTTAAACCTGAAATTACTCCTTTATTTTAGGTGGTTAAAACTTGGAATTAAAAGTTTTAAATAGGTCAAGAAATGTCTTGTATAATTACATATAATTAGAAAACCTAAAAATTACATTCTTATTAATGAAAATAGATGCCTATGTGAATTAATTTTAAATAAATACAGAAGTCATGCTTGTTAGGCAAATGTTTATTAGCACCGTCATTTTGCCAACTATGATGCTAGGTCCCATTGTAGGGGCGAACCTCTACTAGGCATAAAAACAGCTGGTGTCAATTCCTAGTCATCTTAATTAATTTTGTTATTAATCAATAAATTTGTGTAAAAATCTAATTGTCAAATATACCAGACATTGGTATGTTTGACTAGCTTTGTTAGTATCCTTGAAAGAAGTTGCTAGATGTGAAAAAACAATGTTAATATAATCATTAATTTATGTAAACAATAAATGAATGAGTAAAATTATATGGTAAAATTATGAAATCGAATGTTAAAAATAAATTTAATGGTAAGCAATTGCAATGCAATGATTACCAAGAAAAAAATCGACGATAAATCATCTTAATCCGTTATTTCGTAAACCAACTTTTCACCTCTGCTGTCATCTGTGAAAATGACAGCGCCGACGCGGCCGCGCCCCGGACTGCGTAAACATAAACATCCACTCGATTCCAGGGCATGTTGCAGCATAAACATAAACATGAATACACCACGCCGGTTGTGTTTTTTTTTCGTTGTTCCGCCCCGATGATTTACCAACACCGATGGTGATCCGATACTCCGCATTTCACTACGGGGAGAGATTTCGCGTTAATTGCGTTCGTTATGGCTTTTTCTGTTCGGATTAAGCTTTCCGACTGTCTCACACTCTCCGGTGTCTGGCAGCTTAGTGCGTGAGTGTAGGTACCCACGAGCACTATTTTTTATTTTAACTTCAATAATATACATACATACATACAGAAATCACCAATTATCCCCAAAAGGGTACACCTATGACATAGGTGAACATAGAATTAACGCCCATGTTTGGCCAAATATGTTTGGTCCCATGTAGTGGTGGTGGCGAGACACGTTAAACTGTTGGTCGTTAATATACCCACCAATCCGGAATGACCAAGAACTTACCCTCAACTTATATGTACCTATATTTTTCAAACAAACAATGAGGTTGAAACATCTCTTGTAGGTTTAATATCTTCGTGTTCGTATTACAACTTAGGTCTTAGTATGCTATAATAGAGTTTGCTCTGAATATTAAACATATTGTATGAGTTCCGCTTTCTGCAAGCAGTAGCAGTAAAATGTATGATGTGCAATACCTCTAACCCGTTCCGTATGTAATAATCGAGTTAATGCTTTATTAGCTTCGTGTTACTTTGTATCGATTTAGAATTCGTGGAATGTGCCGTGTGGTGGCGGAAGAGCAGAGCACAATGGTGACACCCCCCATCTCTTCCGCGGGTGTCGTACAAACGAGACGGTTTAGACAGGGATGAGTATAGACATCAGCGTTCCTCTTATATATACTATATACCTAGCAATATACTGCGAATTACGTGCCCGATCGATGGCAATAGGCTCGTAACCTATTTATTGGCGAAACGTGGGTGTTAATTCACCTCCGGCTATTGGTTCGCTAGAGACGTCTGACTGATGTGAATTAAAAAGGATACTGCGCCGACCCCCAGGTACCGGGTCCTGCCTGGTGATGATGATGACTGATGATGACGATAAGATTTAATTTTATAATATTCGAGAGTGGCCCGCTAGAAGCCCCCTTCCCTCGTCAAAGAGCAAAAATTGTGAGGCCAACGCGAAGAGATCGAGAGGCGACCTTGAGCTTCACAAATGACAACATTATTCCCATTCACGCACGCAGCATCCCTACAAGATGTCTAACCGTGCCTAAAATTACATATATCACCGATGTCACTCTTCTTTCTTCGCCCCTTTAAGATTAAAGCGCGTTTTCCCGCGTCGCGGCTCCAAATAAATAAACAATTTCACATCAAACAACGGCAGTGAGCGGCGTAATACGTTGTCATTTCGCTTTTTTACATGGCTGCGTCGGCATCGTACTTGTAGACTGTGATATGTGCAAAAAATCAGTTTTCGAGTCGTAATGGATAAATATACCCGAAGATGTGGGTGCGCCGCAGGCTCATCGTACAAATTAATCGTCCATCGTCTGCATAATGTACGCTAGCAGTCGAATTAAAACGCTTTATTGTTAATCACCGTGTAGGTGTCATGATACATAATTTTGTCTTCGAGTGCGTAATGGCAAATCGAGATTAATGTTTAGATTTGGCCGAAAGAGATCGAAGTACAGATTCGAATTCGAGGCTCGAATAATTATCTTCTAAACGTTCTCGGCACATCTCACTTAAAAAACTGCTGTATTGCATAATGCACAAGATAATAATTGCTGTTTATGGTTTAAGTGTTACCCATCTTACCAACTTAATCAAAAGTGGCTGGCACCATGTCATCCTACTTCATCGATATAAAAACATGTTTGCCATGTATAAAGTGTTTATAAAGTATTCACCACTGAATCAATGAAAGACATTTCAATCCCGTCCCTGTCCACAGAGCACTATTCATCTAGAAATATAGTCCCTGTGGGTAAGAGGATGTTGGAATCGAAATGTATGTGTAAATTACTTATAACCAACATACAATAGAAAGCATTTTCTGGTAAGCTCGCGTCGCTTCCTTCCTCAAATAAACCAGAGGGTGGATATTTGGAATAAATTCAAATAACCCCCTATATATTGCTGGGGTGGGTAATTCGTCAGGACAACAAGATAAGTTGGTCAAACTGAACTGAGATGTCAGCGTGCCAAGTCACATACGACGAGCGTTTTAAAAGTTATTTAATTAATTTTAACCTGTGTTTTGTCGTTACGATTTGAAATAGTAAATTTCAAAAATCACGAATGTTTGAAGTATAATTAATTCGTGGATGTCGTAATCAATACCGTAGACCGATTTTTTTATTTTAAATAGCAAATGTATTATTATATCCTATAAGGCAGAATGGCGAAGTCTTTAAAACCCTATCCAAATATAGTTTACCAAAATGATAGGCACATATGCACTTTTATATTTATATCAATACTTTATTTATGCAGTAACTTAGAAGTAACACAGTAGTATATAATATTCCTTCTATCGTCAGTCTTCCCAACGTTACCAACCAAGATACAAAAGTCAATGCGAATATGGCGCATGATTCTAACCAATTATAATGCGCTATAAGATTATAGTGGTAAGTAAAATTACTTCTGCTTATTTCACCAGCAAAACGCCATCGGCTCATGGCGTGGGGCCCATTCATCAAGTGAACGTTTCCTCTTAATTGCCGGAATGATTTACTTACTACTATCTAAAATTAGTCTTGTTTAATTATTTTTAAAAGCACTCCGACCATATTATTAGCTTGATTTGTTTCAGTGTCTAAAATAGACACAATTCTGAACTTGGTACATTTTTTACGTGACATAATAATATATTTTAAGGTGCCTGCCTGTTTTTCAAGCAAATGATGGCAAAGGAGTCCATCCATTGGGGTGAATTCAGAGGTCACAAGTTTTGTTTTGCGGCAAATAGTCAAACAATAATTAGATATTTGATGATGTATCTGCAGTATACAATTGACTGTGCTTATTTTACATACATAAATTGCGCTTATTTATCCCCGAGGAGGTAGGCAAAGGTGAAATAACACCCAAGTTCCGCCAACTATACACTTTTTCCTTCATCATCACACCATCATCACCGGCCCTTTAATGTCCCCACTGCTGGGGCACGGGCCTTCCCTATGGATGGAAGAATAGAGAGAGATTGGGCCATAACCCACCACGCTGGCCCAGTGCGGGTTGGTGGGTATTAAAGACTGCAGATGCAGCCGGAGCACCAGCTTAACGTGCCTTCCGCAGCACGGAGGAACTCGAGATAATAAATTTTTGGTCACCCATCCTGCATCCATTATGGCCGGCCTAGCGAACATTGCTTTGTTTACGCAATCGCAGGCCAAGCGCGCTATGCCACTGCGCTAGCGAGTTTCTCTTTCCCTTACTTTCTTATTTATTATATGTTTACATGTTTGTACTATCTATACAATATAATCATAGGTACGCTTAATTGTATTATATTTCGCCTCATTTTCGTCTAAGTTGAGTTATTGTTTTAGCGATTGCGACAAAAACGTACTATGCCAACTAGCTAGAGAGCTCGAGCGCAAGACATCAATGTCCCATTACATTGAAACATTACGTCTGATCACTCCGTCATATAAAAGTGCGACGCGTGCTAAGAAAAAATATTACTTTCGCGGGTCCCCGTAAGTCAGTTTTATAGTTTCTGCCGATGTTTGATATATGGTCCGGGCTTTTGACGTGCCCCAATATTTATATGGGAAAGACGAGTGGCATTGACCGCCAGGTCATGATTTATTGATATTACATAACATTAATAATCCAGGAGGTGTGACGTGAGTGTATGATCGCTGTTGTAATAATTCGCACTCACATCTTAACGCATGTTCTTGTTATATATCTGTTCTTAATATTAATCACGCCTATATCCCCGAAGGGGTTGGCAGAGGTGAACTAGCATCCACGTTTCACCAATTATATTAGGTCCCATGTAATAGGTGGCGAGCCTATTGCTATTTATCGGGCACAAAAGTCGCAGTAGGTACATTGCTAGGTGGTATAAGTGGAACGCTGCTGCCCATTCCTCATCACTGATTTATCCTTAGTCACCTTGTACGACACCCACGGAGGAGATGACTGATGATGATGAGTGGTGACAATTGTATTCTACTCTGCCGTCACCACACGGCTGCTGCAGTTGTGCAAAATAGTACTACATAAGGCAAGGTGTCCCAAAGCAAACATTCTTCTTAAAACGGGTATTCTCGTGTATAATAGTACTTAAATACATAAATCACACCTATTTAGCAGTACCTACATAATATATTGCCCATTACTCATCACTTCACCTATCTACATAGTCATGTTGTACGATACCCGTTGCAGAGATGGCACAATGCTGATATAGTATAAAAAAGTGTCTTCCATTTCATTCACAAGCGATTTTTTTAAGCCAACGTTACCCCAAAATATTTGCATACTCGCTCCATTTTTAAACGCCACAGCATACGCTTTTTGGGTCACTAATCAACGACAAACGCGCAGTAGCCAAAGGAAGTCCCATTAATACAAATCTCCCGCAGATGAGCCGTGAACAGAATTGTTTTAATCAACATAATGGTCTGCTGACGCCATCGCAAGCAATGCACTGCCTCAACAAATGTGGGGAACAGAAGGTCGGAATTGTTCCGGACTTATTTATTATCCCACTTGATTTTCACACGAAAGAAGGAAAACTTATAACAGAAATGGCCAAGCTGTCGCCATGACATACCAAGTTTTGTTGCTGCTTTTGAGAAAATCGGTAAAAAAAATGTGTTTGTTCGGTAATCTGTTTAGGCCCAAGTTCACCAACACGTAAATCAAACGATTAAAATTTAACCGGCAGTGTTTGAATATTCTTCCATACAGAAAAATGTCAAAAACTGACGGTTAAATAATAAATCGCCTGTTTATGTGCTGGTGAGCACCAGCTTCAGTATTCTAAAAAAATAAAAAATGCATGTATTGCAATGCCCTAACCAAAATAAAAACAATTGAAGTTGTTCTAGAAGCTTTACGAGTTCCAGAAGTTTCAGGAATTCAATGACAGAAAAACACAAGTCACCAAATACATCATACGCTATGAAAGAAAACAGGACAAGTATGGTAGATTTGTGACTCTGAAGCACTCGTCATCGTATCATCTTGTGCCACAATTTCATGACGCACTTGAACACATTCAAGTTTCCTGGAAACTTCTATCCAGATCCAGATTCTTCTCCAGTAAAGTCTTGAGCCAGCCAATAGGGCCTTTAACTGACTAATTATACTAATAGTTGGTTGGGTCAGCCATTCCTTCCTGATCTCATCAAACGTTGTTTTTTTTTTCAAAATGGCCAACATAAACTCCGTTTTATCACGCACTTAACAAAAGATAGTTCTGTTCCATAACTTTAATGGCCACCAACGTGCCAGTTCAAAGTTAACGATAACATTGCCTTAAACGGTTTACGGTCGGGGTCCTTTTAAAAGTTATCATTTAAGAATATCAGAATAATCCTCAGCAGTACGCCTTAGCCCGCAGATAAACGTTTATCTGGATGATATACTTGACGTTTTTACCGCTAGTTATGGTGGTTCACAGTTACCAAACTTATTTGGGGATGTATTTTTTTGCGGCAGACGTTTTGATGGTATCAGGATTAAGGTAGGTTTTTCTGCTGCTTGGCGGTTTTTTGCCGGGACTAGAAAATGTGACAAATTAACTTCTTTATTAGAGACTAAAGTATAGAGGCGCATGGTAGTTAGCTTTAGATTGTGCCAGCTCTTAGAGATCATTCGGCGTTATAATGCGATGTGGAGATTGAGAATATTTTGTGAACTAATCAAAGAATCGATAGTTTGAGTAATTTTATAAGAAAAAAAGACATGCTAAAATTTTACTTGAGCCATTGAATTAGAACCATGGCTTTCAATTTCAATGCGCCTTCCGCGTCTACAGTTAGCCACGTCTAATCTCGCCCGTACTCCTGCGCAGTTCATTGACATGCGCTCATTGAACGAACGAAAACCGAAAATACGTTTATTGCTCCGCAGCAAATCTCGTGTAATGGTAGTTTGTAGATGTGAGCTCGATACCTCCGACTTCCCTCTCGCATGACCTATGTTATACCGCGTTGCTTTACTTAGGTACATTACGTGAGATAAAATAACCTGGTGGTGGTGTATAATAATTTGATGTGATATTGGTCAAAAATCTTCGGTATATCCCTTCAGGGATATAGGCGTGATTTATGTATGTATGTATGTAAATAAGGCATAGAGACTCTTCCATGCTGATCTGGGAGCGAAAAAAGAACGATGTGCCTGCCCTGACTCATTCCAGAGGTGTCGTAAAAGTCGCCTAAAGGAGATTGTCCAGTGTAAAAACCACCTTGGGGCACCGGAATGGTGGAGAGAAAAATACTACGACGCTAATATTATGGTCATGAATATTAGTGGATATGGAAGTAAAGGAAGACCAAAGAAAAGATAGATGGATTTTGTGAAGTATGACATGAAGGTGATCGGTGTGGATGAGGATATGGCGAGTGACAGAAAGAGAGCGGAGAAAAAGAACATAGTCCTCCGACGCCACATAGGATGGTATTACGACAGGGATGGGATAATGTTTACAATAATGTCGGGCTGGGTGCCCGCTGTAAAACCTAAGTCAAAACCTTGAGTAAAATGCATTGGAATTTTGTCATGCCAATTACTCTCTCCGTTCATCACTAGCAACTTTCCGGTGATATAAATCAAAAGGTACTGGATGGCTTTTGTGACTTCATGCCGGATGATATCAGTAAGAATAAATGGAAGGGCAAACGTGCAGTATGTTTCCATTCATTCTTACCGATCGTCGACCTCACAACACCCGGAACAGAGCAGGAGATTATGAATATTTAGGGTTCAAGTCCCTAGTTTAATGATTGTCATTTGTATTGCCTTGTACTTTCTGAGATACAAGTAATCACACTAAAAGAAAGAACAACTGTATTCAGGACTTCACAGAAATAGTAGACCAGAAAACTAGTTCATTTGTAACAAAAATAAACAAATGAAAACCTTCTAAAAATTTATTTGTTTACATAAACGTTACATCATTGTTAAACTCGAAATTTAGCGGATATTCCGTTTTAGTTGCGCTTTTGTCAAAAATTCCTGCTCAAAAAGAATTTAACGCTAAAAACCAATGCAAACAACCACTAGAATTTCGCGCATAACCGCAACAAAGTTGACAACTATTTTATTTATTTACTACGTATATGACGTCATATCCGCTCCATTATGGCGGTTTCCGTTTTGGATATTTGCCGTGCAGATATAATAAAAAAATCTAGATTTCACCGCGAGTTTATTGTAGTGCGATAGTGAGACAGTTGTTATTGCTTTGTGAAATTGTTCTGTAAAAATTTGCGTTGAAACAGTTCAGCAACAATCGTATTTGAATGCTCCTATAACTGACAACGTTACCGCTTACTTATATTAAATATCCCCATTAAATTTTGTTCTTCTTGTGAGATATCTTAAAGTTAAAAATCATAAGATGTTTTCACTTTTCAACATAAAAGATCTATAAGCTTTTTATAGGACCTGTCGTCATGTATAGATCAGAATGTTAGGCTGTGATAAAGACGGATGAAAGAATATTGCATAGGTACTACAAAAAAGAGATGATTAATGAATGATTTTGAATGGGCTAAGTGCCACAATATGATGTGCGGAGTGACAAAAATATATAAGAAGTTACAGAAAAGTTGAAAGGAAGCTGTTTCGCTTGGTATGGACATGTTATGAGACGATGTGGATGTCATGAATGTGACTGAAAATGTTATGGTCATGAATGTTGGTGGATATGGAAGAAAGCTCCGACTCGGGCGCCCTGCGAGGCTCTCCGCGGCAGTATACCTCCCTCGGGAGATGTCGTCCCCACACGGGGGACGCCTGCTGTGAAGGCACCCTCACAGGGAGTGCTCGACTGCAAGGCTTGAGGACACGTTTGGCTTTAGGTCAAGGTCTTCGCCTTCCCCAAAAAACCCGGTAGATGCTGTAAAGGCCTCTCGGCCAACAGCCTAGGTCCGTTCAAAAAAAAAAAAAAAGGATATGGAAGTAAAGGAAGACCACTGAAAAGATGGATGGATTGTGTGAGGTATATGAAGGTGATGGATGTGGATGAGGATATGACGAGTGATAGTGAAGAGAGTGGAGAAAGAGGACATAAAGCGCCGATTCCAAATAGGATGGTATAACGGCATGTTTACGTGTGAATTTTTACGCCTGCCGGGAAAAAAAAATATATAATATTTAAAAATGCATCTTTGATCTGCTGCTGTCTGTACTCGCCCTCTGCAAATTCTTACTGCTTCCGCTTCCCAATTTGCACCTTAACCCGAATACGTAAGTTTCAAAACAGTTCACTGAGTTCGAATTAGGAGCAGAGATAATATATTGACGATACCTATACACGTGTCTGAATGAATCAGACGTGAGATCTGAATAATGTTTATTTTAAAAACAGTATTGGAATCAATAAGGATGTACGCCTTTTTGTTACTTTCAGTTTCGATTTAGCGGAAACTTTTGCTTTCAATGGGTAACAAATTATTGAAATTAACTTTTTTGTGGAATGTGAAATTCAATTCTCACAATTTTACTCACACCAATTTTACAGAATGGGTACATTCCTTGTACAAAAACAGTAAATAATGGTTATCATTACGTGATGATGATGAAAATGATGTTGATAGTAATGGGCTCGCATCTATTACACGAATGGTCTTGGAAGAAATTATTTCTAAATTTTACCAAATTGTAACCATGTAAAGTTTATTTGAAAGGTGAATGGAAGTAAAAGGTGAACATAAGAAAGAACATAAATTCTTTAACAGTAAATTTCTTGCCTCCTTTCCTGGCATCTTACTTTGTATACTCGATAAAGGCATCTTCAAGTTAATCCTGTTCACTTAACCGCTAACTTTGAGTTACGTGTTCCACAAACAACTTCAGTGACTACATAATGATATTAATTCTGTTCACGTGTATTTCCATGTTTTTTGCCGAACAATTGAAAGTGTAGGCTTAGACAAGTGGCCAATCTATTTGAACGAATAGAATACAAATGTCAATTATTGACAGCTTGTCTTACATTTGACACGACTGTCACCTACGTAATACGTCAGTTTCTTACATTTGTATTATATTATTTCGACCTGTGTAGAGGGGCTGAACGATCTATTGAAATACTAACTTAAGATAAACAAATGTTAAAAGTAATTGTAACAACTAGCGAATAATTCTACCTCAATTGTTTATAATATTTGGGCCATAATTTAATGCCTATTATCATGAATTGGCTTTTTAGTGATATTTTTATGACTTGAAAAATAATCGGAAATGTACATTGAAAGGGTAATATATATTTTTCAGTAGATAAAGCACGTGAAGACGATTTAGTGATCGCAAAAATACTAGAAAAATATCTAGGGCCGAGATTTACCATGGAGCTTTCAGGAATTTCGTTGCGTTCATAGCTGAAGAAATTATTACTGAGAACCCACATTGGACATAACTGCCAATGCCAGAACATCACTAGTGAAACGCGTTGATGGACTATGAATATTGTGCTTACTTATATTGAGTAGGTACTCGAGTGTAAGATTTGAGTAATGTAGTGTGTTTATAAATAAACATTGCTCTAAATGTGTGCGGCTAATGCCCTTAACCATTTCCGTATGAAACAGAATAAGTAAGCACCTACCTAATTTACACTTAAGTTTTTGAGATTATCACCCAAACTTTTATCGCCTACGTGTAATGACATCATCCCCAACTTTCTCGGTTTGGTCTGGCTCATAAATACACATGCATATATCAGTAATTCCTGGATAAATAATCCAGGAAGGGGTAGGTAGCGGTTTATTAGCAGCAGCACCCATATTTCGTCAAGTATCTTTAGTGTCGTATTACATAATACGGAGCAAATCTATTGTGATCCATCGGGAATCGGGAACGCTGGTGCCTATTCCTCATCATTGAGATATAACCTGTAGTCGCCTTTCACGACACCTACGTTAGAGGCTGGGGGTGGTGAAAATTGTATTCTGTTCTGCTCTGTGTGGTGATCAAAAAATATCAATAGAAGCGGTAGTGAAAATTTATTCTGTACTTCAACAGACTATATTCTAAATTATTTGATCATTACAAGTTCTCTAGATCAATATAAATAAATAATACTGTCCAGCCATACGATGAATATTCAAGTAGCATACATACATACATACATACATAAATCACGCCTATATCCCCGAAGGGGTAGGCAGAGGTGAACTAGCACCCACGTTTCGCCAGTTATGTTAGGTCCCATGTAATAGGTGGCGAGCCTATTGCCATTTATCGGGCACAAAAGTCGCAGTACATTGCTATTGCTAGGTGGTACAAGAGGAACGCTGCTGCCCATTCCTCATCACTGATTTATCCTTAGTCGCCTTGTACGACACCCACGGGAGAGATTTGGGGTGGTGACAATTGTATTCTACTCTGCCGTCACCACACAAGTAGCAATATCTAAAAAGTACCAGGACAACATATCTTGCCTTGCTGGAATATAAATCGACATGCATTTCACGAAACAGCGTCGGGAAAGTGCCGCACTTGATGTTCTGCTTATTCGGAAGATCTTCTTGTTGGACTGTCGACTATAATATTGAATCGTAAAATGCATTTTGCGATGTTTGACATGTACATGCATCGCTTCTTCCGCGCGAGTTACGAATGAGCAAGTGAAATTCAAGTAGCCGAATGCCTCGATAAGGGCACGCAGATATTGAAAGCGAATTTGCAAAATTGTGCTTTCAGACTTAAAAAGTGTACTGTCCATCTCAGGTAATCTTCTATATGCACATATGTCACGCCTTTATCCAACCTTTCAACCGACCGATCCTTACATACTGCTTTCGCTTCATCCAATCTCTTCAATGTCCTCATCCATGACCTGGCATATCCGTAAAAATAAAATTTTGTGTGCTTATTTTTCTTTGTAATTGTATTTTCCTTCATGTCACCACACGGCAAATAAATGGACGTCGTAAAATGCCCTTCTTGGCTATGAAAACAGGTAAGAGGTGAAAAAAGCACTCTTTGTAATAGCTGAATAAGGCCCGAATTCACCACACGTAAAACAAGCGATTAAAAGATAACCGGCCGTTTCTGACAGTTCTTCTATACGGTAAAATGTCAAAAACCGATGTTGTACAATAATCCCCTGTTTAAGTGTTGGTGAATTCCAGCCTAAGAGTAGTAGGTCAATGATCCTGATTATAGAAACAAGTAATTTATCCGCCATCAATTGTGTCGATTGTTTGAACTCATTATCGACCGCCTACACACATAATGAATATTGAGTCTTCGACTAACAATACAGTAATCAAAGCCGGAACCATGTCAACCCTCAAAGCTGATGGTAAATAGTCCCCAATGCGTCAACATCACCACGTTAACGACCCGCGGAGCGACGGTAAACTAGTTTCCGAATACGAGGCTTCCCATGATCGGTCTAACCCGAAAACCGGCGGTATGATCGCAGCAATGAACATCACAGACTTCCATAAATGCAGTTCGCTGATTCATTACTAGGCTGGCTAATTAAGGACGGTTATTTGTGTACTGAACGGTCGAATTCACGTGTCCGGAGTAGGTAGTTTTAGGTACGCTATGCGGGTGTGTTGACGGATTTAGGGTATTAATGGGATATCCCTTTGAAAGAGGAGACATGATTAAAGTTTGATAGTGTTCCCTTCCGTGTGGTAGCGGCAGAGCGAGTGCAATTGTCACCGCCCAATCTCTGCTGCGGGTGTCGTAAAAGGTTTAAAAAGTGACAAGGAACTGACAACAGCGTACTTGTCATACCACTGTGTAATATACCGCGATTTACGTAACCGATAGATGGAATTGGCTCGCCCCCTATCATATGGGACCTAACAAAATGGGCGAAATAGGGATTTTGATTTTATTTCAAAGCTGTTAACTTCACACGGCTATCTCTCATGGTGTTGTTCAGGTTTAAACAATTTAATTTGCAAGAAGAACGTAAGATGTATATTATGTGTACCTGTCAGCATGAAATCCAAGATAATAAAGTTCTTCATTCCCTATATTCTCTAGATTATTGTATTAAACCTACTTTCACATTCAGGACATAAAAGATTATTTTATGACGCACATACCATCATACCTCCATTGATAAAAATGTTGTTATTGTTATTACTCAATCAAAAACCCTACCGAGTTATAGCGTTTATACCGCCAAATGTACCGCCCACGTAACGTATTCGCGATACAAGTTAAGGCATGCCTACACTGTCAATGTTTATATGTCAAGGCCAAAAATGAGATAAGATTAATATCTATATACATAAGCTCCCATAAGGGTGTATTAGCACCCACACTTGGTTTTCAGCCCAATTACCATTCACTGGGAACTTAAATGACAGTATTTTTTTTTATAAATATTCCACTGCTGCCCCTTTTCTCGTTATGATTGCTGCGCCCGCAACAATGCCGCTGCTCAGCCGTCACCACATTGCAAGATGACTAAAAATAAACTGAATCACTTGAAAAGAGACGGATAGGACCAAGTGGAAAGACCGATGACTGGAGACACTGACTAAGATGACAACATTCCAATCCATACTGCTTAAGGTTTTGGCTTGGGTTTTGCAGCCGCACGCCTGCCTGACACCAACCCTCTTCGGGTAGTCAGTACAGAACACGCGAACAGATAAAATCTCTGACTATTATTAGAATAAATCTATTAGAATAAATAAACATTTTTACACTCACACACCTATCATCTAGCCCAAAGTACGTAAAGGCACTTATATGTAACATGACATAGCAGAAGAGCAATGTAGACGAGTCCCCATCGCTCTTAACGCCAGGTGTTTAATATAAGTCCATCTTACGATATTTTGCCTTTTAATGTGGCCTTACGGTGAAGCAATAAAAATGCCATTACGCTCGATAGTACCTACTCCCGGATACACGGGGCGGGTTGTGTGTACGGTGCGTGTTTTTTAATATATTTGCGCAGCTGTCGCGTTTTGGTAAGGTTAAGGTTTGGATGCCGGCCTTCCTGTTGTTTGGATTTGCTAATGGGTTTTACTTAAAGTATAACTATAGACTTAAAGTTAAGTCTAAAGTCATCTACCATCATTCATTTTATAAGTCCTTACTGCAGAAGTCCATAATTACCTTGAGCTAAAACCATGTTTATACTTCAAACAGCTGCTTCAACGTCCTCCGACATTCGTTGATCTAGAATTTTCAGATCAACGGTTGGTGCCGCGTGGTGACGGCAGAGTAGAATACAATTGTCACCACCCCAAATCTCTCCCGTGGGTGTCGTACAAGGCGACTAAGGATAAATCAATGATGAGGAATGGGCCGCAGCGTTCCTCTTATACCACCTACCAATAGCAATGCACTGCGACTTTTGTGCCCGATATATGGCAATAGGCTCGCCCCCTATTACATGGGACCTAACATAATTGGCGAAACGTGGGTGCTAGTTCACCTCTGCCTACCCCTTCGGGGATATAGGCGTGATTTATGTATGTATGTAAAATTCTGGTTGCTCAAGCGAATTCTTTGTCTTCACAGACAAATTAACATTTAAACCTATTTGCAATAGTCAGATCGTCGAATTAGCTATTTCACAATATACTTGCTCATATCTGGAAATAGGTTACTAAAGAATTTTGCTAACCAATCGGTAGACTTGGTTAATTCCATTGCTATTGTAAAGAGTGATAATAATTTTAAAGAAACAACTGTTATAATAGAAAAGCTGGTAAGTGTATGTTTCGTGGCATGGCGCTATTTCATTCGAGGATCTACTCACGACATGACGCAGACTTCTAAACGGACTGGTGGTGAAGCCTTTTGCTATTTTCAGTTCTTTCCTTACGCAAACGCAGAATGCACGCGTTCACCGCTACGCCTTTGTAATCATCAAGCTAAAAGTAGCCGATATTAAATTCTGCGCCAGAATGCACAGCATTACAAATGCAGTGTTATTTTCATACTGTCTCTTGATAGGCAGATGAAGCAATGATCGGGACGTTGACCGGCTACTCCAAGTTAGACAGACACAAATATAGCATTAGCGTTTAACTAGTCAAGCTTGCAGCATTATTGCAGAGGCAGACAGGATCGTGGAACTCCGAAATGTTGCCCCGTACTCTGCAGCTTTAAATAGCGGGAGACAATAGTCAATCAGAATAATGCTAAAATAGAAATTCGGTAAGTGCTCAGATAATTTACTGTCAGGAATTGGATCTGGATATATTTGTCCATAGGACACAACTGGATAAGAAGAGCCGTTAATAAATAATAAGTATTCCCTACTGAGAAGTAATCTGCGTAGGCGTTTCAAAATTTAACAACTAGAAATGGAATATTTTTAATAAAACCCTCATTAGACTAGGAAAACCAAAAAACATTAAATGGTGAACAGAGAAAATTATGATCGAATTTTATTCGATTCCGTTAATCCACTCAGTTAGGAGACCCGTCTTTGAATACCACTCACCCCTATTGCGTAGGCATAGGGATCATTTCGACAAGCCGCTTGTCAGAATCATAGCCATTTTCACGGTGAATGCGCCAAAGATTTTTCTTTGAAATCAAATCTGGGGAAATGTTGAAATGAGTTTAGTAAAATATTCTATTCAGCTCCTGATTTTTGAACGGAAATTTCTTTGTACGGTCGACGGGTTACTTTGATGTCTAGAACTTGCTATAGGGACTAGTTTTGAAGTGACAATTCACGCTTGACCTGCGGTGGTTGTTATCCGGAAATGTCTAAACCCCCACAGAAACGACACTAATAAAATCCTTTTATAATACTATGAAATGAACACATCTCAAAGGACCAATCTATTAACATATTTAGTCTTGGTTATGTTTAATTAGAATATGGCAATTCACAGTCTCTAATCTATGCTTTGGGATAGCGTAAAGGAGCTAAGCACGAGGAAGCAAAAGGCCCCAAAAAAACGGGCTATAAACACTATATTTTCTAAAATATAGGAGGAGAAAATAAAAATTACTGATTTTTCTTTAAAAATATGAATATGATTATAAAACAGACCGCTGCCGTGTGGTGACAGCAGAGCAGAACACAATTGTCACCTCCGCGTACGTACAATGCGACTAAGGGCTAAGACACGATGAGTAAACTTACGTACCCAACACCCCCTATTATCCTAACATAATTGGCGAAACGTAGGTTTTAATTCACCTCCTAAAACCCCTTCGGGGATAAATGGGCGTTAACATAAATAACGCCCATTTTGTATTCTAAAACATTTAAAATTGGATTTACTTGCTACTTTATTTCATTGAAATATCTCCAATATTTTTCCTTGCAACATTGACGTGGAAGCCTTCTCACCAGAGATTGTGCGTTGTATGACAAAGCGAAGCTATGGCCATCTGATTCAAAGATATACGACTCAACGTACTAATCGGTCAATAAGTACTTTTGCGTTGGGTAGGAGTTCTGGTTCTGGTATCAACAAAAAAAACATTAACCAGATGTCTTGGCCGTCTTTGGCGTTAAATATTCAGAACCCTTCACTGGCCCATTTATTTCCCTTCCAAAAAGAAGCAATTTGAAACAAATGACTGGTCGGTATTTTTTCGTGTCGTAATTAACTCATTGTCCTATTTGGACCGGCCCGCAAATTGTTTAGTACAAACACTGAGGTATTCGGGTCACATCCTGTTTTAATTAGCATTTTCATTAACTGCTCTGCTGGGGTAGATTGCAAATATTGTCAATTGTTAGACGAAGTTAATGAGTTCCCGTCGTTACTTGGAATAAGTTTCATGAGGCTGTCCATCTTTCTGTAAGGTTGTACTTGAGTGTTATTTACAGGTTGTAACCTTAAAGGACGAAAAAAAATCACAAAAATACACGACTCCGCGACCTACGCAATCAGGACGGCAGCTTTACCACTCGTCCAATCAGGATGTTAAAAATTTGCCGAAATTTCGCATTTTTTTAGTTTTCTACGGGAAATTTCGCCTTACGGGATATGTAGATTCTTCAATGGCAAGCGCATTCTGCAATTCACCCTGACAGAGAGAACTCACGAATGTTCTATTCTGTGTCGAGATTATAAGTATTCCTCGTCTATAGTATAACCAATTATAAGTATTACCTACTCATCTGTTGTATAACCAAGGGCAGAATGATAATAAGAAACGGGAACTATATTTTTTGTCACCAGAATTTATATTTGTCATCAAATTGTATCACCAAATAAATAGATCTATCACAAAGAAATATTTTTGTTATCAGATACACTAAAAGTGTTACCTGCGGGCCTACCGCCTAACTCTATTGCTAAAGCAAAAGCTATAGTTTATGACGTCATGCTGTCACCATCAGCTATAGCTTTTGAACTTGTCACTATCAGCAATAGCTTTTGATTTTGTATGAATTTGGCAGAAAATCCGTACCGCCTAAAAATTCAAGATAACTGTCAAGACGGGGGCTGTACCCCCGTAGCACGGGACGTGGACACATCTCTTTCGGGGGAAAGAAAATCTTTTCCTCTCGCTCTAACTCCCACTAAATCCCGAGAGAAAACACTGCAATTGTTTCCACGTCCTGTGCTAGGCCTACTGCTCGGTGCGTCCGTCAACTATCAATACTCTGCCTCGCACTTTGCTTTGTACCGCTAGCAGCTACGTATATTAATAATATTTCGCTGTTTTAATTAGGTATTAGTGAAATTTTTAATCTCATTGAAAATATATGGGCAATGATTGTGACCATGCAGTAAAAGAAGAAAAAGCATTTGATGGTCGCGATGCCGCTACTGAAGGTTTGACGGAGCACTACATCATCGCTCTAATGTGTCATCAGATGAGAGTGAAGATGATGATAGCGAAGATTCAATGACCGATGTAGAAGAGTTAGAATATTTTTTTTATTAAGTTATGGACATAAATAGTGTTTTACTAGACTGCGGAGAAGCCGGAGGATGATTAAGTGTTCGATTTGTGTGTATGCCCGTTCCTATATACATTCGTAACTTCTTTCTTATAAAAAACATTTATTATTTTCTTTTAAAATATTTAATTACACAAATCATTTTTTTCACTAACCCTACTTTTGCGATCACTCACACAAATGCAAAGCTCATCTTATGCCAAAAGAACTATATCGTTCGTTCATGTTAGCAGTTGTTGTTATACTCTGTGCATTGCTATAGAGCTATCATCAGCAATCGAGTTAGGCGGTAGGCCCACAGCAGGTATGAATTATCAAATTAATGTTAATATATGTCCAAAATAAGAGATGTGTTACCAATAAAATATTAGAGCATTACATGAATATTAACTTCGTTCTAATAATAGTTTTATTACATAAATAATAGCTTTGTCCTCAGAATAGTAGATCTGTCACCAAATAAAATAGATTTGTGCTCAGAATAGTAGATCTGTCACCAAATAAATCGATTATCGATCCCTGATTGCGACTCCTTTTTATTTGTTATTTTGTCACCAATATTAGTAGTTACATTTTATTTCGTTCAGTTACTAAAATAATTGTATTCGTTACCTATTTAATAAATCAATATCCAATTTTAATGAAAATATGCTCAAAGAGGCGGAGCCGAATTGGTCAAAATTTGAACTAAAATACCGCCTACTACTGTGTTTGTCTAGCGCGCGAATACAGAAACGCTTCTTATTGCCGCACACGTCAAATAACGTTAATGAGTACTTAACGTCAAAAAATGACAATTCAAAACTAGTCGCTATTCTTGCCGGGTCTATGGTCTAGATTTGAATGAAAACTTTGGACATTAAATACTCATTAAAGTTAATTGACGTCTTTGAGTGCGACAGTTAAAGTTTGAGCCCTGCTTAACATTTAAGTATCGTCCAAATTGACGTTTTTCAATACCTACAAATCCTGACAGGTGTTGTCCACTTAACCACCGAATACAGAAACGCTACTCAAATTTTGAGTCCTACTTAACATTTAAGTATTGTCAAAATTGACGTTTTTCAATACCTACAAATTCTGACAGGTGTTGTCCAATTAACCACCGAATACAGAAACGCTACTCAATTTTTGAGTCCTACTTAACATTTAAGTATTGTCAAAATTGATGTTTTTCCATACAAATTCTGACAGGTTCAGAAACCCGAATTCAGAAACGCTACTCAAATTTGGGACACTGCTTAAAAAGTTGAGTGGACATTACCTGTCAGAATTTGTATGGAAAAACGTCAATTTTGACAACATTTAAATGTTAAGCAAGACTCAAACTTTGATTAGCGTTTCTGTATTCGGGGGATTGTCCACCTAACTTTATAAGCAATGCTCAAAATTTTAGTAGCGTTTCTGTATTGACGGGTAAGTAGCTCTCTTTTGGTTGGGACGATGATGACGACAAACCTAAATTATTTTAACTTTATGTCTGATGACATAATATTGATTTATTGGTCTATTTAAATTTTTTTGGTTATACATATACTTATTAGGGCAAACCTATACATACAAAAAAAAAATTTGGTACTAGACCCTATATCTCGATGATTTTATGTGATTTATTGTGGAATTGATTTTATATTGTTTAGTAACTACAATCTGGTGACAGATCTACTATTTTGGGGACAAACCCTATTTAGGCAACACAAAACTATTTAAATTGGTGATAGCTTAAATCATACCCATAAGAAATAACGAATAACGAAATAACGAATTTGCCGTGTGGTGACGGCAGAGTAGAATACAATTGTCACCACCCCAAATCTCTCCCGTGGGTGTCGTACAAGACGACTAAGGATAAATCAGCGATGAGGAATGGGCAGCAGCGTTCCTCTTATATCACCTAGCAATAATACTGCGACTTTTGTGCCCGATAAATGGCAATAGGCTCGCCACCTATTACATGGGACCTAACATAATTGGCGAAACGTGGGTGCTAGTTCACCTCTGCCTACCCCTTCGGGGATATAGGCGTGACTTATGTATGTATGTATGTATGAAATAACGAAATCTCCCTCATCTAAATGTTGACCAAGATGGAAGCCCACTACTTTCAACGAAAAATACCATCATTTTTGTTATTGATACTAAATTAATAATACATTAAAACGTATATGTATAATATTGAACATAATATTTCATAGCCCCTGCAAGGACTTGAACCAAGGATCTAATGCCCGCAGACCTCCATAGTCTGGCCAGTCGACCAAAGTGGCCATCGCGATGACAAATAAATATGCGCCTGGCTGCCGTCCTTTTCTTGAAAACGTTTGCGATACATTACCATAAAACCATTCCACATTTCCCCAACAAAGCAAAACAAGCCAAAATATCTGAACAAATCAAAAACATATCACGTAAGCCGTGCATCGTAACACACATTTCAACCCGAAATTGCTACACAAACATGTCATGTCCCTAATCTGACAAGAGGACATTTGTATCCTAAATTACCCCTACATCATTGGGGTATGACTGATCCTCGTATTGACAGATCGCTTTGATGCTGCTATTGTTATGAAGCGTTTATTGATTGTATTACCTTAACGCAATTTAGCTTCAGGACTGAAAGCATTGGTACAAATTTACGAGCTATCAAACAAAATAGGTTTTGAAGTTTTGGTTGTATAGGATTCAAATAATTATATATATAATATGTATGTACTCGTATAATATTTATTACTCTCATAATCTTCAACATCCAGCTAATAATGTCTCACAGAACCTTCGATATTTTAGTTCCCTCGTCATCGGAGCTAGCGAATAATGGGCTAAGTATTCCTGAGTTCTGGTTTTCGATTCAACAAGAGCGCCTGAAGATAGAAACCTTATATGGGTTAGACCCATCTATTGTACATCTCATATTTTGATTCAAAACTTTAAACCTTCATTAGCCAAGTACCCACACCTATCAAACAACTTCCTAACTTCCATAACTTTTACGATCATTGTTCGAGCAGTAATCTTTAGTTACAAAGTAATAAGGCGAGGTATCTCCGTCCCGGGGTCAATGAACGGACCAGGTGTGTCCGTCCAGGTGTGCTACTTCAATGTTATTGTTGAATTAATTATAGAAGTTGAATCACCGTTCATAGATAAAGGGTTGAAAATTTGTTGTGGAACAAGATTAAATTCAACCTGAAATCCTGTTGCGTAATACATAATAGCTAATAATTTGGTATCGAAATGCTTAAATCTGAACTATAAGGGAAAGGATATTCAGACTATTTTCGAAAACAGGCTATATCTCTGTTATTGGAAAACTATTAAATAATGTCAAATGATTTAAATATAGAATCGCGAACTTTAATACCTAAAATTAGACATTAAACTACAAATAATAGTTGTTTGCCAAGAAATTATTCGAACTTCCCCAAACATTGAGCGATGTCTAGAAGTTTCCTATTATCAGTAATCTCTTTAGTTACAAGGCCGAAACAGCTTCATGGCCTTAAATCACTTTCAAACTTGGAATCGTTTAACTTCTCAACAGTGAGGCGGAAGAAAAAAAATCAACTACCTCAGTGGATAAGGTTGAATTTATCACAAACTCTGTACTCCCCATTAAAAAGCCACTCGCTTTCATACGTTAGAAACTTTTCCAATTGAGCAGAGAAGTGAAAATTCCCTTTCGGCAAACAGTTAAAAACGTATACACAGATCGAAAATCATGGTGAACTTGGTGACATTTTGTGGTATTGCCGTTTTCTGGAATTACCTGGACTACTTATGTCCCTTGTCAATAACCGATAACGTGGCTGGACACTCCCGTATTACTGAAGGGAGGATTTAGGATTTCAAATGTCTTAGTATTAAGTTGGAACTGTTAGTTTGGGAAACAGTGGCTACCGGTAAGTGATCATAATCTCTTAAGCCCTTATCCCATATAATTCAGAGTTAGGGTAGGTATTCGCTATAGGTACCTGCTTAATTGTTTGAAACTAAAAAAGACGGGAGACAAGAAGGGAGAAGATGAAATATCGTTAACACAATGATGAGGAATGGGATGAGGAATCACCTAAGAATATACTGCTATATAACGTGCCCGATAGATGGCAATAGGCTTGCCAGCTATTACCCCATGTACCTAAAAGAATTCGTGAAACGTGGGTGGAATTACATACCCTTCGGGGATAAATAAGTGAGATTTATGTGTGTATGATGTATGTATGAATGCAATATTATTAATTGTCAAGACAAAATAACGGAATCACAAAATGAGTAAATTTGCAGTGTGCCTCAATCTATACGCAAATGAGTGGCCGACGTGGAGATCCATTACAACGCACGTTATAACAATGCATATCAAATTCTGCAATCACAACCCGCACTTTCAGAAATTACACCCGTTCCTAATATTAATGTGGTCAGTACTGAGGCCATGAGAAGAATAATTGTGAGAGAGATACAATTGTCACCAACCCTGTCCCTTTCGTGGATGTCGACTAAGAGAAATGGGCATCAGATGGTACTGGTGCACCATCAAGAAAATCGCTGCTACATATTTAAGTTCCCGGTGAATAGCTATAGGCTCGCCCCCTATTACATGGGACTTGAAATAAGCTGGTGAAGTGCGAGTGTAAAGGCTTAAAACAGCTCTGCCTACCCCATAGGGGTGAAAGGAGTGCTTAATGCATAAAATTATGTAGTACCTTCTGTACTAAGGCTCTCAAGGTGCAAAGGCTCTCCAAAAAGCAAATCTTATCGACGCACAAATTGAATTCGGCAACCGGAGCCCGTGAAACGTGTTACTTCCCATTATTTATTATCTTTAGTCAGTCAAAGTGAACTTGCTGCGGCATCGGCCTCCTGAATATTCCATTAAGACACCAATTTATTCCGCGAGCCATTTGCTTAATTCCCCGTCTCAATTTCCACTGTTTCATAATTATTTAACGCTCAACAAGTTCTTGGAACTTTGAAGTTTAACACCGACTTACGTTCGCCGCGATACCCTGGAACACCTCAAGTTTGTGTTCCTCTAATGCTGCTTAAATATTGCCTTGTTTGTATTCTTCGTCTACATCTTCCTGGTTGGGTTTTTGCCCGTAAAAGAGCAATGTAAGAGCAAACTCTAACTGACGCACTCGGAGACGTCAATTAACTTTAATGAGTATTTCATGTCAAAAATTTTCATTCAAATCTAGACCATAGACCCGGCAAGAATAGCGACTAGTTTTGAAATGTCATTTTTTGATGTTAAGTACTCATTAAGGTTATTTGACGTCTCTGAGTGCGGCAGTAAGCCAGTCATGTTAACTAAAGGATGTTTAGGACGTGTTTTCTTTAAAAAGTATTCAAATCTGATGTTGACCCTTTTTGGTTAATAGTTTTTGACGGAAACAGAATCTCATTTAAAGATTTCTTGAACAAAAGTCTTAAACACGTCTTTTTTGTAAAAACATCGTTTGTTTTAAGGCGTACAACTCATTTAGCTGTAAAAAGATATCACGCTATATAACATACAGTAAAAATTTCTCAAATGTGTGTTTCGTCAAATAAAGTTGACAATCGATTGAAAACAGTTTTGTCTACTCTGACATGCTGTTGGCTGTATATACAAATATTACGCTCGTTTATCCCCGAAGGGGAAAGCAGAGGTGTAATTATCTGCCACATTTCGACATTATATTCAATGTATTCTGCACTACGCCGCCAAAACCTTAATAACGTAGATGTTTAGCTTGTCCTTGTCTCATTATACTAATCAAATCGTTAACACTAAATTAAAATAATCTAAAACGTTATTTATAACTAAACATCTACGATCGGCACCTCAAGCTAAGGGTGCACCTTGGGTTAATAATAGCTTTTTAATTTAGTCTACGACAATTTATTGATGGCCTGTTTAAGTGAACCAGTTAACACTTTCTTGATTAGACACAAAGACTAGTCACAAAATTAGAACACACAATATTTTTAGGTATTCATTGAGTGGCGTCTCTCTTGTATTAAATGAGCGATGAGTAGTATAGCCATCGGTATCGGCAGACAGCAGAGTAGTATACAATGTTCAACACCCCCTTTCGTATCGTGAGAGTTGTGCATATATTATCGCAACCGGCGCTTTTCGCGCCGTTGCCTGTGAACCACACAAAACAGCACTCCTCAAGGGGGTTAGTGTCAGACGGCCATAAAAGGCAAACACCGACCCATAAGAGTAAGATGTGCACTTATCTGTACATTGTAAACCATTATTGTTATCACAAAACAAATGAAAGTCATTACGGTAGGTATACAAATAACCAATAACCTGCAGGTTTATTAATGTAACTGCTGCAATCAGGAAGGTATCTTTACTTATCGGACAACAATCTGAAATCATATTATCATTCAGTGGGCGAACCCCTCACAAACAGCCATTTGTCAATAAGCTATCGGGTATCGCCTAACACAAACAAAATTATTACTTGAGTGACAACGATATTAAGCCGAGTGAATGATATACGAAGTGACGAAAAGCACACTCGTGGATCAACAGGGCCGATCACAAGGTAAACACCATTATTATACCCCAAATCCCTTTTACCTTATTCCTTGGTGCGCAAGTCAGCTAATTCATCAACATCTTAGTGCTAGTGCGTCAGCGGAATAGCTACACTTATTTTTTTGTTTTAGGCTTTCAGACCGTGTTCAGCTGAGTGTGTCTCGCAAAAAAAGGATTCCGAATTGTCGGGATGAACTTTCAGAGACTTGTACTGTCTCGGTGTAACTGAGATCTATGTGTAAAGGGTTAAATTGTGCCGTCTAGAAAATTTTCAAGATAAGTTAACTTAAGTGTAATCATACTATTGGTATTTGTTAATGCAGACATAGAGTGTATTGTACTCGATAACAGGGTTCCAATGAAAGACGTCGGCTACAATGTCTATGGTTGTTATTTTGCAGTCATTATCTTTAATCTTAGCAAATAATAACGATTTCTGTTTATCCTGTGTCACCAGCTGATAAGTCTGCAAACGTTCCTTCTTTCAAGTTACTTTATCTACAAGAACGATTGTTACTCATGGTTCAATGACTGAAGCTAGATAAAGTGGCCAACCACGCTCTAGCACGGCGTAAGCTTTATGGAACTGTGACAACCGTTACGCGTATTTTGGGCTTTATGTCGATGGCATTGAGTGCAAAGGTCGTTCGCCTCGGCGCGCTGAGTGGAGCCATCAGTGACCCCCTATGCAGACAAAGCCTTTTCAGACTGGCTTAAGCCGATTCCGCGTCAATAAATGTAGTGAGACCCTTCACCGCAGAGACACTACAAACGATTACCGAGCTTACCTCTTACTTCATTGGTTCCACAGCAGATTTGAACAAAATAGTCAATACGTCAGTATAAGTCAAATCATTTATCACCCGCCATCACAGACACAATCTGGAGACATGACTGGGAACCCTATGCAAATTTGATTCCCTGCCAAATCCCGGGGATTGGTAGCGATCCCGAAGGATCCGACAAACAGAATAACGCCGTCGATGTGACGCGGGAATAAATTTGTGTTTGTAAAATACGGTGATGTGCTGAAGGCGAAGATTAAATTGGGACCCCCTTTATTATTGTGTCAGAATTTCGAAATTACGCAGGAAGGAGCTAGAACATGAATTACAAGAAAGCACAATGACATTTTTGCTCAATTTCGCTAGACTTTATAAAAAAGAAGCTGAGGAAACATGCCCACATAACAGAGCACAAGCTCGTCCCGAACATAACGTTCTCTTTGAACCTTTGTGTTCAACACACCATGTAACATAAAAATAGATTCTATTTCTAACAATTGTTTTAAGCAAAGAAGTATACAACTGGTTCTTAAATCATCGAGTGCAAGTGAACTTGTGTGTAACTTTAAGCGCAAAATAATAAGGCCTCTCAAGATTGTCTCTAATAAAATAAAAGTATGTGTGAGAATACCACAAAATGACAAATAATTTAATTATTAAAAAAGAAATAAGAGAAAAAGAAAGATAAGGGAACCAATTTATGTAAATAACATCTAGGCACCATCCAGCATCCCAGCGTACTCGCTTCCGGCTTGTGTCGATCGCTTGCTTATATGTATTTTGCACAACATTTCTGACCAGCGAAATTACGAGTGCTTTCTGTTGAATATTGCGTATATATTAAGTTTTCTTCTTTTACCATGCTCCCAAATCTTTAAACTATAGTTATCATATTGCTCAAGATTGTTATGGCCGGCCACCGTGATGACACTAAACCTTCTAGATTGCGATGATTATGCACAAGTCCAGGGGAGTACCCTTATCTCTTATACCCTCGAGATGTGAAAGGGAGTCGTGAAAACTGTATTTCTGGTCTGCCGTCACCACATATACTACTCTGAAAATAGCTCATAAAGATATAAAAAGTTTTACCATTGGATTCATCGTGAAGGTGCCGGGTCCAGAGAGTGACAGAGAGGAAAGTCAGGAGAACTTGTAATCCATCCATTTCATGATGTACATATTCATATCGCGAGCAAGGAAACTTAACTGCTAACCAATCGGTAAATTATACATTATTAAAGTTAAGAAAGAATTCGTCAACGTTTCACGACATAGACTCATTTCATCTAAATACCGAATTTAACAATACGTCTACGACATATTCAAGTTCAATTTAAAAACTTTTTCAACGATTTCGAATTAAGTGCATCACTGTGATTGATCTGTGCAATGCTAATTGTAATGCGACCTCAACCCTGTTCATCATTCAAAGTCCATGGTTAAGGCCTGTCAAAGTCAGCCTTAATTCAATATCAAGTAGGTCTAATTGAAAATTCACAAAAAATATCGGATCCGCAGATGTTTTGGAGCGATAATCAATCAATCGCGCGGACGGCGTAATCTCGCAGAATCATCAAAAACATCCCTTTAGCAACGTCGATGATAGTGTGGAATTTGTTTTCAGCACCTAATGTAGTCCTGTGTAAATTCTATCTGATTTTAAAGCGAGAAGTCACTCTGATACTTTTTAGTATTCTCACTGTACAAATTCTTTTTCAGTTTTTGTAGATATTTTTGGCAACTTTTTAGACATCAAAAAGTTTCGGCATATTACCAGAACTTTCTTGTTGTGGGGATATTGGACTAGTAAGATAAAAAATAATAATACAATGCCGTGGAAACTTTGTAAATGGTTCGAGAAGAACTGTAGGTTTGGATTTTCAATTTGAGTTCACGGTTTCGAACTCCACACATCGTGTTCACCTTCAATAGTTTCTGTGAGTAAATCGATAAGGTATTCAACGAATTGGAACTCTATTTCTTTCTCCATATTGAAAAGTGATTATGAAGAGTCGAAACAGGAGGTGCTCATCAATGGGAACGTGGCTTTCTGACATACTCGTAATATTTCTTACTTATTTGTAACTGCCGAAACAAACTTTTTCTAAGTAGTGACAGTGAACACAGCCAAGTCAACCTACGGTTATCCCATCACCAGTTCAGTCTTTAATTTGCGTAAATTTTCTAAGGCCACTTATTATTCTTATATCTCACTCATATAATTCAAAAATGCCACAAGTCAAAACTTATGTTTGACATTCATACTTTCTTAATGTCATGGAGTCTCTTTTTGTAGATAAGAAGTGATCTGTCTTTTGGCTCTGTTATCTGAACTTGTTCTCCAAGACTATTTTTTATTCCATCGTAATAGAGAAAATCTTGACGTTATTTGGTAAATTATTTCTATCTGGTAAGTGACGTTAAAGTTTAGGGAGATATTGCGAGCCAAGACTATTCTTAGCAGTATTTTTTTTTAAATCAATACGCCTGTTTCCGTCGGAAGCCAATATGCAGAAACAAGGTCAGTTTACAAACATCCCATAACTCACTGCGGACATCGTGACTGATGTCGTACATTATACATCAAGATCTCCATCATTTTGCCAATGATATAACGTGGAAGTGGGTCAGAGCAGCTCAATATGGCACGGCCTCGGTGTCGGCTTGCAGAAACGTAATATGCACCTCCATTTGTGTTATCCGTTTAAAACAACTCGCATTATAACAGGCCATAAAGAGAAGCTACTTGCGTTTGCGGTAATGAGTTGTAGAATAAAATTTTAGTAGCTACAGGCATGATTAAATTTTTAAACGAATTTTCTTTGTAGGCTAAGCAAAGGTTCCTTATTTGTGTTGTTGTTTCGGAGTTTCTGTAAATTGTGTTTAATGTGGGCGATGTTTGCGTTCGTGATGGAATTCATAAGTACAATTAGCTTCGTGTTGTTGGAGAGCAGCTATAAAGCTTAGCTCTCCCACAATATTATAAGCAGTAATTATTTCCTTTATTGCTGTCTTAAAGAAAATATTTTAATTGTAACGGACTGGATGGCGTCGGGCTTGTCAATGGACTAGAAATTGACGTTTTGCTAGTGCAAGGATGCGTTAATTTGTCCAGCTTTCTTTGCTTATTTTCAGCATGTGAGTGGTGCGTGTCATCGTATTTAATAATAATAATGTTGATAGAGAGGAGTTTTCGAATTATTGAACACGTTTTAATTATGACCACAAATAAGACTTAAATAAAAATAAACCTGCAGAATAAAGATATGTGTAAGACGTTTAACCTAAATCGTAGTGAGAACAGACTGAGGAGGACAATACTTGCATTGTCCGACCACTGTGCTACTTAAATAGACATTTTACTAAAGGGACATTATGCGCTAAGCCACATTAGCGAACAATGCGAGGCATTGTATCCAGGATTAACAAGACGATCGCGTTTGGACACGATTATAACAGTTTGCACAAAGTTCTGGCACATTTATACTCAGGTCTTGTTGCCTGAAGCAACAGGGAATCTGTGTAAATCGCTCGTCGCTGGGGTATTTAGATAAGGAAGGATACCCTTTCTAATCCGAGGCTCAACGTTCAAAACGCGTAAGTTACCAGAGCGTTTAACTGCATCGTGGATGTTTATAAGTGCTGTAGCTTTTTGCAAAGAAGATAGTAGGATTTCTGCCTTAATAACTGATTATTTTAATAAACGACTTAGGTACCATTAATAGTTCTGAAAATAAGGCGAGTTTGCCATATGTTCAATACATTGGGTAACTTTCACATGAGTTAATAAAATTGTTAAAGAAATGTCGAGATTTATATGAGATTTTTTTCGATACCTATATAAAAATGTACCAATATAGGCCGATGTCGTATACAAGTTATAAGAGCAATTATTTCGGTATGTTTAAGTTATATTTTGGCAAAGTTAACGTCTTTTATTAAGTACCTACCTACTAGACTAGACGATGTAATTTAACAAGTATACGAGAGCGAACTTTTCTATCGTGGTAGTCCTAAAAAATCTATTGAAATATCATACGACTATGAATACTGTACATTTTCTGTCTTGCACATAAAACATTTAAAGCACCTTCTGAGAAACCAGATAAAAGGTCTGATTATCCTCGGTCTGATTATCCTCAATAGTGTGGTGCTGTCGATAAGATTGCTTTTACTATCGAGTATCGACAGACGAGCTATCGACTTTGTTGCAACTCTAGTATTCAGTTGATTCAATAGTAAATCTGTCGGTAACCTACTACCAAATTAACCACTGGCTTCAAACAACAACGCTATCAAGAAAGCAGATGTGGAAACTAGCTTTTAATATCTTCTCAGACATTTTATTTTGGTGTTCTTATTCGGTGTTAATGTTTGACTGGATGTTGTGTTGGGCAGGCACTTATCTAGGCCCGATTGTTTACTAAATCGCTTCCGATTTACATCTTTGATGGGGTTGAAACGATTACCCATCCAAATTCCGGTTGTATACTTTTAGCTCTTTTCAGGTATCACCCACACCTTTGACATCAATATCATTCCTAATGATGTCCTCAAGCTTGTACATAAGCCTTCAGTACAAATAGACATGGGTACCTAACCTACATAAAAAGATGAGCCAAATCATAGCTCCACAATGGATCAAGCAACGTTAAATGTCCTCAGAAGTAGTGTGATAATGCACTTTGTTTTTCATAACGTTACCTGAACCTGTTTTCTGTTATTAGTTTATTGCCTTGTATTTTCTCATCTGGCAGCATATACGCCACAGCAGTAGTTAAATTACTAGGCTGGTGATAACAATAATGGAAAACAAGTGAATCATCACCATATTTTAAATATCTCAGTGCTAAAGCACAGTTGTTCCATATATAGATGAAAGAATACCAAAGAAGTTCCTTAACCTACCACGCAGTGCCAAATGCCAATACCAAAGCCTAGTCTAATGGTTGAACGCACCCTTCCAAAGCACGGAGGAGGGTAGGAACTCGCGATAGTAGGTATATTGTGGTCACTCGTCTAATGGCCAACCTTTACGCATATTGTATATCGTTAGCCAGTCGCAATCGCCATCGAGTACATCAGTAAGTGAATAACAACATTTTAATTTACGGTCATTCTTTTTAATCGACTCGGAGAAATTTTCGTCAATTCTAAAAACAGGACAATGTCGATGATGATTCTGTAATGAAAACAAATACAAGGGTTGTTAATTATGAAACACGGTCTTGACAGTTTGAAAATTTGAGCCTTATTATATAGCCAAGTCTTTGATAACTTCTTTGCTTTGATGTGACATTCTATTATTTTATATTAAACGTCACAAGGACGAACTGTGGTTACTCACATCAGAAAGCTAAGCGAAGTATTAATATATAAAGATTATGCTCGTTAAATTTCAACTGTTTTTGGAAACTCGACAAAAAACAATTTAATTGGCCTTTCTTGTTCTTACTCTCGATCATGAGTGGTTCAAACGGAAAATCTACAGTATTTGAAATTACATTTCGTCTAAATGCTGAAAGTAATTTGCAAGATATTCTGCTAGCCTCAAGAAATGCCTAAGAAATGCCAAGATCAAATTCTAGTTTTAATTCGATTTAACTTCTTTTTAACACTTTTGTGGAAGTTTAGAATTAAAAAGATAGTAGATACCAGTGGCGGAGCGTCCATATAACCCGATTCCCAACAGCCGTACCAAACGAGCGAGCATAAAAAAATCATTACCATAATTCAAGTACAATACCATTTTATAAGCAAATAAAAAAAATCCATCAATATAATCTTATCATAACAGTATTAAACGCGCGCGAAACAATATGCAACACAGGTACATACAATTCGCTCCCGCTCTCTAGATTCCTTCAACTAACTCGCTAAATATCGAGTTATGGACGCCTGCTATACAGCGCCTGCACGCACACAGACAAGCGTAGTCTTGTCAGGCGCACGCAACGCGAAATAGTACCTAAAATTTGGCTACAAGCCGGCATCAAGCCGGCATTTCGGCAGCCTACGCGCTTATGCATCGATACACTACGACACACGCACACATTAGTAATAAACTCCCACGAAAACAAGTTCCGTCAAAAGTAAATATTTTAGATCTTATTGCAATAGCCATAAAAGCGGAATTTCTTTTGTGAACTGCACTCAATATCGCGGTCGTGCGCCGCTCCTGCAAGCCGCTCCGGACCGGGTTGAATCGTCTTTCTGGCTGTATAAAACAAAGCACAAGCACGCAAAAGTGGCAACGTAGTTCTCCGCTTCGTCACTAGATGGCGTTGAACAGTTGTAGCCGTGTTCTAGCAGGCGGTGTTAAAAGTTAATGCTTAAACCATAAGAGGCTTCATATAGTTGTGGCTTGCCTAACTTGTTCTTTCACGCCACGCCACTGGTAGATACGATTAATCGTTATAAAATTAGTTAGGGCCTATTATATTTATTTCTAATGTAATGTTAAAAATCGACAATTTGAAGCAAAACTAAGGTCTTCTTCATCCGGGTCATCCGCCTTGTGGCGGGCTGCTGGCATCGAGTGGTGGTAGTTCATGGCCCGGTTATGAGTGAGTTCATTGGGTGTACAGTAAGATATTCCTTATGTTACCATCAAAATGAACTGTAAAATTTATAGATTTGATACTTTAGTTCGACTGAGTTCTTTGATTAAATTCTAACGTTTGAACCGTCTCTCGGTAGTAGTAATCCAAAAGTCAACGCATAATCTTCACGCACAATTTCAATATGGAAATTAAAATGAGGGGCAGAAAACTGGAATTCAAAAGAGGGTGCGTTCCTTAATGCATACGAATCAGGACAAAGGCTCCTTTGTGGATCAATCACAGGCAGAAGCGCTCTTAAAAATGCCTCGAGGTCGTGTGGAAGGAGGCCGCTGGAGCCGTGTCACGATGCCAAGGAGAAGATAGGACTAGACGTTTAAACTTGACAATAGTGGTCTGCAATACTAATGCTTTGTTGGAAATAATATGGAGGCATAGTTTTTTTCTATTTGAGGTGATTAATTATACCAAAACATCAATGGAACGTCAAGAAAGACGTTTAATCCCAGAAACCAATTTTTACATGGGAAAATGTTCATTGTCCTCAAAACATATAAGATGAAACGGAGTCACCGTGCTGGTGCCGGGTCCATGGTGTGGCAGAGAGGGCAGGAATTAGGAAAGGGCAGCAATGTTTTTGTTATATCACCTGGAAATACACTGCGTTTAACGTGCGCGATAAATAGCAATAGGGTCGCGCCTTATTACGTAGGATCTAAAATATTTTGCCGAAATTTGGGTTTGAATACACATTTACCTACCTATACGAGCATGTATGTATTTATATATACCAAACCTCCTCAACTGATGACAGCAGCAGTGTTAATAATGTTATAGTTACACAGCCTCTTTTGATTCAAGCTTTCAGAGCGCATTTTGCTGCTACCCACATACTCTAAAATGCGTCCGACTTCAAATTGCAGAACGTGCGGTAAAAGCCGGAATATACGAGCTACCTACTTAGACTAATTCCGCGGTGACATCTCGACTGAATTCCGTGGCGTATTCACAGGTATCTGGATCACTTGTGGCTTCACTGGAAAAGGCAGGGTTTTTTTGGACGGGGAGAGTAGAAAAAAAATATCGCAGATTGTGATATGGATTTTCGCGCCACTCTGAAGGTTGACTGATTCGACATACTTTAATCTAGAAGAAATTCCAATTTGGACTGTTTTCAAGATTACTTGATTATGCTATTCTAAGTGTGTTGGAGTCATGCAGACACAACACAGTCACTCGAATTGCTTAGTGTCTCGGAGCGGTTTATAGAAGTCTATGTTTTTATAAATTTATAGGATACTTACGTATAAATATAGTCTGATCGAGACTTGTAAAGAAAAATAAGACTTCGATTTCTCTATGATCCTTCCAAAAATTACATTGCAAATAATAAAATAGTTACTTGTCTATGTTAAGTGAACAATTCCTATAATTTTAATTTAGCAGTCTGAGAGTTATCTACAGGAGTTATGAAAATGATTGACATTACTTTAATAGGAATAAACTATGGATTCAGCAAATGGATTTCTTGAAAATTGCGCATTTAGACATCTGTCCCTCAGGAATCGTCTCAAAATTACTAAGTTGTATCGTGTTACAAATAAAACCAGGGGGCCAACCGCCTAACTCGATTGCTGATGATAGCTATATTGCAATGCACTGCTTACGGCTACAGCAGCCATCCTGAATTTTTTGTCGGCACGGATTTTGTGCCAAATTCATACAAAATCATTCGGTGGTCATTCGTTCAAAGCTATCGCTAATAGTTTAGGTACATTTGGTGAGAAATGACAGCATGACGTCATAAACTATAGCTTTTGCTTTAGCAATCGAGTTAGGCGGTAGGCCCACTGATTGGTGGAGATTAGAATTAGCTCCCAAGTCTGAGGTACCAGTGCAGTTAAGAGTGTTTAAACGTAATGTTTCGGCTGAAGTCACGCACCGACGGCGCGAACATGCCTTGTTTATTTTGTCGAGTTGAGCGCACGTGCTGGTGCGCTGGTAAAGTTGGTAACAAATTCAGGGTTGCTACTAAGGTAGAAAGTAGTATAATATATTGTAGTAACGATAATAACCATTATTATATGAATATATGCTGGTTATTTAAAATTATATACAAAACATGATACGAGACAGACGCAACTCGAAAAATACTGGGAGTCGTTGTGTGTTCTAAATTTATGGCAACAAAACTTACTGTTGCAGAAATTCAATTCGCAGTCATATCACTTTTGTGGTATATACTTCTCGTCTGGAATACAGTCTATAATAAAGCTAGTGGTTTGATCGCTGTTCTAGTGACAACCACGGGAAGCTGCTAGATGTGGATTGCTTAGGACCGATCAGTTTATCCTTGGCGGAAGACTAAAAGGTTATGCCTAACATTGGGCGTCTCTCGGCTGACTGACTGATGTATGTAGTTATGTTTAAAAAACGTAATATGTTACAGCTACAACGCTTCATCAATCATGCACCAGTCAGATGTTTTATTCTCTTGAATCCTTTTAATACCAAAGCTGTGATGTAGCATTCGATCTGTTACTGAGTTAATCAACATGGCACCGCGTGGCGACGACCCTGGCAGCGGCTACCCAGTTTTATACGAGGTTTACAAAAGCTGTTTTTGCTGAGCAATGACCTATTTTTAACGCGTTTCCTGTGCCGCTGGTGAAACATAGGGGCAATTAGCGATTTACATTTTTGGACATCATTTCTCCGTTTGAATGTCTGATACGCGGAAATGAGTCTTATTTTATTGTAACCTTTTTTACTACTTTCGAATATTCTATAATATTCAGTTACATAAAATAACTCTTTGATACCTCACATTTTTTGTTAATAAAATTCTTCTCAATGCCGTGGTGTCGCCAGATCGGTCAGTACAGTATCATCCCAGTATCATTTCGAATAAATATTATAATACTGATGTTTTCTCGCATCAGGACAATATGTAACAATATATGTTGACCTCTTTTTCTTTGTATGTATATTCTTAATACTTTACCATTCTAAAGTTGCTAAATCTCTTTGGGTACCTACCGGTAGTAGTATACAGAGTCAATATCAATTGATTGAGACAAAGTTACCATGTCTCTTGCAAATAGAATCTTATTACGAAAGACTAAGTCATAAACCAACAAAATTGTTCACTGTTCACAAATCAGGAGCTGTCAGTTTCAATCATTTGCAGAAATACTGGGTGATTTAATAAAGATTCATTGACTATTAATGAACGTGCAGTTTGTGTTCAAGTGCTTAAATATACTTGTTTATAAAATGTTGAATTACCAAAAAGAGTTAACAATAAAAACCTATTTCAAGCTACATTGAATGGCCCATAACTGCATAATAAACTTAAACATTACATATCACTCAATGGCTTATATATTAGTATAGATATACTAATAATATAAAGCTGAAGAGTTTGTTCGGCCGTGTGGTGACGGCAAAGTAGAATACAATTGTCACCACCCCAAATCTCTCCCGTGGGTGTCGTACAAGGCGACTAAGGATAAATCAATGATGAGGAACGGGCAGCAGCGTTCCTCTTATACCACCTAGCAATAGCAGTGTACTGCGACTTTTGTGCCCGATAAATGGCAATAGGCTCGCCACCTATTACATGGGGGGACCTAACGTAATTGGCGAAACGTGGGTGCTAGTTTCACCTCTGCCTACCCCTTCGGGGATATAGGCGTGATTTATGTATGTATGTATGAAGAGTTTGTTTTTTTGGTTGGTTGGTTTAACGCGCTAATCTCAGAAACTACTGGTTCAAATTAACAAATATTTTTGTGTTGGGATAGTACATTTATATTATAACAATCGACATTAACGCGAGCGAAGCCGCGGGCGACCACTAGTCCATTGATATTTCAGGATGACTGTTTTTTTATTTAGTATCTAATTTGATTAATAGAATTGCTTTTTTTAGGCTATTTGAATTGTTTTTTTGGTTATTCTATTGAACACATGAAACAGAATCTGCAGTATACATACAGAAGAAAAAATTGAACTCTATTTACATAAAGGGAATAAAAAGGTTAAACTAAATACGCTAGACAACTTCCCCTCTATTTGAATTCCTCCGGCCAACTCAAAGAAATACTTCTATCTCGTTCATAATTATGAGATTGTCTCCGACAAAGTACTCCGTAAACTATATCTTTTTGCCTCTTATAAGTCAACAGATAGTAAGTATGTGGAGTACAAAGGGTTCTGTAAGTTACACGCTCAAGAGATTTGTTCTTATCAACGCGAATTGGAAATAAATTGCTTTGGGAGTTGGGCTGTGGTACAAAAACAAGCTTGTAGAAAGAAAATTACCTTACCTATTATACATTAATACCAGATAATTTAGCGCACTGACCGGCATGAAGTTGCTTAGATGAACATATTTCGTATTCGACATGAAATAATTATGAAAGCAGTAAAGAAATATTCGATTTTAATTTCAACATTATATAAATGTTAGAAAAAACAGTACAAAGATTATGGTTGTTAGAAAAAGAATTTCCAAAAATTATGGTCTTGATGCGGGAATCGAACCCGCGTCCGCTGCTATCCGGGCAGGTGCCTGACCGCTCGGACAACCAAGACACTAATTAACTTGCCGAAATTCTTCTAACCTTTACACTTAACGTTGTAAGCCAACGGATACCCTCGCAATGTAGAAATAAATTTCAAACATTCCAAAGCAGATATTTTTACTTGATTTTTGCTTTATAAACTATTCGATTTTAATTTCAACATTATATAAATGTTAACAAAAATAGTACAAAATTTTGGTGGTTAGAAAAAGAATTTCGAAAAATTATGGTCTTGATGCGAGAATAAATTTCAAACATTCCAAAGCAGATATTTTATTTCTACATTGCGAGGGTATCCGTTGGCTTACAACGTGAAGTGTAAAGGTTAGAATAATTTCGGTAAGTTAATTAGTGTCTTGGTTGGCCGAACGGTCAGGCACCAGCCCGGATAGCAACGGACGCGGGTTCGATTCCCGCATCAAGACCATAATTTTTCGAAATTATTTGTCTAACCACCAAAATCTTTGCAGTAAAGAAATGTTTATTTAGGCAACACAACAAACAAACATACTAATAATTTGTCTCTCAATCGGTCTACTTCCTTTGCAAGATGTCTACCATTGACCAACCCTCAATGGCAAACAACTTCCAAATGCACTCTTGAAAAAATAATTTCCATTATGCTCATCCGTTTAACTTAGGTACTAAATGGATACTATTATTGTTTAATATGCACAAGGGCTTCGGCTCTAAAACCAATAAAAGTCACCGTATTTATTGCTCTTCGCCCTTCACTTGGACCTACGGTTCGAGAATCACTAAAGGATTTTTCTTGTGTTAAAATATAGACATGCGGTGTTATCGGTAAATTTCTACTGGGAGAAGAATTCCTAACACACAGCGTTTAACTGGTGTAGGTTGCATAGGAACTCCCCGAATAGTTTATGAACTCACAGCTTATTTACTAAGGGTTTCTTTAAAAAAAAAGTCCAAAGCATTGATGATGACGATGATGATGTTTATAATGTTGTATAAAATCATAACGCATACTAATTATGTTTTGTTTTTTTTCAGGTATGGAACCAGACAAAAACCTTATATTTGACATAGCTGTAGTAAGTATACGCCATTAGTAAAAAAGTCGTTTTATATACTTCGAACATTACTCAGTAATTAATTATCTTTTGACAAGATTGACGATTTACTTTTCCTTCTTTCTAAAACTTAAATTACGACTACGTATAGCAGTGAGGAAATCTTGAAAATTGACTTTGAAATTTTGGTTTTTAGTAGATCATTATAATTAATATATTAATGTTTGAAAAATTAGTTTTCTGATGTTTCTTTGTAATAAATAGATTTTTATAATTAACAAAAATAGCTTAAATAAAGCACAGCACAAACATTTTGGTGTCACGATTAACTCCACAGTAAAACGAGCGATAGAAACGTAGTGTAAAACTGGGATCATGGTGCGAGTGACATTACAAATATGTTATAAATTTTTCACTGAACAATTTAAACACAAGTTCAATACGGAAAATATCTCTCGCTCAATTCATATTAATAAGTGATTAGTTTAGTAGTAGTTTATTTATCAAGTCTTCTACAAAACATATTTGGAACCAAATGTCCCGTAAGAGAATGTACACCAGCAACATTGTCTAACGCTTTCATTAAAACCGAAACTAGATTACGATATTTGGTTTCAGCATTACACTGGCTGGACTACACTGTTGATTACTTTCCAATATCCGCAATTAGGTACACGAGTGTCTTCGGCCTCCGTCGGTTTGTGGTTGATCAACAGATCGAGGACGCTGTAATGGGTTATGTCTGCGGGCACACGTGGATTTTGGGTTTAATGTGAATAATGAATCTCCTTTGACCCTAGCGCGTGCCTACATTCAACTCACTAAATCAAACTTCCCTTATACTAATCTATTTATCGATAGCATTTGACAGGTATATTACAGTTTAATAGCAGCGCTAGTGATGAATGATTGTATAGAAATCCATGTCTAAAGAGCGATGAACGGAGAGAGTGACTGAGATGACAACATTCCAAAATTCCAATTCATACTACTGGTTTTGGCTTAAATTTTACAGCCGCCCGCTTCCTGACACCAACCCTTTTCGGGTATGCTGCTGTTAGTGGTTTGACTACCACTATTCAGGAGCCCCAAGGTGCTTATTGGTCTAAACTGGGCAATCTCCGTTGGTCGACTTTTATACCCTTGGTGTGAGTCGGGGCTGGAACATTCTAAGTTATTTTTTCGCTCCCGGACCAGCATGGAAGGCGTAACATTTTAATTAAAACGGCCTAAAGGAAAAGACCCCCTGGGGCCAAATCTTGTCACTGCAATTTGTACGGGCATTTTCAGCTCGATACCAGAGCGTGAATTACGAACCAATAATCACGATCACCTTTTATATTGAAGTAGCGTCGTGGTATTTTGGTATTATCTGCTACGGTGCACTGCGATACGTTATTGTTGCTGACAAAGATAGAGATAGGAATGCTGCCGTCCCTTAAGAATTTAAGGAAGTCGTCAATGCTCGATTGGGAACTTTTGGTATTTTATGAAAAATATTAAACTTATCGATCTTATTCAAAACTAGTCGCTATTGTTGTCGGGTCTTTGGTCTTGTTTTGATTGACATTTTTGTATTAAGTACTCATAAAAATTAATTGAGGTCTCAAAGTGCGGCAGATAGAACTATACTTCTTTCAACGATAGTTGCATTGTCATAGTTACCCTACAATTCACTTAAAAGCTACTGAATCACATTTCTTGGCTTGATGTAATTCACCAAATAGTTCTACGCCATCTACTTAACTTAAAGTATGTTATGTGGTTCGAACGATTCCCACTTTTTTGCCATTTTCTCCAAAAGTACTTTTTGGGCTTAACGGCCTTATAGTTAAAAGTCTGTGGTAAGGAAGACCGCCTTAATGCGTTGTATTTGGCTTTCGTTCAAGTTTTTCGATTGTGAACTTTTATTAAATTTTTCTTTTTAATATTATGAGAACTATAGTAAAAGTTCATTTCCTCTATTGTCGTAGCATGGCTGACTTTATCGCGCAATTTTTTTAATTTTTAAGGCTTAGAAATATCAAGGTGTATATAAATATTTTTGACCTAAACAGCAGACATGGAATAGGAAACATTTTTTTTAATAAAGACTATCGGTCAGTTACTGTGGGAACAGAGCGTGTCGTACCTCCCTACTATTGCCTTTGTCATTGACTTACAATCGAACGTGAACGTGATCTAATGCTGATGTATGAAGTTTAAAAATAGTATTTACATTTGAATGCCGAAAAGAATTCTCAGAGCTAATAAATTCAATTCGTTTTTTGTCTGACGCCGTAGGTATCATAGAATTTCTTGATATTCTGTTCACTGGTCTCGGCAAGGTATTGGATATATTTCCAGAATTCTAATAAAATACCGACCTAGTAATGCAGCCGAGTAAACCCTTTGTAGAAGTCTAGTTATCGGAGGCGGTGAGAGGACAAAGGGTTCGCGGATAAAGGATATTCGCGGAGTGCTTAGGCTGGATAAATCCAAAAAGAAATCGCAATAGGTTGCTGCAATACATTCTTTAATTATTATTATTTATGTGGCTACATTGTTGGTTTACTGTTGAGGTGGGAGTTTGTTTAGAACTTTCTTGTCTTGTTTTTTTATTTTAGTGATGAGGAATGGGCAGCAGCGTTTCTATTATACCATCTAGCTATGTACCTACTGCGACTTTTGTGCCCGATAAATGGCAATAGGCTCGCCTCCTATTACATGGGACCTAACATAGATGGCGAAACGTGGGTGCTAGTTCACCTCTGCATACGCCTTCTGGGATATAGGCGTGATTTATGTAGGTATGTTTTTTCTTTAAGTTCTACACAAAGTGTAAAGTGGAAAGTGTGTCTAAAGGCGGCCCTCACAGAATCTTACCAAATATGGCTGGGCAGAGAGAGAAGTGGGGGTGGCGAGGGTGAGTGTTGTCTAGTTGTGAATGGGCCACGTAAGCCGCTTGGGTCGTAAGTCCGTAGCGTTGCTCCGACCTTCCCTCTATACCATGCTATGGACCCGGCATCCAGCGGTCACTACATTCACGGAATCCTAAGAGTTTTCGTCTCGAGGTTAGATTTATACGTAATGATCATATTTTTGGCACATAATCTAGTTTCTACAACACAAACGCTAATGCTTTAAGCTATAATATGATTGGTGTGAGTGTAAGAGTGGAAAGAAGAAGTGCCGCGTGGTGACGGCAGAGTAGAATACAATTGTCACTACCCCAAATCTCTCCCGCGGGTGTCGTACAAGGCGACTAAGGATAAATTAGTGACGAGGAATGGCCAGCAGTGTTCCTCTTATACCACCTAGCAATGTACTGCGACTTTTGTGCCCGATAAATGGCAATAGGCTCGCTACCTGTTACATGGGACTTAACATAATTACCGAAACGTGCGTGCTAGTGTTCACCTATGCCTACCCCTTCGGGGATATAGGCGTGATTTATGTATGTATGTGAGCGTAAGAGAGTTTAAATGTATTAATTTATTTATTATCTGTAAATCTTTTCGGTTCGTTGTGAGACCGATGTATTGAATAATTTATATTCTCTTTGGTCCACAACAACAATGGCTGCTTGATCAACAGTTTAATTGCAAAACAAAGCACAATGAGGGTTCTGTCTCTAATCGCGGACAGAGCAGACAATACCACTCTCTTTGTACACATTAAGGTCGATAGTCCTTTGTGAGACGCGCAATTGATTTACAACTGTTTAATTAAAGTGGAATTATGATGGGCAGTAAAAGTCTCCCTTTTTTATGCCAGCAAAAGATAGGGTTATGTTTATTAAGGTTCAAAATAAATCATCACATTTAAATAGTTTTGTTTAAAATACTAAATTGCAGGGCGAGCGGGCTAACCCCTGCACCATGGTGCACCTCCGTATATTCTATCCATAGTGAGCCATAGAGTTCGGTTTGATACTTTATCTAGAATTGTAAGACGAAACATTTAGGGGCTCTTTTCTTTCTAGAACCGCATGGAGAAAGCCCCTGGATGTAGAGCTTACCAATCAGAGAATGATATCACAAATGTTGTTCCTTGCTATTTCATACAGGCTCTGCTTACCAGCGCCGTCTGTTTCTCTATCTGAGTCTATCTCTATCTGTTAGTTATTAGAGTATTAAATTGTATTATTTTACATTGTATTAATTCCTATTGTATTACTAATTATGGCCGTGTGGTGACGGGACAGCAGAATACAATTGTCACCACCCCCTTTTCTCCCGTGGGTGTCGTACAAGGCGAGTAGGTGTAAACACAGCGATGAGTAATGGGCAGCAGCATTCCTCATATTAATATACCACCTAGCTATATATATACTGCAATTTGTCTGCCCGATGGATGGCACTAGGCTCGCTACTTATATTACATGGGACCTAACTTAACTGGCTCAAAGTGGATGTTTAATACGCCTCTATATACCCCTTCGGGGAAGGTAGAGGCGTAATTTATGGATGTGTAATTGTGTATGTGTGTTATTATTTATTGGTTGAGGTTATTAGCCTGAGCGTAATCAAGCTGGAATATATTTATTATTTTACATTTTGTTTGTTTACCTTTATTATTACGTTGCACAACTGATAAGTAGCAATTTTACGGAATACCAACGGAAATGGAAAAATTTTATGCTTCAGGACCTTATTTAAATTTCATATTTAATTTAATTAAAACCAACTTGTGGTTTCAAATTTGTAAATACTCATTGTTCGTAATATTATTTGAGCATGGTTTCGCCAATTTTCCGGAACGTGTCTTTCAAATTGTTGGTGCGTATCAAAATAAACGTATTAAAATAAAACGTTATGGACGAACGGTTTTAAATATACTTTTCGGTAAAATATCGACTCTACGACTCAGCCCGTCACTCGTTTCCGATCTATTAACCCAGTCCGCGTCTAAACAATGTTATTATCATTAAACACAATGATCATTAGGTCAGAATAATTAAGTCACTTGAGCCCGTTCGCTAATTTGTGCCGTATTACGACGGGGAACGGTTGCAGTTTCCGTGGCGCGGGCGTAATTTAGTAATTAACACCAAAGTCCGAATTTGAGTTGAAAAAAATGGCACTCTAACGAGGATACATGGGAAGTAAAGTCGGCGTGAAATAAGGCGTTAATATATAACATCCTCATCATCACCAGCAATGCTGCAATTAAATGGTGGAATGCATAGGTGGAAGAATATAGGGAAAATGGGGCCATAGCCCTACACGCTTTTAAACCGCCTCCGTGGTCTATGAAGGTCCAGGGGTCCCGGGTTCGATTCCCAGGGGGCTACAAATTTGTGCTTGGTTTGATTGGTGGTTATGATATAGGGATAGTCCTACCACATGGTAGGACTTCTTCGAAGTCCGCCTGGCTAGCTAACACCATCTTATCAAAATCTGTCGCCATAAAAATAATGTTAACAGCATTATTGTGTTTCGACAATGTGTGATAAGATAGCCAGCCCCTCTGTGGTTGAGGGTTCCAGGTGAAGCTCGATTCCATCTTCAGCCCTTATCGTCACTCACCATCAGTAGAGATGAAGGACAAGATCTCACCTGTCTAACATAAAACATAAAATAAATTGTTTGTACATTAATTGATAAATAAATAAAATAAAAACGCTGGCCTAGTGGGGGTTGGTAGATTAACGATTGCAGATGCAGCCGGGACCAAAGTAATATCAGTGATCATGTGCCTTTAGTAAAAAAATCTCACATTGACGGCAAGAGATTGTTGGTAGAAACATGATTTATTATTCATTTCTATATTTGTTGGTTGGTTGGTAACTTTATCAGGTTTCAAAGTTTCTAACGAAATTCACGTCGCACACATCTTAAATTCAAAGTGACAACTCGCGCTTGGTCGACCAACCGTAAGATGTCGGTTCAAATTTAGCTTTTATCGTAAAGTACTACGGTTAAAGTGTTGTATTTCGAATCGCTGCATCGACTTGTACATGAGATTACAATTACTGCGACTATTGGAGTGTTCCAGTTCCAAGCACTGACCATGGGTTCGACTCCTTTTGCTTCTACCTACTCTTGTCCCTTTCTAGGTAGTACATATTTATTTTTCATCCATCCTCTTCTTTCAACCGTCAACTGAACTTTGAATTTTCTCTTTCTCTCATTATCTTTCAAATGGTTGGATGTTGTGATAAAGAAGAAGGTATTTTTTACGCCGATGATGTTGAGTGGGACGTCGGGGAGGAAGATTTGAAATGCACCATGCACACCCCAAGGGGTTACGTCGGACATCCATACACTAATGACTAATGCCATACAGGGGAAGCTTCCACAAAATATGTATCTGTCCCCCGAATACAGAAACGCTACTCAAATTTTGAGCACTGCTAAAATAGTTAAGTGGACATTACCTTTCAGATTTTGTATGGAAGAACGTCAATTTTGACAATACTTAAATGTTAAGCAGGGCTCAAATTTTGAGTAGCTTTGCTGTATTCGGGGGTATTATGTCGCCTATAATAATAAAAATTAAAAAAACTGAAACAGCAAACAACAAATGGAAAGTTGGGAACAGTCCGTCTGTTTCCAAAATTAAAGTCGGAATTCTGCGTCAGGCGACTGTCATTTGTTTAACGGGTTGAAGTGAAATGAGCAGGTTTCGTAAATGATAAATCATTTTTATCACGCCCTCAAAAATTACCTCTAGCCGAGCGTCCGATTTATTACGCGGGCGGATGCCCGGGCGAGAATTTTCATTTGGATGAAAATTATCACCCTGCCCGTCGCTAGGCAATGTTTTTAATAATATAGGGATAGTCCTACCATATGGCTTAAGTGGAGCGATGCGATTGTGTAAACTAAGCAATGTTCGCTTTTTGGATGACCAAAAATGTATTATCTCGCGTTCCTCCGTGCTCCAGAAAGCACGCTACGCCGTTGGTTCTTTTGGTGGCGTTATGGGTTATGGTCCATTCTCACTATATTCTTCCATCCATAAGGAGAGGCCTGTGCCCCAGAAGTGGAGACCTTATAGAGCTGTGGGTTTAGCATCAAAAAGTTATGTTTTATTCGAAAATGTATTGTATCTAATTAATAGTACCTATTGTTTTCTTGTGAATATAGGAGAATAATTAAAGTTTTTTTTAATCTATATGAAACGTTCAACGAGCTTATAAATAGCTCCCGTATGAAATTATTTATTGGCCGTCATCGCTATGAATTTGAATTGATTAATTCATGTCGTAAGAGTGGCGTTGGAATTGTAGGGATAGGATATTATACCAGGAGACTTTTTGGTCACTGCATAAATTTTTGAAATTCGTCCAGAACATCAAACTGAACAAATTTCACCTTGGGAGCAACTCCAAATTCACGAAAAAATATCAGCTGTTTCATACAAAATGATAATACCTGACCCTTGACCCAAAAGTATGAAACAGCTGTTATTTTTTTCTTGAATTTGGAGAGACTCCCATAGTGAAATTTGTTCGGTTTAATGGTCTGAGCGAATTCCAAAAATTTTTGCAGTGACTAAAAAGTCTTCTTGGTATACACTAGACAAACATGTTTTTCATTTGTCAAAAATAAGTAAACACTCGACACGAAAATTACTATTAACATTGAAATTAAATATAAATCTATTTTACTTAACACATTTTTTATAATATATGTATTTTTAAAGATATAATTATTGTAGTGCCTAATACGAAGAAAAAGTTGATGGTCAATAAATGGCTGGAGAGTGACGCCAAAATCTACCATTGATGCATTCGAGATGGAATAAAAAACATCTCGCAAAGAAATATGAGACAAAAGACATTCGAAAAATTCGGCCTTGGTGCCTAATTGTCTCTTCATAAAATCTAACATCGCTATATAGCTAGTAGGAAACGTGTTGACTAATTAATTATACCTGTGGGTAGAAAATATGAGCAGATATCTTCACATCCGTGTTGACTACATAATTATTATTATACCCATAGGTAGAAAATATTTTCTCCTAGTTGGGGCGCCCTAGCGAAACAGTCAACACTGGACGCACCGATAAGCCTGACCCTTCTGAGGCCCTGACGTGGGTCGTGTACGCCCTTAGTCCGTATCTGCACTATGGCAGTTCTGAAGTTTGTGACTTGGGAAGGTAAATATTTACCACGTATACAGGAAAATATTTATTTGAATCGCGATTTGATTAGATAGATACTCATTTACCGGACATTGTTTCATACTGTGCACACTTCCTATTCTTCCTTGGACAACGGATGTTACTATCCCCTATTCTTCCTTTGACACACGGTTTTGCGATAAAGCGTCTTGACAATTTATAACTGTATTGTAATCATACCAGATAAGAAATAACAAATTATGTTTCTATTTAAAATAGCCAATACTATTTGTAAAATTCACGCCTATTTATTCCAGAAGGAGTAGGCAGGCAGAGGTAAATTTACACCTATACCACGTTCCACCAATTATATTAGGTACTAGTCCTAGGTGGTATGGTATTATAATCCATCGGGCACACTAAAATGAAAACAAATAAAATTAATAACGAAATTTCTCGCCCTCAATACCACTTTATAATAGTCACGTCTCAGAAGCGTTGTAGGCAGGACAATAAAATATGTGATACATGCATTACAACTAAAAGCGCACCTGCATTCCGATTTAAATCGGGGAACTCGCCAGCGATGCCGAGTTTTATCTGCGAAATACATCACCACCATTTTTAGCTGAAACTTTCTGTTTGTGTTTTCGCGATTGCCGCGCTTGGCACTGGCTTTTAGCGTTTCTGGCCCGCTTCGCTTGTGCACGCTAAATAGCATCCTGCTGTTTCCCGCAATAAAATGTTTCCATTAGCTCTTTTCGTTGCCGGAACATGTTTGTTTGAAGTGCTACCTACGTTTGGGACTTGTAAAGTGCGGAATTTGGGCTGAACCGTCTTAATTTAAATGTAGCAGTTCGATATTCTTTTAAGACAGACCAAAAAACGTATACTTCCTGCTCTGATGAGCTTGAAGCTCATCATTTTCATCATTTTACAAATCATTTTTTGCGGCATAACCTATCAAAAAACATCTAAGTTGTCTACAACTTTTCGCTACCTACTTTCCTATAAACAGTACGTACGTACTCCTGGGTGACAAATCCCAGGTCCTTCTCGTCAATACTGGACTCTGCACCCTCACGGAGAATTCATCGAATAGAAAAAAAATCAGAAGAAAGTCAGAAAGTTTTTGATAAACTAAGTTCTAATGCTGCTCTTAATTCTTCGCTATTTTCTTTGTTATCGATTGATGGACATCCCGTGGCTAAAGGGAGTTATCTGGACAAGAGCATATTATTGCACTCGGGTATTCTTGCGAGGGGCAATCCACCCACTGCTAATATAAGGCAGCCAGACGGACATGAAACCTGGACAAATCCTAGACTCCGACTTCTATATTTAGAGGGCAGGCAATTTAGAGAAATTAACAAGATTTTTCTTCGTTATATTTCATGGAACGCTGAGAGTTTTCCACTCGTTTAATAAGGTTTCTATAAAGTTATCAGAGGCTTCAAATCCTGCAAAATCAAACCTTAAGTGCCAATAGACTGGCTATATTTCTCTGCCTGTTTTTTATAAATATTAAAGGTTATTTATTTTTTTACATCAAAGATTATCCGGAGCTTAAACTATAGAAAGCATTAAGCTCAAAACAGTAAAGAGCTACAGTGCTAAGCGGATTCGAGCCTGGCCGAGGTTTTTGTTAAACTTGCTTCGTATCTGCCGCCGGCCATTTTGAAACTTAACAGCTTTGGACCAGGGCAATGCAAGCTCATTTCCAAGTCTAAAAGAAAGTGTAGCTATTAACTCCTAAGTCCAAGTTCCTTAATCCCCTCGAGAGCTCGACTGAAACTATCTGGGAAGGATAGGTGTTCTTAGAGTGCTTTAATAGAGAGTGATTATTAAAACATTAACCATCTTTTAACAAGAAGTTTTACCCCTTAAACTTAAACACTTTCACTGCGAAACAAACTCTCAAAACGCGAGACAAACATCAGCTGTTCCAAGACACCAATATTTTTCTCTCGACTTCGTCCTTAAAACTCTGGGCCAATGGCGCGGTTTATTATTTCCGTGTCAGGAAGTTTGACGTCTGAGACCACTTACTATTGTCACATATACAGTATACTTACGTGATGCAAGAATATCTGTGGACTACCTACATAATACTCCGCAATGTGACAGAAAAATCGGAGTCCACATTCAAGTAGTATTTACTTCCTTTCTGCGTAACTTAGGATGATAATGCATTATGATGAACAATTGACAACAGTGTTCCTGGTATAGCAGCAATAGGCTTGCCCGAACATCAAACTGAACAAATTCCGCTTATTAAATATTGCTTAAATCAGTTGGAAAAATGTGGATGTTGATGTATCAACATCGACATTTCCACATCTGTTTACTGGTTTGATATTTAATTTTATGAATGTTAGATGCCACCATTCCGTACCGGGCCAGCGTGGTTGGTTATGGCCTCCCTATATTTTTCCGGTCATTGGGAAGGCCGTTGCCCTAGCAGTGTAGATATTGATGAAAATAACCGCCGGGTTTTTTTTTGAGTAGGCAAATTCGAGCATTCCTTATAGCATTTCCCAGTGGCAGACATTCTCCGAGAGAGTTCGCTTCAAACCAGAGCGACAGGAATCCACACTAAGCCAACGGCCAAGCCTAACCCATAAATGCTAAGGGGGGTCAATAAAGACGTAACCTTTAAACAGAGTCTCATTGAGTACTCTGCAGAATGCAATGCACGGAACCAATCATTCAACTCGTACTGCGAGTCCATGCATAACGCATATTCTAATGCATTTTAGAATACTAATATTAAGTGATTTCTGTCATAGTTATAAGAAATTAAATTTAAGTTATATAAGAAATAAAATTATAAGAAAGTCATAAAAAATAGTCATAAGAAATCATAAGATGCTGAATACTTTTGCCAGCAAATGATAACATCAAAATCAATAAAAATACGAAAGCGAATCTAAATTTACGTTCTACTTTTATAATGTATGTATGTCTACGTAGATGCTTATGTAGAAAATAGATAACAAACTAGATAAGGTAACTTATTTCAATACTTATTCATAGAAGGAATCGATTGGGATATTTTTAAAGGTAAAATAAGTTGACTATTATGTTGACTGTCTCTATTTGAGTACCTATTACTTCTCATGATAAAAAAGTTGTTTATTCATAGTAGTTGCAATTACATCCACTCACTCAAGAAAATACAAACGTTAAACATTGGAAACGCTCGTGTCACAGTCTAAGGTTTCCGATATTTAATTCAGAAGCTTATGTTCCACCATCTGTTCCTAAACTACTGTTCTGATTAAAACGAGCAACAAACAACAAGTCACTTTATTAGACTTAAGTTTATGTGCACGTATCAAATCAGCACTTGAAATATTTTGAGATGCCCCATAAGCCTGCCTCATGGTGGATGTTACAGGCAGTTACAAGACTCTTAAGGTGCTATTAATCGGTCGAAAAGACTCGCAGAGCAGGCACGGGTTAAACGCGTTATGTCAGAAGCTTCTACCATCTACGCGTTCATTGTAGACTCACAATTGGGCTTATTGGATCATAGTGTCAGGTTTATTGGACTGGATTGATGAATATTTTGATTGTACCCTCGTCGAAAATCAAATCTAATAATAAGATTTAATCATCATAGGAAACGCTGGACTAAAATTCAGACAATTAGTACCCAGAAAGTATAAGACAGTTAAGGGATTTTGGATCTTATTACTTAAAATGGAACAATAAATCTAAACAATGAGTCTGATTCTGCTTATGTTAACGTAACAATTCTTCTTCTTCCTGCCCTGTTCACGGTTTATTTGGGGTCCGCGCAGTGTGTCTCCTCTTCCATTTATATTGGTCGTCATCAAGCCATCCACTCTCTTTTGATTCATATCATCCATCACATCGGTAAGGTGCTTGTGATGAATAAATGTATAGGAAAGTGATGGAAAGGGCCATGCCGAGAAACTAATGACCGGAGTGTGTGATTGGGATGACTGCATTCCAATCCATGCTTCTCAAAGTTTTGGTTTAGGTTTTACTTTTTGGGACAATTACAATAAAAAGGGCAAAAAAGTATTTGCTAAAGTACTACTATTAAAACACGATTGTTAAGTTGGACAAATCGGTACCCCGGTTGTCACTAAGGCGGTCGTAACTATTTTAGGTAGGATATGAATATTTCTGGAAATTTCTATCTGTTATCTAGATAGCAGCTAGAATGCTAGCATCCATAACACACGTGCTTGTGCTAGTTACTTTGGACTAGATGATACGTGTGAGTGTAAAAAATATATTATAGAAGTGAAGATGGAAATAGGGACCAAATTTTCCAGATGTTTTCCTGGTTGAAATTCATCTGCCCGCTGCCTTCCTCGTCTTGTCCCGCGGCATAATCGTAAGACCCGGCACACATTGCGCACGCACTTACTGCCAAATTACGCAGTTTAACAGTGCCCTTCCTCGAGAATGCAATTAAAACGCGAATCCAGTCTACATGGTGTAATAAAGCTGGAGTTAAGACGTCAGAGAAAATAGTTTGTAAGAAACAGTATTCTTATCGTGCTTAGTCAATTATATTTAATGGCGCCCGAATGTCGTTATCATTAACGCGAAAACTCTTAGCATTCCTCTAAATCAGTGTTGCAGAGAGGAAATACAGGAGCGCTTGGGACTTCTGACCCATGTGTAGGTTTACCTCTTCACAACATTTCAACACTATTACCTTCAAAAAAAAATATTTTACATTGATGTTGCGCTCCCAGGCCAGCACGAAAATTTATTTAGTCAGACCGATACACCCCAGGTGTGTCGTAAAAGTCGACTAAGAAATATTGCCTAGTGTAGATCAATAAGAAACTTAGGGCACCCGATTAGTGGAGTGCCGTGTGGTGACGGCAGAGTAGAATACAATTGTCACCACCCCAAATCTCTCCCGTGGGTGTCGTACAAGGCGACTAAGGATAAATCAATGATGAGGAATGGGCAACAGCATTCCTCTTATACCACCTAACAATAGCAATGTACTGCGACTTTTGTGCCCAATAAATGGCAATAGGATCGCCACCTATTACATGGGACCTAACATAATTGGCGAAACGTGGGTGCTAGTTCACCTCTGCCTACCCCTTCGGGGACATAGGCGTGATTTATGTATGTAAACCACCAACAACAGCATACCCAAAGAGAGTCGGTGTCAGACAGGCGGCCGGTTGTAAAACCTTTGAGCTGGAACGGAACATACTGCGCCTACCCCCGACAACCTGGGAACAGGGCGGAAAGATAATGATGAACAGAGCATTAAGAAAGATTAGTCCAATCATAAGGAAAATCCCGTATTCCTAAACTCCTAAGAACATTCGCCTTAAGCGATAAAGGATAACGACCAAGGCATGACAAGGGTAAGTACGCCCATAATCGGCAGGCATCAGGACACCTTCCTAAATATCCGACGACCTTTTCTCCTGTTGACATGTCGCATAGTGCTTCTGGACGCGCCTTTCGACGCTCAGTGTTCAATAACGTTGGTTTACAACTTTTCATACATACATAAATCACGCCTATATTATAATATATCCCAATAGTTACCAATTTTTCATTTCTCATCACTGTTTTAACTCTAGTCGCCTTGTATGACACCCGCGGGATAGATTTCGTGCGGTGACATTTGTATTCTGTTCTGCCGTTACCGGTTACGGGGATGATTAGGACAAGAATTCCAAGAACAAAAAAATTATACAGAAGGCATGATTCTTAACTAAACTCGAATTTACTGAAATAAAAGGGAGAATGTGGGAAGTATTTGAATGTATTATGATAATGGAAACATTAAATGAATCCACCCTTCCGATTTGCATGATATTTATCATATTCCTAGTTCATGTTATTTTATGTTGTCTGCTTTCAGGAAGGTATTCGTTTCGTTTAATAGTTTTATTTGCTGGAATTGCAGTCAATTATGATTGAAAACAAAATCTTGTTTGTTTTCTTATTGTTTGTTCATTAATTCGTGCGTTGTTTATATTTTTCCAAAAGTTTTTACTGATATGGATGACAAAACTTTTAAAGTTCAACGTTTGGTATAATTTAATAGTCTTAAGAATTCTTTGTGAAAAAATATTCACGAACTAGAATTAGAAAACAACGTCCCAAGAACACTTGTCTCAAACTTATGTTCTGATGCGGGAAGCGAACCCGCGTCCTCCACAACTCTCGGTGCTATTTCTTTGTTAATAAATATAAGAAAATATATTACAAAGATTTTTTTTAACATCTTAATAGTAAATTTAAGTAAACCAAAGCAATGAAAAGAAGTTTGAAATGAAGCCGGTATTTTTTTAAAAGATTATTACAACTGTAAATGGTCCCGGAGTCTACTAGCAATAAGAATTTTGTTTCTATAATTAGGTTACTATTTCGTTTTAAGATTACAAGCGGAGCTATTAAGCTAGTGTCTGCTTTCTGTTACAAGTTTCTAGATACCGCACACGATCATAAATTCATTATGATGTCTTAAACAACAAAGTGTTCAGCGTCGTTAATAATACGCATCTGTTAATGTTATACTTTCGTAAACATAACCGCTCTTAAAGTATATAAAACGTTTGGTGGTGGCGTTTCTTAATACAGCTATTAAACTACTATGCGTGTTACACGATTTCTTTTTTCAGAACAACACATAATAGATTTTTTTATTGGCCGCACGCACTGAAAGCACGACTCAATGTGTATCTTTTGTTTCAGGTCCAACCATGGAGGAGAGAATTTTGAAGATTCTTCTGGCATTCGGCTTTGTTGCTACGGCATTCGCAAGCGATTTCACGTCTAACTGCCCGCAAGAATGCAAATGTGTCTGGGCTAGCGGCAATAAACAGGCGGACTGCTCCAAATCCCGATTTCAGGAAATACCCAAAACCCTGAGCCCCGACATACAAAACCTAGATCTCACCGGCAACGAATTATATGAAATAACAAGGTACGCTTTCGAAGACGCTCAACTGATTAACCTCAAGAAGCTCATTCTGCGGGAATGTAAACTGAAAACGATCCAAAAAAATGGCTTGAGCGGTCTCGCTATCATGATCGAGCTAGATCTATCTAAAAACGAATTGAAATCATTGTACCCTGATATTTTCAAGGAAACCGTCAAGATCAGATGGATATTGCTCAACGATAATCAATTAGAGAAGTTGGAGGACGGTCTATTTAACAATTTGCCGTTCTTGCAAAAAGTTGAATTGAGTAATAATCGCATAGTACAGATCGGGATGAAAACTTTCGCCAATGTTCCCAAGTTGAACACTTTGAGTTTGGACGGCAATAAGTTGGAAAGGCTTAAGATGGATACTTTATCAGCGTTGACGTCTCTATCTAACTTGAATGTGCACGATAACCCTTGGCGATGCGATTGCTATCTCCAACCTTTCAGAAATTGGTTTATCAGCAAGCATTTATACACATCGCCGATATCTTGCGCGGAGCCGGCCAAGGTAAACGGGAAGATGTGGAAAGAATTGGATTCCGGCGATTTCGCTTGTCGTCCCAGCATCGTCTATCCCTCCACGAGCACAACGCTTCGTTCCGCCGACAATAATATAACCCTGTCTTGTCAAGTTAACGGCAATCCCCTGCCTGAAGTGAATTGGGTACTGAATGCCCAGATCATAGATAGTACGTATAAGTACCAGGGCGATTTAAAGTACTACATCGCGGAGAGCAGCATTGAAAATAGTAAATGGGTTAATTTGACGATCATTGATGCCGGCACAACAGACAATGGGGAATATTTGTGTGTTGCCAAGAACCAGGGTGGTGTGGAAGAGAGAAATCTAACCCTTGTTGTGATGCACCCTGTACATGACGAGATTGTTCCAACTGGAATGGATAACAACATGTTGCCAGTTCTGATAGGCGTATCGTGTACAGCGGCCATCTTATTGATTATTCTAGTCATTTTATGCTACTGCTGTTGTAAGAGACGAGGCTCTAATAAGAAGAAAGCTGACACATCCAACGGTGAAGCTCTGATAGAGGGGTCTGTTATTCCGGAAATGGAGAAGAGTTTGATCACAGCTGTCAATCCGGTCACAAAGCCACCCAGGCGATACGACGTGCCGCCTTCTATAACTAGCGGGGGTACCGAGATGTCAGAACTAAATAAAACATTGCTGGACAATGATTCTGTATTTGGTAAGTTCAACATATTTTTCAAAATAATAATTTAGAATAAAATAATATTTTGGCACAATTTATTATTGTAATGCATATGTACTTGAATCTAATGAGGAATTTTTATTTTTAGAGATTTTACAAGGAAAAGTTAGACGTATTGTCGGTGTTGTTGTTGGAGGCTACTTCAGAGACAGTGACTTTTTACTAAAAATGAGATTGAAATAAAAAAAAGACACATTTCATCCTCAAAGTAAAAAAGTTACTTGGATGTTGCTAGGGTCAAAAATAGTATACTTAAGGCGTAAACAATTGCACTGCCTGTGAAATACCATTGATATGGTAATTCTAAATAATATTGAATTTTATTAGTAAATATGTGAAAATGGGATCATCATTCCGTCCAGTCTAATGTTCAATGACTATAATGATAATCTTTCAAATTAATAACCATATTTTCTTCAACTTTTTATTCATACTTATCTGATCGTTAAGTTATAAAAGCCATTATTTGATTAAAATGACTTTTTCTAAGTATCGATAAAAAAGGGTCTAAACAATTTTTTGAAGCCGATAATCGATTTGCGGTTAACGTTTGCCACGAGAATTTTAAATGTTCTTCAAAAAGCCATTAGCTTTTATTGTAATAGGCGGAAGTTACGACACAATAAAAACAAAAACACATTTCTTTGTTTCAGCACATAACGACGACGAAAAACGCTCCTTAGACTTCGAACACCCTTCGAAGAGATCACAAGACGCCTTAAACGTGGAATATGGTCGAACTCCCGACTTACTTATATCTTTCCCAACGAGAGCTGCTCAAATTTCTCCAGCGGCGAGCAACGCTTCAACAGTTCCCGACACCACGAGACTACCACCACAACTGAATCCAGTGAGCCCGATTCACTCTCCGTTACAACCAATATATGGAATGACGACAAACCAAAACTTATTCAGGACGCTGCCGTACTCCCGTTCACAGTCCCCCTTCATTGCACCAGTAACACCACCTGTTGTCACTCCACGGCAAGGGTATGTTACTATTCCACGGAGACCAAGGGTCCCTAGTTGGTCTAGCACAGCGAGTACTCAAATCCTTCCTAGCACTGAAGCTCAGGAACCATTATATGATAATTTGGGATTGAGAACAACCATTGACGGCAGCTCTGTTTTGTCATTAAACAAAACTGGATTAGAAGCACAATTCTCGCCCATGAAAAACCGACCATTACCAGCGACTCCCGTCTACCCAACTCCTCCCCATCAAGTATATTATGCCCCCATTGAAGAACAGGAACCAGCCCCATCACCTGTACCACAACAGTACATGACAAATCCCAGAAACAGTATTGCTTCTCAATTGTCCACACAACTTTCTACCCCAGGTCCCCAGGAGCCAATAAATCCTCGAATGAGCTGGACTGCTAAAAATACATCTACTCCTCAACATGAAGCAAGGAAAGCACTGTTCGGTAACGCTCCAGATGCACAATCGTATATGGATACGAGCACATTGAGTAGGAAAGGTAAACCCGAAACGGGTTCTTTAAGAAGGAATCCGAAGATAGACAATGAAGATGTTTTGTCTCCAAAAACGTCACCAATTAAAGAAGACCATAGAAAGAATGACACGAATTTGTCATTCAACCAATCAGGGCCCGTAAATCGAAGTGGTAAAATTCCGCCCCGGCCCCCACCTAAACCTAAAAAAAAACCGCCAACCGAAGTGAATCCGACCGAACCCTTATTTGAAGATGAGGGAGAAGATGGTACGGAAGTTTAGTGTTTAAGTGAGACCTTGTGGTGACAGACAACCAAAGTGCCAAGTTTGTAGTTACGTCACAAACAGTGATAACAGTGAACTAGACAGACAAATGTGCAATCGAAATACGATTTCTCTTTGCGGTGCTCGTGTAAATAACGATCGTGCTAGATTTTATACCTATTGCGTACAATTAAAATCCCATGGACCATTATATAGAGTTCTTACTAAGTGTTTATTGTAATTTTAACCTTATTGTTTTAGTTATGAGAACAATGTACACCTTAGTTTCTATATTTTAAGTATTTATTATGTGGTAATAATTTAAGGCATCTGATATGGTAGCTATTTGCTTGCCATTTACAAAATGTTCTTTGTAGTTCAAGACTGATTGATCAAAATTGACGGTTTCATTTGACATTCCCTTGACATTCGATTTGACGTCCGATTTCAAGTTTACATTTTCATAGTTCTGCTAGAAAGATTTCACTAACTCTAGAATATTTGTGGAAGACTGATAATGATTGTTAGTCGCTTATAGACTATTGATTACGTCAATAATCAGTTAAGCGTATGTAAATGCTTTTATTGTAATATTCATCGAACTATCTGTACACGGTGCATTAGTTTTAGTATTATGTCAATTCGGTTTTCACTACCATGACAAATAGTAATTATATCCGAAATATTTGATTTTCAATTACATGGACGACTTTAGCATTAATGTACGAGTAATTTTAAGTGTTGTAATCGCGTAAATTAATATTAATTTACGCACAATATATAATAAATGGCAATGCAACGGGAAATAAATAATGACTTTATTGTTTTTAGTTATTTTAACTCTGTTCGTACATAAATGCCTCGTGTATAGATGGCAGGAGTATAGATTCTGATTAGGCAATTGATTAAGTCGCACATGCCTTGATACATAACTTATTATTTTATGTGTTTTAGCAACTAACTAACTTACATATCTCATTAAATATTTAATGAGTTACTTTCTTAAATGCTTAATCAAAATCTGTATTTATCCATCCACTAAAATATTTAACTTTGCCTATTCTAAGTTAACATCATTTTAGTTTTAGCTCTGGAGGCTGTAATGTCTTACTGTTCTCAAAACCATTTGTGTAAAGTAGTTTTAATGTCAGATACAAACATTTTTTTTGTGATCAAACAGCATATTAGTTCCTAAATAAACATTTTAATTTATGTTTAATAGCAATACCAATGCGGTAGATGTATCAATGGGGTCACAGTTTCTTATAAGTTACTGGTGCTTTTTTTACGAACATTTTTAATAGTTATTTTATTTATTGTACTCTTTTACTGTTAAGGAGTACATATTTTATTGATGTCTTGTGCTAAACGAACTTGAGGTTCGTTTCGTCGTATCTTTTTACTTTGCCTGCGTGCTTCGTGGTTATTTTCTCGCAAAATGTACAATGTATTAAATTTTTACAATGTTTACTGTAGAGATCCAGTTTTATAGTTTTAAGTGCTGTGTACATATGATCATTATTATTAAAAGTGATTAAAGCTATATTTCAGTATTTACTGTTTAATTTTCTTTCTTACAACTTTTTCAGTACACAATTTTAGCTAAAAAACGTAGTCAAAAGAAATACATAATTTCAGTTGTTGGAATACAATGCGATCCGTCGAGAGCGCTTAAAAATAACTCCACAGGGCTTTACGTTATACTATTATACCAAACTTAGCACTCCAACTTTTGAAACTACTTACGAAATTAAAAATCCGTCAAGAGTGAGTTGAAGTCGTATTCCTAAGGGTCCTTATCTACGTATTCATGCTCGAAAAGAATTAAAATTTGTACTATGACTTTGTTTAAGGTGCAAATATCATTCTATTCTTCAATTGAGCAACACAGTAGCAAAGCACGGAGTGCCTTTAAGTAATATATTTTTGGTCACCCAGTCAATGGTAGGTCTGTACAAGTATTGCTTCGTTTAGGATCCACAATTGACTATTATTTAGGTACTCTTAATTGATACGGTTTAGGTACTTACTGCATTTTTTTAGAGTTAAATTGTTCACCAGTGTGCAGTAGACATACTTTTCGAGCTTTTCTTCATTTCTGACTATCGGTAGAGTGATTTTGATCACAGCAAAGACAACAGATCTACTCTCTGGAGTAGATGTTACCCAACAAATGAGTACCTGCGGGAAGAACCGCCTTACAACCGTTTCCTAGTAGGTACAGGTGTTTTGTCAACCGGTGTGCTTTAGTCCTGTTCTCAGAACAATATTTCTCTCTTTCTCTCGAGTAAATATAAATATATTAATAAAAATCATCATTAATCTATAAAAATTGCCCTGTCCTTGTCCTATTTGAGGTCGCTGAAATATGCCCTCTTCCTCTCTTCCAGTGTTCTTCCTCTTTTTCGACATCTATCAACATAACAGGACTAGCGTTATTGGTTAGGTCTTCTGTTAAAGATACGTCCTCAGATGCGCTCTGTCTTCTGTGTGCTGGCTTACCCATTCTCTGAACAGAACCCTAAAAACACGAAACGTCACGGGCGTAACCTTAACTAACCAATTTAACAAGAAACAAAGACCTTTTGGACGTGTGAGAGCCCTTTGTGTTTTGAGCATAAAAAATCTATATGGCCTTATAAAAACAAGCCAAAGAAAGCCATTTTATGAGCTTCAATATTGGGCCGTAAAATGTGGCCGGCGTTGGTTCATGGATATTCATGCGAGTAGTGAGCGAGGTTATTCCAATTTATAATAACACGAAGATTGCATCGAAGTCTCAAAACATTAGTAGTCATAGAACTTACCATCACCCCCAATAACTCCCGCTGCCCGCCTAGCATTACCACCGAAACTCGATATGATAAAGCCGATAAATGGCTTAGAACTGTCAAAAATCCCTTGTTTTTTGTCAGTTCAAAGCGATAAATGGCTCTATCATATCGTGTTTCGGTGGTCATGCTAGCTGGGCAGGGTTTGTACAAGGCGACTAAGGTTTAAATTGTGCTGAAGAATGAAGCAACGTTCCAGTAATAGCAATACTAGCACACACGCCCCACATACTTCGACACCCTTGCATAGAATATTTTGGTTATAAAAAGTTAGAAAAAATATTACATGGATGTGAATGCTTGATGGTGATAATTTTTCGAACTTTTTCCAACCGCAATATTCTTCTTAATTGTTTTTTTATAGTATAAATGATGTCTTAAATAATAATCGGCTCGACACACACATGTCAAAATTGCTGTACTTTTTAAACTGCACAATAGTTCATGGCACCCTGCATTCGACCAAACGTTCGCTCAAAGATAGAATATTGAACTTCAAACTGACTCCATTGGAAAACACAGGCCGTCCATGGAAACATTTCGGCAAAATATTTCCCCCATTCCAAACGTAATGGATCCGAAGCGAAAAATGAAGATGCACAACTTGCGCTAAAGCGACTTCTATCCTACCTGTAGTCCTATTCGCTAACTTTTTTTGACAGTTGAAAGAGATGATCACCGAACTATTTACTGTTTTCACAGGACAAGTGTCAAAATAGCGTTATAGTAAAGTATTAATGGTTATGTAAATAGTTCGGTGATCATCACTTTCAACTGTCAAAAAAGATAGCGAATACGCCTATTGCTCCCTTCCAAATCCACTAGACTATAATAAAACCAAGTCACATAAGCTAGGAGGCTAACAATACTTAGTGATGTTAATAACTGTGTTCAAATAAATAAATATTTAAAAATAATAAGGGTTAAGGTATGAAATTGCCGATTTTCCCTCATTATTTAGTAGTAGTGTATAATTCCTTTTAAACAATACTTATGTCCATTATTCTTTTTTATTTGAAACTTCATTTCAAGGACTTGTATTTATGTATAAAATTTTAAGCTTATTTTTATTTCTTTCACTACCAATAAATCTTCAAAAACAGCTCGTCCTAAGTACCACTTAGATCCACGGACACGGCCACCAGTCCGTCTCCGTTATAAAAAAAATTCTCTGGGTATCCTATAGCTTAATGTTGTCTAAATATACCTACACAACTATATTGTTTATTTATTTGCGATTTTTTAAGGAATCATAAATTTAGATTTATGATTCCTTAAAAAATCGCAAATATGTTTGTATGGAAAAATGAATTTTCGCTAAATTCTCCATACAAAACGGCAATTTGGTACTTAAACCCCTATAATATATTTATTTATTACATTCACATCTTCATACATGGTCTTCTACCAGCCCGGTTAGCATGAGTACCGAAACACGATATGATATAGCCAATTATCGCTTTGCATTATCATATCGTGTTTCGGTAGTCATGCTAGCCAGGCAGGAATCGAACCCCTTCCACCAAACCAGGCGTCGTCGCCGTTATAAACAATGAAATTAGAAATATTTTAAATCCCGAGATATACAGGTATCTTTATGTGATGAGACTGATGAGGTCTAGCCAAGTGGCTTTTCCATTCTAACGCATAGAATACAATGTATGAAACTGACGTTTTGTTTTCTTTGTAATACGTCAGTTTCACACATTTGTTTTCTATGCGTTCGATTAAATTAGCCACTTGGCTAGGGCCACATTCTTTGCTCTCAAGTGTACTACAAGTTCTTTCTGACTAAATACGGAATTGATTTCTGACGATAAGGACTTCGGTGGTACAATTTTTACCTCTTCATGATCTGCCTAGTCATATTGTAAACAAAGAGATTAATCGGTTGGTAGGTTGGTTAAGTTTTCTTTTGTAACAATCCTCTGAGGTTGAAAATCATTACAAAAACAAATGAATCGGAAAAATGCGTAGTGGTTAGAGAAATTTCGTCAAGTCAAACATCAGATCGAATCCTGCATCTGCATCAATACATGGTCGATTCCCAGATTTATGTACCACGACGAAGAATGTATGTAAAGCTCCAGCCGTACATTTTTATGCTGCTATTACTGTCCTATAAGATAATGTGTTGTGTGTGTCCATCAATTTCACAGCGTAGCTTTTTGTACATTTCGCATTTATAAATTGAGTAAATTTCCCCTATACTATTGTTTCAGTGTTTTCTTTCAGAAAACGAGTTCACTTATGTAAGCTCGGGCTTTTGCTCAGTAAATAAATTGAGTAAAAACGCAGTGCAGTGTGTTGTGTTATTAACAAAAAAGGTCCTCATACTTTATGTCGCACGATTAACAGAGCCATTGTTTCAAAAGTTTCAGATGGATATCTTCACAATGAGGGTACATTGTTCCTGATCCTATGTAGGTAGGTAATGTAACGAAAAAAACACCAGTTAGCATGTCGCTACGCTTCGCGTTTGTTATCAAAGCCAGCCAGTTTGTACAGTCAACAGAAGGTCAAGCTACTACAAAATGTTAAATTTTCTCAATCGATTTTGTGCTTTGCCGCCAACAAGTTAAGGTTGACAATCGATTGGGGAAATTTGACAGTTTTGAGCAGTCTGGAGTGCCGTTGACCGTACAAAAACGAAAGATTGTAGCGAAAGTATAATATTTATTCGACGTCGCGCTGTACGTCTACGAGCGAGCTGCCAAATAATATGTTCTAGAAGTTCGTTCCACAAAAGAAATGCCTCCTTTAACATTAAATTTTCACTCTTATTGCAAAGGGTTAAGGTTTAAGCCAAGGGACTTCTTTCGTGAAACGGACTTTAGTTGTTGTAGCGGCTACGTCATAGCGCTACACAAGCAAAGTATCGAGTAGTAACGGAGAAATGGTTGAACAGCGAAACGTGCGACAGCTGACACTAGGCCTAATGACTGTTGTAATAAGGCAGAACCAGATTAGCAAGACCTGAATCACGATTACGAAGTTTCTGGCAGAGCTCAGAATATATACCAGCTCTGACGAATACAGTCACCTTCCTCACTTTCGCGCCGCGTGCATGGCATATGCCACGGCCCACTGTCGCCTAGTCGGGCCCGAGGATGCATTACGAGAAATGTGTTTTAAGGATAACCAATAGAACAATCACTCTATATTCAAATTTCAGTGATTCTATTGTTTCTCCTCGAACACATTTCTCGCAACGCACCTTGCACAGCTCTGGTGAAAAAGCACCCTTACACTGGGCAAACCAACTCACCACGCCGCGTGGGCCGCGCCTCCAGACCAGGGTTGCGAAGAGGGCTAGATACCAGGGCGCTTCAGCAGCCCCCTAAGGGCCCGGGCCATGAACTACCGCCCCATGCCCGCAGCGCGCCTCTACAAAGGCAAAGAAACTTAAAAAACCCGGATGATGAAGATGATGAAGTACAGTTGTTCGTTTTTATTAATAGTGTGTGGACAGGGACAGCATTTGATTTAAACACTTCCAAAACAAAACACTTGAACACTTTTTTTTTTGTAATAACACCCTATGCGTCCACAAATTGGTGTGTTACAATTGTCATCCTATTTGCATGATATTTTATGAATAATATGACACAGTTCCTTTAAGTTCGTTCGTAGACCTGCCACTACCCCAATAATCCTTTTGACAGATGGCCAGCACGCCACATCGAGGTCACACTAATAGCAATAACCTAAAGTATGTACATAGAAATAAAGTCGAAATTGACATACATAAATGTTTATTGACAAGCCTCGTCGCAATCGCAATTGGCCTATTTTATTATTGTTGGTTGAGTGTAGGGTAAGAGTATTTAAGAAAATATTAATATTTTGCTTACTGTCTCTGAATAAAGCTATGGTTGTAATTATTCTACTATTCATCGTGTCGTTTTTAGGAATATTTAGGGGAAGGGAGCCCATACCGGGTGTACTGCCTAATGTTAGCTTAAGCTTAGGTCCTTGCCTTTTACCTGCTCTTTAGATAATTTACGAGTGTTTGTAATATTACTCTTTATGAACGAACCCTATTCATTATTCATTAATTAAAGGAATAATGAAGCTAAGAATTTCGAATAAGGGCAACTGGAGACTACTCAATTTTTTTACAACATCAAAAGACCGAAGGATCAACAGTGATGAGGAATGGGTAGAAGCGTTCCTCTTAAAACCTAGCAATGTACTGCTACTTTGTGCCCGATAAATGGCAATAGGCCCGCCACTTATTACATGGGACCTAATATTATTGGCGAAACGTGGGTGCTAGTTCACCTATGCCTAACCCTTCGGGGATATAGGCGTGATTTATGTATGTATATGTATGTACCAAAAGACCAATATATCTAGTCACAACTTATAATAAATATTGTGTATTATTTATTACAAATACTTATATTATCAACAGTTCACAATGTTAGCCGAATAGTGAACACAACAAACAATAATTTAAAAAAAATATTTTTAAATTATTTCTATTCATTGCACCCCAATGCTACCAACTGTCTGTAAACAGACACCCAAAAGAGCTGCTATTCCCATATTCTTATTAACATACGGCCGGCCAGGATAAACTGGACCTTGTGTCAGAGCAATAAAGAATGATTAATTCGTTGTAGTAGATGGGTAACATTTGGCTTGTAGATATTGTAGTTTGTGGTACCCGTTTCAACATTATATGCTACGTTATAAACGATATTGGTTTTAGGTATAATATCTTCAACATAACTTTGCACATGCGGTAATCTTACTCTGCACCTTCGTAAAACTTCACTTAAGCTGCTCAAGACAGAGCAAAATTGTCACCACCCCCATCTCTGCCGCGGGTGTCGCACAAGGCGACTAAGGGTAAAGATCGCGATGAGTAATGGGCCGCAGCATTCTTTTATGGTAATGTAGCAATTTACTATATGATTTACATACTCGATAGGCTCGCGCCCTATTACATAGGACTTAACATAATTGGATCTATCTACCCCTTCGGGGATAAATAGGAATCATTTATGTATCATCATCACCAGCCCTTTAATGTCCCCACAGCACTGCTGCGGCGTAGGCCTTACCTATGGATGGAAGAATATAAGATAAGAATGAGCTATAAACCACGCTGGCCCAGTGCAGGTTGGTAGGTAAAACGACTGGTGATGCAGCCGGGTGCCAGCTTAATGTGCCTTCCGAAGCACGGAGCAACTGGAGGTAATAAAGTTTTGGTCACTCATCCAATGACCGGCCTTAGCGAACATAATACAGCCCCTTATTATAAAACATGGACTAAAGTTAGTCATAGTTTAAAACTGATGCTGCCACTTTTATTTGCTGAATGAAAGACAGAGTTAGCATCAATTTTAAACCACGACTAACTTTAGTCCGTATTTTACAATAAGGGGGATATTTCTTAGTTTCCGCAATCGCAGGCCGAGCATGCTAAGCTAATTATGTATGTATTTTTATGGACTCAAAATAAATGGAAACTATACCTACAAAGACACTGAAACAATGAATTCCGAGTAAGGCCAACTGTACACGTACAGCGCTGTATTTTATTACAATACCAAAAGAAAATATTATAAGAGGCGGGCACCACGCTAAATATTGTATTGGCGCGAACATTATTCAGAATTCGCGATGTTAGCCGCAGAAGATTACAAGGGAGGATATAAAACACAATTCTTTATGAATATTACATTTAGCCTCCACAGATATCCGCCATCTTTTTCTTTGGTTGGCAAGAAAGACGCTCTGGGCTCATAATTTCTGTTCAGGAATTTTTGGGACAGCAGAGGACATATTCTGTAATAGTAAGTCAGATCAGAGCCTCAGAGCACCATTTGGACAGCTAACTAATGCAAGCCAAAATGTTGCTTATTACTAAGGAGTAAAGCAGAAGAAAACTGGCACTAGTACATTATAACGGACACTAGTGCACTCCCAAAACTGGTAGTACCTAGTACTCGTTGGCAGCGGAGGGGTTAAAACGTCTACAATTTAGGAGATAAATACGCGTGGTCTAAGTAAATTTGATTATGTAATTTTATGTGCAGTGTTAATTATAATTAGACTCTATTCAGTTATTAATAAAAAAAGCTTTGTGCGAGTTGAAGAAGTTTGAAAGAAGTTTGAAGTGTCACTATAATGGAACGTTCATATCTGATACTCTTATATTTACTTTAAGCCAATGGCCCTATTTTAATTTAGCCAATCGATTTATTAACCGACCTATATTTTGTAATATTTTTTTATAACATTTATACACTAAAAATTCTCGCTTAGGCAGAGCGTACCATCCACAATTCGCCAACTTCTATTCTACCGGGCAAGTAAATCATTAAAATTCAAGTAATTCATTGGAGTAACATTGTTAAATTTTTACCAGGTTCCTATCAATATACACAATTCAAATAAAGTGAAATAAACTGCGCTCATGCTGCTGCCGCTCTAATTGATGCGATCTTCAAATGGTTTTGGAGATGAGTGTTTTATAAGCAGTCCTGTTTAACAAATCGGTAATAGTATATTATAACCAAGGGCGATAATGTCTCGAGGCGAAGGCGATAAATATGCGGTCTGGGGCCTTCTTTTTTATCGCCCGAGATAAGATCATAGTTTTATGTCACCCCCTGACCAAGAAGCGAGATTTTCCGTACACGTAGCGGGTAGAAAAGTCCACTTTATGGTCTTAAAATTTATTAAAACACACCAAAAACAGCATGTTTCATTTCACCTTACCTACACAAGCATCCTCCTCCATTTATTAAGTCGCGACACAACCTCAGCCTTGGCCACTTAACTTTTTACCAGGCTAATGTTCGCAGCAGCTACTTTTCCAAGCCGTCCAGAATTTCTCCCACCCTCATTTCACTCCGTATCCTGCATTTTCCACGAAGCCTGCATTTTGCCCTCTAGTGCCGTCTGGCCATAAATATCGATATGTTGCGATATGAGCCAGAATTTCAGGTGCATCCCATATTTTCTGAGCTTTTAAATAATAAATAACGGTTTAAGTTTCATAGACTCTTATTTTGCAGGACTGGTACTGTGTGCGACATCCCGACAGTTACACTTGCTTTCATTTTTGACTCTTTTTGCTGGCATAAGCAAGAATTTAGATTTTTTTTTTCTGACGTACCCTTCACGTCTTCCCACTTGACGTACTAATAATAAAAATTTTATTGCAGTCACAAACAAATTTATGAAGAATTTTTTTTTATTATCCTCTGTGGCTGAAGAGAGATGAGAAGACCTGACTAATAGGGATCGTCCTACAACATTCTATTGATTCCGCTCGAAATCCGATGGAAAATTATCCAAAGCTATTTAACAATCGATATTTTATATACCTACATCGATATCGGTGAATTCATCGATTCGCGTCATTGGTCCGGCCCGAGCACGAGCCATTAGTCGCCTTCGGCGCCAATCCGCCGCTAAATCTTCCGATTCGAGAGACTTCTGTTAAAACAATCATTAAGTTTAATCGGTTGATTAGTGTGAATTGGGAAGAGATAATTGATTCAAATTTCAAGTCGCTGGTTTCGCGTTCATTTGTCTTATCTCTGATACCTACTCTCATTGATAGAATGGATAATAGTGCCTTGTGGTGACGACAGAGAAGAATATTATTGTCACCACCCCTGTCTTTCTCGTGGGTATGGTACAAGGCAGGGGCAGCAGCATTCCTGGTGCATCATCTAGCAAATTCCTGCTATTAAAGTGCCAGGTTAATGTAAATAGGCTCTCCCTACACAAGGAATCTGATATAAGCTGGCGAAACGGAACAAGAACAGCGTGATATATGTATGTAAGTATGATAGTTGTGTCAAATTATGTTTTTGTTGGAGCTCTATCTTTGGCATTAAAGGAATGGAGTTTTTTTCTCCATATAGACGGCAGAAGATACCAGTGGCGGAGCGTCCATATAACCCGATTCCCAACAGCCGTACCAAACGAGCGAGCATAAAAAAATCATTACCATAATGCAAGTACAATACAATTTTATAAACAAATAAAAAAAATCCACCAATAAAATCTTATCATAACAGTATTAAACGCGCGCGAAACAATATGCAACACAGGTAGGCATACAATTCGCTCCCGCTCTCTAGATTCCTTCTACTAACTCGCTAAATATCGAGTTATGGACGGGACGGCTGCACGCACACAGACAAGCGTAGTCTTGTCAGGCGCACGCAACGAGAAATAGTACCTAAAGATTGCCTACAAGCCGGCATCAAGCCGGCATTTCGGCAGCCTACGCGCTTAAGCATCGATACACTACCACACGCACACATTAGTAATAAACTCCCACGAAAACAAGTTCCGTCAAAAGTAAATATTTTAGATCTTATAAAAATAGCCATAAAAGCGGAATTTCTTTTGTGAACTGCACTCAATATCGCGGTCGAGCGCCGCTCCAACAAGCTGCTCCGGAGCGGGTTGCATCGTCCTTCCCTTTTTAACACGGCTTTTGTTTGTATAATGATCTCTCTTTCTGGCCTTGCTGAGAAATACTCATGGCGGCTTCTGTCATGCCCACAGACGCGAGCGAGGTTATTCTGTTTTGAAATTTGCTTGCACTCACATAAACTTATCGTAATTAATTAGTTTTATTGTATTTTTAGCAGTAATTCAGTGAAATAGTAAAATTTATTTGAAATACCTATGTTGTTGTTTTAAAGGTGTATTGTGATTTTGTGAATTGTGTAGTGTAGCTCTGCAGGGATTTAATTGGTATGTTTTAGTTTTTAAATAATTTTGGTTTATTCTCTCTCGGCACAATAATGGCCGCTTTGATGCACATAGATTGTCCGATTTCTTGCTAAGTGAAGGAAAGCAGTTTACAAAGTTGTCCTTTGAAAATAAAAAATATGTCATACAGTTAGGTCGAGCTCGTCCAAATATGTCAATAGATTACAAGCGTAAAGACGGTTTTTTCAAGCATTTCCACAGTCAACTTTATGATAAATATAGTTGGCTTACAGGCAGTTGTTTAATAAATAAAATGTTTTGTTTTCCGTGTCTTTTGTTTTCTGATTCAAGTAGCGTTTGGAATCGAACGGGATTTTCTGATGTTAATAATTTATCAAACTCTGCTAAAAAACATGTTCAAAGTGAGAAACATATGCATAGTTGTTTAGCGTTGCATGAATTTGGAAATAGTAGAATAGAAAACTATTTTAACAATAATTTTGACGCTCATAATCGCAAAGTCGAGCGTAATCGTATTCTGTTAAAACGTTTCATAGACACAGTTGTTCTCTTAGGTAAACAAAAATTAGCATTTCGCGGGCACGACGAAAGTGTAAATTCGGATAATCGTGGTAATTATACTGAAACATTATTATATTTGAGTAATTATGACTCCGTATAAGAATTGCCGTGTGGTGACGGCAGAGTAGAATACAATTGTCACCACCCCAAATCTCTCCCGTGGGTGTCGTACAAGGCGACTAAGGATAAATCAGTGATGAGGAATGGGCAGCAGCGTTCCTCTTATACCATCTAGCTATATACCTACTGCGACTTTTGTGCTCGATAAATGGCAATAGGCTCGCCACCTATTATTACATGGGACCTAACATAACTGGCGAAACGTGGGTGCTAGTTCACCTCTACCTACCCCTTCGGGGATATAGGCGTGATTTATGTATGTATGTATGTATTAGAATCTCACTTTGAAAAATGTTACAATGTGTACAAATTACGAGCTTTAAAGAAAGTTTCTGCGAGTACCTATTTTTTGTGGGTCCTAATTTTTACTGTGGCTTGCCTAACTTTTTTTTTCACGCCACGCCACTGGAAGATACATTATAGTTCATCATCATCTGCCCTTTGATATTCCTACTGCTGAGGCACAGGTCTTTGTAGATGGAAGAATATAGGAAGACTGGGCCGTAACCCACCACGTTCACCCAGTGTGGATTAATGACTGATAGATGCAAAATTCCAAGTTCGTAAGCCTTTCACGGCGCCATCGAGTCCTTATATTATTATTGTTGTCGTGCAATCACAATAATGACAATGTCGCACTGTAGCTGCGAGACGCAGAATTAAATCCGGCATTCGGATAATAAAACAGCGTTATTGCAAAGAAAATATCGCCGGAATCTAGTTGGCAATGTTTACAATGTAGCTCGCACCTTTATTGTCATATTTGTCTTTGTTATTGTCCAATGTTGCTTGAGATGCAGGGCTGCCATCGCTGACTGATATAGACACATTTAATCATACCCTTTCTCGTCACCTTTAGCCCTTGTCGTCACTTACCATCAGGTGAGATGAAGGGCAAGAGCTTTCCTGTCTAACATTAAAAAAAAACCACGTCCATAAGGATTAGCCAGCCATTTACATGTACAGGTCTTTCCTAAGGATGGAAGAATATAGGGAGTATATTGATTTGTACTTAAGGATGATAGGAATTAAAAGGCTGACTGATTACCCAAAAGGGTTGGTGTCAGGGCAGGCGACCGGTCGTAACATTTAAGCCAAAACTTTAAGTGGAATGGATTGGAATGTTGTCTTTCCAATCACTCATTTAACGATCTCTCGACACGGTGATTTCTGCCACTTTTCTATAATAATATGTTCATTCATCACTAGCATACCTCAGTGACTTACGCCGCTATAATAATATTATATTCAGCTGACGTTTGCCTATCGATTCCAACATTTGTCCGATTGTGGCTGATACAATCTGTCTGGAAGTGTGGAAAGGCACTGAGATGTGGGTTGATGTCAAGCAGACATTCCTCTGTTTCCTCATTCCTTCTTTGTCGTTAAGATCACTGGTTATCCGAAGTTATCGTGTCGAGGCAGCCCTGTTGTCGTATCTGAAAATAACGGTGTAGATTTTACGGCCCCATTGTACTCCTAATAAGATTCTGCATTTTAAAATACTCCAGTGTCGGTTGCTCGAATTTGATTCGTGTTGTAAATACGATCGCTTCCACCCGCTTGTGTAGGGGAAAGTACCCTAAAGCGGGCAGACCGCATAAAGCGGGTAAAAAGTTAAAACATTAAAAATATATATATACATACTAATATTTTCATTCCATTCATTCTCTCCGTTCATCGGTCTCTCGAAATGGTCCGTTCCGTCTCTTTTCTACACATTCATTCTTCAGTAGGTGCTAGTGATGAATGAATGTATTTACGGTGATGATATGAATCAAAAGGGAGTGGATGGCTTGATGACGTCTGACCACACGTCTGACCGATATGAATGGAAGAAGAAACATACTGCGCCGACCCCAGATAGACTCGGAACACGGCAGGGAGAAGAAGAATATTTTCAAGTATTTGTTTCAAAAGACACGTTAACAATGGAGCGGTTGGAACTGGACGACATTTTTTTAGACGTTGTTGTTTGTGTTATTTATTCCGACGTGAACAAATAGGTTGTGTTGTGTCTTTGGGGAGGTCGATAATGACAGGTGTCTCACCCCAAGTTCGAGTCATATACCTAACTGTCGAAATATTGAATAATTAGTCGAACTATTTTTTTTGAGTTTAAAAAAATAGGACAGAGTAAATTGGAACAACTAGTCATGATGCGGGACAAAATTTTTCTGAGCTGTTTTCTTTTATAACATTCTAATAAAAAAACTTTCATTATTCATTCAACACTTATGAGATTTATAAATACGCGTGCCATCGCCTTTACTCAATAAAATTTCAACGTAATTTCATACAGATTAGTATAGAACTTCTTAATACTTTTGGAGGTATCTAATTGATTGATATTTGGCTCACTTTTCATTGGGTAGGGGAAAGTGGCTCAAGTCAAAACGGATATACGGCCTAAAACAGGCACTCTGGTATTTTAAATCAATTCCATATATGCAAAGGACAGATAGGCACTAAATTTTGATTTATCAACACCAGAGAACAGAAAATCCGGCTGACTGTAGATTATTAATTTTCAAAACCAAATTATTCTTCGTTGTGTTGTAAGCCGTATGTCCGCTTTGGGTTGCCTTCCCCTGTTCTATAAATTCAACTCAAAAGGATTGTTAAGTAAAAGAGGTCAAGTTTGAATTTACGTTCAGTGCTTTTTAACCTCTTTTTCTTTGGGGCACTTTTGATAACTAGCCTATAAAGTTAATGATTCATTTAAAAGGTCTCCCCAACAAATTAACTTAAAAAAGAGTAGGCAATTAAACGTGCCACCCGAAAGCCTGTCAACCACCGAGCCCTGAATAAATTTGCAAAGTTCCCTTGTAGTAATATTTTTCCCATACAAGGGGAAGCTAGCGGAACATGAGTAGATAAACCGAACAGAGTAAAGCAGAAAAAAGCTTCTTAAGAACGCCGTCGAACTTACCCTGACATTATGCAACTGGCTGTGCATCATAAACCGGTTTTTTCTAGTCTCGCCGCGTGCGCGACAGCGGCTAGCGCACATGCCTCGCGTGCTTGTAGTAGTGCAACCGTTTCGCGCGGTTGTATGAAAGTTATTCTCTGTTCCGTTTATTTACTCATGTGCTAGCGGGACGGTGCAACTTGGCTTTAATTCGCCCGAACTAAAAACTGAATTCATCGCATTGTACCCTGGAAGTTTCTTGTTGATTGCCAAGTTCCCAACTCGGCAGTGGATAAATCATTTGTTCGCTTTTATTGCCTTTTGTATAATTAGTCCTGCTGGTAGAGACGCAAAAACGTTGCCGGAATCATAGGTTATGCCTCCGTAAGTAAAAGTAAGTGCTGTCATTTTCAATATATATTTTTATTATTATTAAATTCAGTCAATACCTAAATGAATGCCTATATCTAAAATTACTTATAGATAGAACTGATATATTATCTATAATAATTGTAAGTAGGTATATGTTTATATATCATGTATATATTTGGTATATATTTATACGTATTATTATAAGTATTATTGTGTAATAGGTTTAAGCCTTTTGAATTGTCTCTGCTTAGCCCAATTGTTGACTGTTAGAGAACGACGTTAGTTGTTAAGTCCGCCAAATGTACATTTATTTATGGACATTAAAGTTTAAATAAATAAAAATAAAAAAATCATTTAACATGTAGGATTTGTGTTATTAAAGTATGCATGAAATGGAACGTTTAAGTTGAGTGAAAGGGATGGCTATGCGAGATGTGCGCAAGAGTGAAAGAGATGGTACGACAAGATTGAGAATGAGGTGATGAATGAGAACAGATTTAGATTGAGAATGATGATTGGTTTTATGGATTCATTCTGTTACGAAGCACGGTGTGAAACGGAGAGTAATCGGGGAGCTAAGAATTAATTTAAAGTTGTCAATTGTGCATGTCGTTTAATAGTAGTAAACTAAAAAAATACAAGATAATTCACAAAGCTGAAGTGGAAAACTTTTTATTTCCAAACCCCATCCCCTACATACATACAGAAATCATGCCTATTAATTCCCTAATTGTCTTCGCTGATTAATATCGGTCAGACGTCATCAGCCCTTTTGATTCATATCATCCATCAGGAAAGCGATGAAAAAATTTATAGAAAACTGATGGAAAGGACCATGTCGAGAGACCGATTGACAGATGAACGGAGCGGAGAGAGTGATTGGGATGACAACATTCTATTCCATTCCAATCCTTTGCTCAAAGTTTTGGCTTAGTTTTTTCAGCCGGCCGCCTGCCTGACGCCAACCCTATTTGGGTATGCTGTTGTTGGTGGTTTGCTCTCCAACTTTCGGGTGCCCCGAGGTGCTTATCGGTCTACACCGGGCAATCTCCGACTTAGGCGACTTTTACGACACACCTGAGGTGGGTTTTGGATACCTATCATTATAGACTGAGGCATGCTGCGCACTCCCTCATCCTCACTTAGACACAAAGGTTTTCGTTGTCTATTAGCTTGACAAAAGTGTATTGTAATCATATCAGATATCTATGAATAAATGAATGTTGATTTTGATTTTGAGTCGGTGCTGGCGTATTCTACGTTATTTTTTCGCTCCCAGCGTTTGTCTACGATTTCTACGAAGCTATCTTAGCAGAAAAAGACACAGCTGGTAATAATGTGAAGCTTCAATTCCAAGCTTCTCTCGCTTACGACATCTTTACGTTTATTTTCCAGGCTGAAACTAGAGCCGGCAAACGGGCAGCATGCAATTCTAATCCGGGACACACGAAGGATTGAGTGCACGTTATTTTGCAAGAACGCTCGGAGCAAGACGGTCCGCGGCAGCTTCTAGTTTCTAGTTTGCCGATAACTCGACGAAAGAATCTTGTGGCATTGTTGTGTGCCTACTGCGTGTATGGATTCAGATGCAGATTATGTTTTAATACATACATACATACATAAATCACGGCTATATCCCCGAAGAGGTAGGCAGAGGTGAAACTAGCACCCACGTTTCGCCAATTATGTTAGGTCCCATGTAATAATAATTATGTTTTAAATTCTAAGGAAATGTTCACCATAAGTTTATAATTAAAATGTATATAATATATTATATATATATAATATAATATATATATAATATATATATTATATAATTAAAATGTATATTTGACGACCAGTTTATACGAGTGGTAATGTTTGTGTGATGAGCACGATCATTTCGCATCAAAAATATCGTAGTTATTCACAAAGTTGCGGAGATAGATATAAATATGATATTATAAATAAAACAATCATTGAATCCGATTGTTCTATCTATCTATCCATTTATCTCCTGTTTAGAAACAATTAGGAAATTGTGGCGGCTATACATTTTATTATCTTTTATTCTGCCGTTGGAGGTTCTTTAAATTGATGTACCTAAGATGAAGGAGTTATATTGCGCTTCTAATTCGTAAACTTGATCTTATTTATAAAGTTTATTTCTTGTTCAATATTCAACAAATATTATTAGTCTTTGAGAAATTTCAGATTTTTAAATGTCCAATCACTTGTCGTAGGAATAAGGCAGCTTTAATTCCAGTGATTGCTCAAATGTATTTTCCGCAGAACTACAGCACTGAATTACCAGCTGTTTGATTCTTTTCCACATGTTTATTCAATGAAAGCTCAAACAACAAACTCCCTCACACATAACTGGTGCATTCCAACTTCAGTTACCAAGGTATCATGAACGCGAGAAGCTGTTCGTAAACAAACTGAGCCACGCTCGTCTCACAGCCAAACTTTGCTGAGATGTTTTACAAACAGTACTGTTTACACAATGACATGTAGACTCGAAGACGGGAATGTTGACTTTAGCTATTTAGACTTAAAGTCAAAAGTCCAATTACAACTTGAGTTAAATTCGTGCGTGTACTACTGAAATGTACAAAGTAGGGCCTAATATAGGCTAGTTCTGCGAGTAACAAGCTCCAGCATTCACGGTGGCTCGGTATCTGAAATTGAAAAACTAAAGTTTCTTTGCCATGTGGTTTATCTAAGCCACGGCATGGTTTGTAATCTTTACACGAGCCAGAATAATATAGTATATGAATCTTATTTTCTTACTTTTACACGTATCATAAAGCCCAAACCAACTTAAGATGATGGTTAAAATATACAAGTTATGTGACCATAAACAACCATGAATAAAGAACAAATGTCTGTGCTCAACACAATATACACATGTGCCTCTAGTTTTCGCACCTGAGACCTTGACCGATGGACAACCTTTTGTGATCAAGTCGAACTATTTTATGCCACGACAGTCGACACACAACCTAATTATTTAGCCCATACAGGTGGTTAAGCCGAGCTGCATACCATAAGAGGTTTACCTTAATCTATTCACTTAAAACACTAAGTAAGTTCGGGACTTAAGAACTCGTCCATTACAATAATCCCGCGAAATGTGTGCGTACGGTCGACCTCGAAGGTAGATTAAGGCTTTAAGTACGTGCTCACATATTGCCGTGTAATGACGTTTGTCGTCTATCTTCTCACCTCTTCCGCTATCCTGTATATCTTCATCTCCTCATTCACTCCATTTGTATTCATGTCATTTCCCACATAGTCTATGCATTCTGGCGTCTCCTCTTATTTTTCATCCATCAACATACATGTTTATCAAACTAAATTCGTTTATTCATATCTAGTATGCTTGCAGTCAACTATCCTCCCTCTATTTTGCATCAGGCCAGAAGAAGAAGAAGTGGAGACATTAAAGGGCTGGTGATGATGATGCTTAGAATACACTAATAAATCGTCAACATAAAAAGTCTAGTCTGCTCGAATGAGGATGATGAAATGCGCAGTGTCCCCCAGTCTATAATGCCGGGCCTCCAGAACCGATTCCAATGGAAGCCGCTGCCTCTGACACTTTTAATACTAATGTTGACGTTTTGAAAGCCCTACGTATGCCAGGAAAACGGTGTGCATGTAGGTCATAAAGGAACCTATCATTGTCGACATGTTGTGACTTTTTAATCGATTGTATAATTGATTTGAATTTTCCCTGAGTTAGCTATAGTCAACATACACCAAATATGTCTGATGTCAAGCACAAAGTTAATTGAGAATATTTGGCATTATGTCATAACCTCATCATCATCACTTTTCCTCTGATGTCCCCACCACGCTGGCTCAATGCGAGTTGGTGAGTATTAACGACTGCATACGCAACCGCGATCAACGATTTAACTTGCCTGTCGAAGCACAGAGGAACTCAAAATAATAAATTTTTGGTCATCCATCCTTTGACCGGCCTTAGCGAATATTGCTTAGTTTACGCAATCGCAGGTCGAGCGCGCCAAGTCAATAGGCCATCGAGCTCTTTCTCCTTGAGGTAACCTGACAATCTTACAGTGATATTGTATTATACAGCCGAGTTCAGCCGACTGTACAATCAGTAGGATTGTATTGATCCAATAAATCATAAATCAGATATACCTAAACTACCTAACCAGTAGGTAATAAACCATTTTCTATTGATTTATTTATTTTTAACATCAATTGATAGCCATTAGATTGCGTCCCGTAACGTGTTGACTTCCGCAGCTGTATTTCGAACTGCGCCAGTGTAATCTAAAATCCAATTCGTTCAATTAAAGGCCCGGTAGAAAAAAGCCACCGTATTACGAGCCCGAAAGTGAGCAGCGAACTCGCCAACCGAGTGTTTGCACTGGTTCGATATCGGAATTTTACGGTTGGATTTCTCCGGAGACGCCCGGTGCATCCCAATAGTACGAAATCGTAAATAAATAGTGCTGAGTCTGAAAATATCGATACATTGGCGTAATATAGGTATATTATAATAAACTAAATAATGTAAATAAACATATTTAAAGCTAAATGTTTAATTAAGAAACGTAATTCATGTTTTTTTGTATTTTTAACACGAATTCATATTCTATACCTATTACATGGGACCTAACTTAATTGGCGAAAAGTGGGTGTTTAATTAACCTTTGCCTACCCCTTCGGGAATATAGGCGTGATGTATGTGTGTATTCATATAAACAACAAGATTTTTATGTAAGGATTTTTATGTGAGGCACCAGTCACTTTAATGTAAAGAAACTTATTTTTAATTAAATAGATTTATTACTATTATTGAATAAATTAAAATTTCTTCAAATTAAAATTGCCACGTGGTGATGGCAGAGCAGAAGTTGTGCCGATGTACAAGACGACAGCGATCAATAATGGGCAGCAGTGCTCCTCTTATACCACATAGCAATATACTGCGATTTACGTGTCCTATTGGTGACAATAACGTCTCTATCTACTACATGGGACATCGGTTTGACGTGCCTTCCGAAGCACGAAGGAACTCGAAGTAATAAGATTTATCATCACCCATCCAATGACCGGCCTTATCAAACATTACGTATACTAAGCAATGTTTGCTCAAGCCGAACACGTTAAGCCAATGCGCTATCGAGATGCTCCCATCGAGATATTTCCCTAATTATATTTAAACTTGCACCGTCGATAACGTCCTCACAACACTATCGAGTACAATCGACGATAGCGGGCCCATGTCAGCAAATTCACTGGGAAGCTAATAACCCGTTATTTCGTACACCCGGGAGTCCCTGGAGATTCCATTATGGATTGATTCGTTCCAAGGCTCTGGCTAGAAACCGTGATCCTGTGATATGGTATAAGTATATAAAGAACTAATAAATATAATGGCTTGGATGTATGTTTTCCCGGTAGATGACCTATGTGTTCCGTTATTTAATTGCTACAAACACTGCTTTAACTGCCGCACTAAGAGACGTCAATTAACTTTAATGAGTATTTAATGTCAAAAATTTTCATTCAAATCTAGACCATAGACCCGGCAAGAATAGCGACTCGTTTTGTATTGTCATTTTTTGACGTTAAGTACTCATTAAAGTTATTTGACGTCTCTGAGTGCGGCAGTATGAGTTGTAGAAACCAGCAACTAATACTATGTATTAATATAGCTAAATGGAATAGCCGCCGGTGGAATAAGTCACAAGATCCCACTTGTTCTCATATGGGGGACATTAAAATACACAATTAGAAATACCACAGTACACTTTTACGCATGACCGTTTTAGGCTACCTTCCCCTACATAGTCTTGGCCCCGTTTAGGTTCTACACATTTTGAAATAGCTGATTTTAATCTTATCCGCACGTTGTTCAATTATATCTAAACGCATACATATTGTTACTTTGAAATTTGAGAAACTGACTGTCATTTCGGCAAAGTACAATTTTAACTTACAAACGAGTCTATTTTCGTATCAAATACAGTAAAGAATTCCATTTGAGCTTTCCTAATGAACCTCAGTGTGGTGTGAACGATTGGAATGAGTTTGAAGTTTGAAGCTATACAGGCGAGAATATGTAATCAAAGGATACTTACGATACAAAGGGAATATCGAAACGCGTAGGTATCGTTTGACCTCAATGCTTGGGAGTGGTTTTACAAAGCGGGGATTTTTGATAAGGCGGGTAGGGATAAGGTAGTTGTTCACCTGCCTGGGACTTAATAAAAATATATTGAGCTTTTGATTTTATAATTTCCGGAAGAAAAACAGTTCGAATTTCCCCGAGTGATCGAGAACGGCCGAGAACGACCGAGAGCGTCCGAAATGATCTCAAATTCGGAACGCAGCACGAATTCGTGGCTACGTCTTCTTGAACACTAAAAATCGACATCATGTTCGCCAAATGCTGCTCTCATTACTAACAACTATAGAACACACATTCTCACAGGAAGTAAGAGGAAAAAACGAAAAAAACACATTCAAGATTTATGTTAGCAACGCACTGCGGGTTGTAGAGACAAAAAAAACATAAATAACCCAACTTATATCCCCTACCCTAGAGTTCGTGCGATTGCGTGAACAAATAAATCTATTCATTAGTTTAACGTCTAACTTGTAATTAAATTAAATGTAATGGTAGTGGACATTTAATTTTTAAACCATAAATTCATAAAACAGCGACGTAATTTATAACCGAATACAAGATTCATTGTGACACACGGATGTGAAGAGTGGTGAGTAACGAAGAAAGAAATTATTTCTAATTATTCTGTCCTAATTTACTTCTTTTGGATTATACATACATACATACATAAATCACGCCTATATCCCCGAAGGGGTAGGCAGAGGTGAACTAGCACCCACGTTTTGCCAATTATGTCAGGTCCCATGTAATAGGTGGCGAGCCTATTGCCATTTATCGGGCTCAAAAGTCGCAGTATATTGCTAGGTGGATAAGTGGTGGTATAAGAGGAACGCTGCTGCCCATTACTCATCACTGATTTATCCTTAGTCGCCTTGTTCGACACCCACGGGAGAGATTTGGGGTGGTCAAAGTCAAAGTCAAAATTCATTTATTCATATCTGGTATGATTACAATACACTTATGAATCGTCAAGACGCTAGATACCGAAAACCCGTGTGTCCAAGAAAAAAAAATAGTAGAAAAAAAACAGTGGAGTGCGCAGCATGCCTCAGTCTGTAATGATAGGTCTCCCAAACCCGCCCACGCCCCGGTCCGCAACGAAGCGCCGACCCTGCCGCGTTCAATACCAAGATGGTACTAAACGCATCAGGGCCCAACGCTCCGCTAGCAGAACGGCACGCAAGTAGGCTGTAGAGAAACCCACTATTGTCAACGAGTTATGACATTGCAGGTACATTGTAAATTATGCACCAAATACAATCCCACAACTCGCCAATCACATAAACCGAAACATGCCGCGCACTACCAATCAACCCCCCATCCCCCACCCTACCTATACGGACACACAAGTTTTCAATATCTAGCGAAAAATCTACGCCATCCGTTCGTAAGCTACCGGGAGGCCCAGTTCTGAGAAGAACGGGCAAGAAACTCAGTCGGGTATTTTCCTCCCTTAGTTACATATATAATATATAATCTAAATTTAATGAAAGATGTCAATAGCTTTAACGTCAAGTAATAATAATTAGAGTCACAATTTCTGAAGCTATCAACATCCTTCATTACAGACAGAACAGCATATTAATCATCGATTATATAAAAATAAAAGTTATTTATTCCAAACATCCTTGTCATCTAGATAATCCTGAATTTTATAGTATCCTTTTGCCATTAGTACTTTTTTTACATAAGGCTTAAATTTGTGTTGAGGCAGTTCAGTCAAAGATCCTGGTATCTTATTATAGAAGAGTATACATTTCCCCATAAAAGAATTAGCAACCTTGTGCAATCTGAATCTAGTAAAGGCAAGTTTATTTTTATTTCTAGTGTTGTGTTTATAAATATCACTAATTTTAGCAAATGTATTTAAGTATTTATAAACATATAGAATGCAATCGTATATGTATTGTGAAGCAAGAGTGAGGATATTAATATCTTTAAACAGACTTTTAAGTGAATCGCGAGGCTTTAATAGGTAAATAGCACGTATAGCTCTTTTTTGTAAAATAAATATATCCTGAATATCTGCAGCTGTACCCCAAAGAAGTAAGCTATACGACATTACACTATGAAAGTAACTAAAATAAACAAGCCGGGCTGTTTCAACATCAGTTAATAGCCTTATTTTTTTTACCGCATATGCTGCTGAACTTAGTCTCTCGGATAAAGTTGAAATATGAGGATTCCATTGCAATTTGGAGTCCAACTTTATTCCTAAGAATACTGTAGAATTGACACATTCTATCGTTTCATTATTAATTGTAATCGGACTACTAACTTGCCTAACATTTGGTAATGAAAATTTAATACATTTGGTCTTCTTAGAATTGAGTAACAAGTTGTTATTTGTAAACCAATCAAGAACTTTGGAAATAGCTATATTGATGTCATCATAATTATCTTTACCTCTGTCTACTTTGAAAATTAATGAGGTGTCATCTGCGAATAGTACCGTATCACATAGAGATTCTGTGTAGAAGGGAAGGTCATTTATATATATTATGAATAGTAATGGTCCCAGTATTGATCCTTGAGGAACACCCATTTGCATTGGTGAACCCGAAGATTCGGCTTTATTAATTACTACTTTTTGAATCCTATCACTCAGGTATGACTTTATCAGTTTCAATGAGGCAGCAGATACACCGTAATGCTTTAATTTTGCTAATAACGTTTGATGTGAAACACAGTCAAATGCCTTAGAAAGATCACAAAAGATACCCAAAGCATCCTGCCGATTTTCCCAAGCATCAAATATGTGCTTAATGAGGGTTATTCCAGCGTCAGTGGTGGATTTTCCCCTCGTGAACCCAAACTGTTTAGCATGTAACAGTTTGTTAGCAGTGAAGTGAGAAAGCAACTGGTTCAACATAATTTTTTCAAAGATTTTACTAAGGGACGGTAATATAGAAATGGGACGAAAATTATTGGGTTCACATTTGTCTCCAGATTTAAACAAAGGTATTAGTTTACTATGCTTCATTAAGTTTGGAAAACAGCCGTTATCTATACATTTATTAAAGATTGATGTCAGCTGAGGAGCGATGACATTAATGATGGGATTCAAAATGCTAACTGATAGACCCCACAAATCTTCAGTTTTCTTCATATTTAATGTCTTGTACGTTTTGATAATAGTGTCCATATTAATTTTGTGAAAATCAAAAGGTATATTACATTCGACTGTACTTAATTGTAGTAGAGACAGAGCTCTTTTTGTGCAAGAGTTGAGCTTGCTGGTTACTCGAGCAGGGATGTCGGTGAAAAAAGTTTCAAAGGCATCTGCAACCTCACCATCGGACTCCACAACCTTATTATCCATTTTAATTTTAAACGATCTTTCGCTGTTCCTAAGTTTTCCGGTTTCTGAATTGATAATTCTCCAAGTTGTTTTTATTTTATTATCAGAATTTTTTATTTTATTGCCAATTGAGATCGATTTGGCAGTGTTGCAGACTTTTTTGAATATTTTGGAATAGTTCCTGACGTAGTCTATGAAGGTGGAATCAACAGACGTGTATTTTTGGCTATATAAGTCATAAAGTTTCCTTCTACTTATATAAATTCCTGGGGTAGCCCAGTCACTGAATTTCTTTTTAGGGTGTATTGTTTTGAATTTTTGTTTAAAAATCTTATGAAATTCGTCTTTAATAGGATTAAACATATTATTGTACATTACATCAGGACAGTCATTGTTATCATTTATAAGGTAATTAAGTCTATTTGTAACATTATTTCCAAATAACTGCAACTGCTTTTGTGTTATTGGCCGAAATATTATCTTTATTGGTTTATGAACATTTTGATATTCAACAGTAATTTTTTGGCCAGTATGATCTGAATTAATACAATTTATAATTGATTTATCTAATATATTACAATTACAAAACGCGTTATCTAAGCAAGTGCCTGATGTTGGAGTAATTCTTGTTGGTTCATAAAATGTATAGAAAAGGTTATAGGATCCGAATAAGTTGATAAATCTGTCTGAGTGAGAACAGGTGACTAATATATCTACATTAAAGTCACCAAGGACGGCTAGTTTTTTGTTTTTATTACAAAGTTTATTTAGTATACCTTCCATTGAAGTCTCAAAAAGTTCATAGTTTCCCGTAGGGGGCCTGTATATACAAACAACAATTAGCTCCTCAAGTTCTACACAAGATACTTCAATTATTTGTTCAATAGAATATTGTACAATATCTTTTCGTTCTTTGTATTTCAGTCCTTCTTGCAATGCTATTAAAGAACCGCCTCTAATAGCCGTTTTCCGGCTAAAGGCGCTACCGATGTTGTAATTTTCATAATTCGAAAGTATTTCAGTACTTTTTAACCAATGTTCAGTTAAACATAAGACGTGAGCCTGTATACTATTTAGGTATAACAATAATTCCAGATCCTTACCCGAAAAGCCTTGGATGTTTTGGTGGACTATTTTCAATGCACTAGACTTAGGCAATTCGCTAGAGACTTTCTCTATTGTCTTACGTACTAATTTAAATTACTTGGAATATATTCCACTGTACAATTTTGTACGTCAGAACATGTTTGCTCAATAAAAGCATTGTCAGAACACGATCGCTCAATAGAAGCATTGTCGGAAGATGATCGCTCAATAGAAGCGTTGTCATAACGTGATTGCTCAATAAAAGCATTGTCATAATGTGATCGCTCAATAAAAGCATTGTCAATATATTTTCTATTACTAATGATATATTGATTAGCCAAATTATTGGCTAACGTTTTTAAAGTATAGCATAGCGACATGGCTATTTGTTTTTTGTAAAAATTGGATAGAAACATTCTACCTCCCGTTATACGAAAATTATGGGTCATTTTGTTCGTATCTATGACATGTATTTTATTACAGTACTGTGTCATGGTATGCAGACTTAAATTCAAAATGTATCTTTTATGATTTTCCTCTGATGACAGGCTATTACTGTACGGCAAAGTGTACAAAATTATTTGTTTCACATTTAACAAAGATAATTTTGAAATGTAGCCTTTAAAAGTATTTTTATTTTCTCGGCTCCTATTTCCTATAAATATAATAACTGTGTCAGTTTGTAAGAATGGGCATTGTAGTAATTTATCCATTACGTTCTCAAAGCTACTGCCTGGCATGCAGTAGTTAAATGCTAGTTGGCCACACTGTTCTGAGAATAATTTACTAAAGTTTTTACCAATGTCATCACTAAATATTAAATATCTATCAATCAATGTACCATTAGAACTCTGACAACCTTTCACACATTCTACATTATTTGGTATTAGTTGATTGCCCACTGCTGGGACCGAGTTAGTCAAACTTTGACATTCACCCGCGGAACTCAGCTGGTTCAGCAGTGGACATGCAGCTATTTGAGACCTATTTTTTTGTAACAAAATACTACATTGTTTTTTGTTCAATGCATCAAACCTGTCAGCATTATAATTACACATATCTTCCATATCCCGACATAATATTTTTTGGTAATTTAAATTTTTTTCAGACAAGACCTCAATATTTTTAAACATTTTCACTATAGATTTTTCCAAAGAATTAAATCTGTCTTCTACCGTTTTTGTGTACAATCCATACTCAATTTCACTCTGTGAAGTTTTACTTTTGATATTCTGTAATTTATTTATTAAATCTGACCTTTGTTTTCTTAACATAATGTGACTCTTAAAATGATTTTGTCTGTTAATTAATTTGTTAGTTTTTCTGATAAATTTATTTATTTTAATATATTTTTTAAGTTTTTTAGAAGAATTCATGTGAGGAGTATGGCTTGCACACAAAGTATTACTAATGACAGGTTTGTCATAATTACACAATGATAATTCACTGAACAAACTGTTGGAGCAATTCATATTATCTAAATTATTATTTTCTGACTTAGCTCTGTTTAGAGCATTGTGAGCCTCTGATAAACTACACTCTAACTCTTTTATTTTGTAAAGTGCATGTTCATGTGTGTCACTGCATTCTTGAAAGGATTTAATTTGGTCTTGTAATTCACTGCAAAGATCTGCTGCATCTACATACTTAAAGTGAAGTTCAGCTAACTCGTTCTTTAATTCCTTATTTTTGTCTAATATTTTGACTATTTCTTGCTCACTTTCTTCCCGCTCCTGCATTAGTTGATCGCAAAGCTCTCTTGAAGTTGCAAGGTCTAACAGTGCCTGCTTCAGTTTTCTCTCTGCGTCAGAAACAGATGCTTTCCTGGTCATCATTTTGAGTTACACTTCAGCTTCTATGCTCAGTCAGTACAAGCTTTTCAGCACAGGAACGCTGAAAAGTTATCAACACAATCAAATTGATGTCTGCCTAGGACTTTTATTATTAATTAAAGACTATTATGATTAATGATATTTATTTATACAAAATAATAATAGAAATATATGGGGATAAATAGGTAATAAATATATTTTCTTTATAATGGATAAAATAATTACTTATGTGTGAAACTTTTATTGACAACTAGGGTTTTTAATTATTACTATTGCAAAAATATTGGTCCAAATTATGGGTGTGTCAAAAGAACAGTGTGAGTGTGTTGGTGATTGTCTGAGGCAATAATTATAGTCACCATCAACTTTACTTCCACTTATAGTCAAGTAAAGAGAGATTAACTGATGCCAAAAGTGTGTAATTGACGTATCTCACTGTGGTGAGAAGTGTTTAGTATTGTATTGTATTTAATAAATCAATTACTTTATAATATAAAATGTACTAACTAGATGAATAACAGGTTATTCCTTAACAAAAAAATTCTAACTAGTTCAAATCGGTTTCTAACTGCAATTTGACAATATTTACCCTATAAATTGCCATTAAAGTAAGCTTGTTGCAGTTTGTAGCTAATATAGTTTAAAAACGATCATAAAATAATAATATTTTTGTCAGTTACTGATATTGTGGGTAAATGTATAAGCAAACTAATATGGGTTTAAAATATTCAAAAAAACAAAGTAAACTAAAGGAATGTTAGTCATGTATGTATATTTTAAGCATAAATAATGAAAACAATACTCCCCGGGTACTTTTATTCCAGTTTCGTTGATTCGAAATTGAATTGTTCGTTGACAGCCGGCCGGCTAGAAGGTTCGTCACGTAATCTTGTTTATTTTAATATACACTGGTTCACAAACGTTACTAATTGATATTTATACTCCAAATCACATTTATTATTCACATAAACTAGTATTAAAGTACTATAAATAATTAATTTTAAAATTTATTTCATCAGCTGTTAATAAGACAACCATCCAACAGTGTTGCCAACACTTATTTCCCGTGGTGACAATTGTATTCTACTCTGCCGTCATCACACGGCTATGCCGTCACCACACGGCTATGCCGTCACCACACGGCTATGCCGTCACCACACGGCTATGGATTTTGGCTGTATATTATACATGAATAAATGGTTGAACATTTATTCATGTATAATATGGAAATAAAACTAGAAATATATGCCTAGAAATATTCTAGATTAGTTTTTATCTTAGGTTAATAAGATTTTTTTTAAATATGTATAAATTGTTAAGTTTTGATAATTACAAAAGTTTTATAACTTAAAAGACATGACTTGGGTGGATTCTAGATTCTCTACATTCCCGCGTATCCACTCTTGGTGTTATAATCGCTATATTTTATTATGAATTTTCTTAATAGGTAGTATGTCATAACCGTAATTCATGTTTTAAAGGGCCCCGTAAACCTACATTTGGGTCACAGTTATAAGGAATGAGCAGCAGCATGAGGAAATTGAAGTTTTACCGTATGGAAGAACTGTCAAAATCTGACTGTTATCTTTTAATCGCTTGTGAACTAGAGCCTAAGTCTGATTTAAGACTTTGTGGTAAATTATGCATGCAGCCTCTGTAGCACGGAACATGGACAAAATCTCCTCGGGTAAAGAAAAAAATTCCTCTCACTCCCAATTTTTCTAATAATTTCCTCTTAATCCCCAGGATTTATTGTGAGTTAGAGTGAGAGGATTTTTTTTTCTACAAAACACTGTCAATTGGTGAAGAGAGATTTTTTCCACTGCCCGTGCTAGGGCTACAGATGGGCCATGTGTCCCGGCGTAAGGGGTGTTTTAATAAGAATCCGAATGATGTACAGCGTTCCGTATAATTAAATTTTGGATCATTTTTGTTCACACACCCACTCGAAGCTGTTTAATATTTAAAGTCAGGATGAATGGCTTCTTTATATTGCTAGTCTTAAAATCTATGTATCTATTTTAAGTGCGCTAGGCATGTTTCACACATCGTAATTCTGTTTCATTTGTGGTGAATTTTAAGTGGAGTCGCATTAAAAAGTTTTCACATTGAACACGAAATGACAATACATGCAAACATAAATAGTTTTTAAAACTGCCATGAAGCTGATTTGAGTAGAAGCTTACTAAGCGCTCTTAGAATAGTTAACAGCAAGTGATGAGCGTATAGTCAATAAAAAGTCAGAAATTGTTAATTTTTTCTTTCTTTTTATGTTCTTTGACTTTAGTACATACATACATACACATGTCACGCCTTTCTCCCACAGGGGTAGGCAGAGATCACTTCTTTCCATTTGCTACGATCCTTACATATTTCTTTCGCTTCATCCAATCTCATCAATCTCTTCATGCATGCCCGTCGGTTCCGGGTACTCTTGACCTGGCCCTTTTTTAATAGACTTTCAATTTGATTATGAAAGATCCGCCTAGGCCTTCCCCTTCCCATTTCTCCATTCACTTTCGCCATGTAAATCCTTTTTGTCATTCTCCTTTCATCCATTCTTTCGACGACGACCACACCTTTCTCTTATCACACTGTTATACAATCTATCGCTCAGCCTTACCCCACCTATGCTCCTCAGCGCTCTCATTTCTACTGCATTTATTCTACTTTCATGCTTCGTCTCCCATACCCAACTTTCACTTCCATACATTAATGTCGGGACCAACACTCCGCTATGAACAGCCATACGAGCCTTTCTGGACACGCTTTGGCTGTTTATAAAAGTGTGCAAAGCCCCGTTTACCATATTCCCAGCTTTCACCCGCTTTTCAATATCACTATCACACTTTCTATCTCTCGTAAATACAGATCCCAAATACACAAACTCTTTCACTTGTTCAACATTCTCACCCGCAATCTTAATTTTACACTTCGTCATTTGTTCATCCCTTTCAAAAACCATGACCTTTGTCTTGCTTACTTTTACTTTCGTACCTTTCAAATACCATAGCCTACGGCCTGGCCTGGCTTTTCATACCTGTCAAAGCTTCATGCATGACTGTTAGCATCTCCTGCAAATCTGTTTCTGATGACGCTAATATAACCTGGTCATCAGCGTACAGCAGGCATTTGATTAGTAACTCGTTCATTCGTAATCCACAATCAAATTCTTTCAGTCGCGTTAGACAGTTGTCCATGTATAAGTTGAACAGCCATGGTGACGCTACACATCCTTGTCTTACACCTGTACCGATGCGACAAGATTCTGTGTAAGCGCCATTTATCCTAACACAAGCATTGGAATCTTCATAGAGAGATTTCAATGCTTTGATCAGGCTACTGCTCACCCCATACATCGACAAAATCGACCATAGTTCATTACTCACCACACGGTCATAAGCCTTTTCTAGATCTACGAAAGCGCAATATACTCATTGGGTTTTAGCCAGAGATTTCTGAGTTATGCATCGTAGAGAAAAGACTCGATCCGTACATCCCATCCCCTTTTGAAATCCTGCTTGCAGGTCCCATATTCTGTCATTAGTCTCTTTCATAATCCTTTCAATCGGAATCTTTGCATACAGTTTGCCGACAACACTGAGAAGGCTAATACCACGGTAATTTTTGCATTCCAGCTGCGACCCTTTACCTTTGTATAGTGGCACAATGACGGCTTTACGTCAGTCTTTAGGTACTTTTCCACTTACCCAACATAGGTTCAAAAGGCGGTGCAGCTGCTTGGCAATGGTACCCTCACCAGCCGTCAGCATCTCGACCGATTTCCTATCACACCCTGCCGTCTTTCCTGCTTTCATACCTTTCAGTGCTTGCACAATCTCATGCATACTTATTTCATTTTCATTCAAATATTCTTCCACATGATTCGCCTGGGACTGGACTAAATCATCTGACCTTTCAAATAAACTCTCGAAATATTCCTTCCACCTATTCAGAACTTTTACTTCGCCATTTAAAACACTTCCATCCATGTCTCTGACTCGTATCAACTCCGAGTTTGCGCTCTTTCCTCGAGCTGTCCGTACAGATTTCCAAAAAACTTTAATGTTATTTTGGAAACTGTCAGAGATTTTTCTATCAAACTTATCTTTTCGTTCATTTTTCTTTCTATTCACTACACTCATCACTGACAAATTCAATCTTTTATAATCCTTTTTCGCTTCATCTACATCCGCTATTGTCACCTTACATATCCTTTGGTCAGCTCTCTTTGCTAACCAATCTTGCCAAGCTTTCTTCTTATCTTTCACTACCCTTTGTACTTCTCCATCCATCCATTCACTCTTCTGTCTCTTTCCTTTTCCTCTTTCGCCACACCGCATATTTCAGTAGCTACATTCACAACGACCTCTTTAAAAACCTTCCATACGTATTTTATCTCAGCTACTGAATCTATGTCAGATTCATTTAATCTTTCATTCAACTTCCGCATATATTCCTCGTTCACCTCTTGGAAATTTTCCACTTTTATCCGTTCCAGGACACTTACAGGGGCCGTGGTTCGGTGCCGCCATCGTTTAAACAGACCACTTATTCGGCTTACTACCAGGAAGTGGTCTGAGTAAAGACCGCTACCTCGGAACACCCTTGTATCCTGAACCTTACTTCTCAATCTTTCATCCACAATCACAAAATCAATCATACTTCTCGAGTATTCATCCTCTCTTGTATACATATGGATCCTCTTGTGGGCAAACATTGTATTTGTCACTAAGAGGTTCCATTCCAAACATACATCTAGCAAACTTTTCCCATTCTCATTGATTCTTTCATCGCCAAATTTACCTAGTACCTATTCATATCCATCTCGCTTTATTCCTACCCATCCGTTAAAATCACCTAACATTATAATTCTCTCATGACTTTAGTACTTCTAGTTATTGCTCTGTGTCTTCGTGCCCTGAAACATTGTTCTCGAGCCCAGGTTAGTTAAAGAATAGACCATAAACCACTCATAGTAACGTATACTCTTCACACGTTTACTCCTCCAGTATCATCAAGAAGTAGATATGATCAGAGCAAACAGTTCGGTTCAAAGTGTGCGTTAGTAATTTGGGTTAATCTACGCATCGTGTTTGATTAAAGCTTGGCTCACATGGCATGTTGTGATAAATAAATAATAAGTTACATTCACCCCTCCAAAATAGCCGTATTTATAATTATTGTCTCAAGCGTTTGTATTTTTCCATGCCGTGTAGTGACGGCGGAGCTAAATACAATTGTCACTACCCCCAATCTCTCCCGCCGGTGTCAGACAAGGCGACTAAGGTTTAAAAAAGCGATAAGTTATGGGCAGGCTGATTTATTATAAATTAATAAATTATGATTACCATTTGAAAGTATCTCTCATCGCACTGAAGCAACTGAAACTCTAAAATCGTCAATATCGCAAAAACAACAATTTTATTGATTTCAATCGAGAATTTCTAGCAGTAGAGTTGCGCAATAAGCCTGCGGTCTCTTTGGGTATGCTTTTATTGGTGGTTTGCCCTCCACCATTCGGATATCTTATTTGAACCGTATTTTAATTATGAATGCCCGTTTTATCCTAATAAATTCATAAAGCCGGCATTGGAACATTGCTCGAACTAATTGGCTGCAACGTTGTTCTAATCCTGCCTTAATTCAAAGGCCTTGATACTGGGATGGCGAGAAAAAACTCGCCATGTAAACCCACTGTTATAAGTTATCATGAGCTAATATCCGAGTTATTTTGCCGGATATATCGTTAAGCGATAAACGTTATAATTATTCCGAACGAAACTCTAACAGCGTACTTCTAATTAGGTTTTGTAATTTATGGCTTTTACCATCTTGTGAATGAGTTTGTTGTTTAAGAGAATTTCGTCATTGTACTCAATACTCAATTGCATTCTATAATGTAAAGTTATATGGTAATTCATAAAAAAATTAAACACAACAACAATTATGAACCACGTCGGGCATAGCTCAAGATAATTAGGGAGTGCAAACATTTATAAATATAATTTTGCTATTTGCAATTCTTATAATCGAATTATGTTAGCCTTCCAACAATGTCTAAAAGGTGTGGAACACAGGCCTCCCCTTACTGACTGATGACTGTCCATAACCCTCACGAAAGTTCAGGCGACCACAGATGTAGGAAATATTTTAGTAAATATATATCTGGTCACCCATCCGATGGCTAACCTTTGCAAAACTATCGAACTATAGCTTGGGAATACGTACCTTCCCCTATGTGTGGATTACTTCCAATAATTTACACGATTGCTTAGAGGACCACATAAATGACAACAAACTGACACGCACATTGGTCACCGTCAACTACACTAACCCCCGAATACAGAAACGCTATTCAAAGTTTGAGTCCCGCTTAACATTTAAGTATTGTCAAAATTGACGTTTTTCCATACAAATTCTGACAGGTAGTGTCCACTTAACTTTTTAAGCAGTCCCCTAAATTTGAGTAGCGTTTCTGTATTCGGGGGTAAGTATAGCGGACAATACCTATTGACCTCTTTCACTGTTCTATTAGTGAATTCACAAGGGTAACATAGTTTAATATTTGTTATGCATGACAGTAATTAGGTATTAAGTAGAATGTGTTACTTTTCTATCGTAGTAGGTTTTATCCTGGCAGGATGAATTGAGTTTGTAAATGAAAAATATTTATGTATTACCTACATGGGACCTAGCATAATTAACAAAACGTGGGTGTAAGATCACCTCTGCCTACCCCTTCTTGGATAAATGGGCGTGATTTTTGTTTAGGTATATGTAATATCCAGGAGCTTGATAGCGCGGTGGCTTGGCGCGTTCGGCCAGCAATGGGGTAAACTAAGCAATGTTTGCTAAGGCCAGCCATAGGATGGGTGACCACAATTTATTATCTCGAGTTCCGCCGTGCGTTAAGGCACGTTAAGCCGTTGGTCCCGGCTGCTTCTTAGTTAATACCCACCAACTCGCTCCACATACTCACTGGTCCAGTGTGGTGGGTTACGTTACGGCCAACGGCCCATTCTCCCTATATTGAATCCATATGGAAGGCCTGTGCCCCAGCAGTGAGGACATTAAAAAGGCTGGTGATGATGTTATATTTCCGGTCACCCATCCGATGGCTGACCTTTGCGAACTGCTTAAAATAGTATTTTATTGTTAAACCGATCTAACTGTAGCTTGAACATCATGCACTTCTGTTACGGTGTCTCCCAAAATACACCACCGGGGAATTAGCTAAATAACACCGAAGAGTGCTTATTTTGAGAAGCTGCGTTCTATCAATCACGCGGTAATTAGTCAGCTTCGATTCTACATCTGGAAAGATTTCCACTGGAATATCTGTCTGGGATTTTATTTATCTGTTTACTTTGTACGATACATACATATATAAATCACGTCTATATCCCCGATGGGGTAGGCAGATGTGAATTAAACACCCACTTTTCGCCAATTAACTTAGGTCCCATGTATTGGGTGGCGAGCCTATTGCCATCTATCGGGCAAATAAAATCGCAATATATTGCTAGGTGGTATAAGAGGAATTCTGCTGCCCTTTTCTTATCGCTTTCCATACCCTATGTCGCCTTGTACGACACCCACGGGAGACATGGGGGTGGTGACAATTGGATTCTGCTCTGCCGTCACCACGCACCACGTTGTACGGTGCCATGTTTAAATAATAAGAGAAATATTGTAATGTTTAATGCAATCTTCCAAATCAAAGTTAACGGTTAGACGTTGTTTGGCGAAACATTATCCAATCAAAATTAAATGTCATCTACGATATATTTTATCAAACAAACTACACTGGGATGCAAAACAATCGAGTCACCTAAAAATGTCGGATCTAGTTTTACCAAATAACAACAAAATCAAAACCTCCCAACCTAGACGCACCTCAAACCTTTTATTTATTTTTGCCATGGTAGTAAAAATAAAGACCCATGACTAGACGAACTTATGTTTGTATTTATGTTTTTGTTAGTGATCCGTTTTGTTTGCAACACAGTGTAGTGATAAAGTCGACAAACGTTTCTTGTGCAACATCCAGCAACACTTGACTTGTATGTATTTATACTTACATACATAAATCACGCCTATATCCCCGAAGGGGTAGGCAGAGGTGAACTAGCACCCACGTTTCGCCATTTATGTTAGGTCGCAGTACTTTGCTAGGTGGTAGGTATAAGAGGAATGCTGCTGCCCATTCCTCATCACTGATTTATCCTTAGTCGCCTTCTACGACACCCACGGGGGAGGTTTGGGGTGGTGACAATTGTATTCTACTCTGCCGTCACCACGCGGAACATTACTTTAATTATTATTTAAATGGAAACTCTCGTTTTACTGCACATTATCACTATAAATAAAGAGCGGTGACGTCATCACTTAAAATTTTGCCAATGCCACAGTGTAACTATTATCAAAAGCAGTACGGAAACGTTTTGATATAAATACCTAGAAAACCAAGACCAAGCGTTGTCAATACGTAAATAATAACAACAGGCACTGGAACGTACCACCCATACGCTAGGATTACAAAAAGCACCTTGAGGCAACTAATTGCTTTCAAACAGATATCACCCCAATTTATCCCCAAAAGGTTCGGCAGAGGTATATTAACACTTACGTTTCGCCAATTATAATTGGTCTCTTTTAATAGAGGGTGAGGCTATATCACATTTATATAATTTTAATGTTGAAATAAAAATCATAATAATGATCGTGAGACAAATTGATGAAGCTACCTTTTGAAGCGCCCAGGCGAATCATGAAATGGCGAAAAATGGCGAACTAAGATATACACTGTGGCCATACTTCCGTAGGGTTCCCGTACGGAGGGTGCGTTTATCAGGTTTGTTCATAGGAAATTGGAATCAGGGCAGGGCTGATATCGAAGAGAGTTTATCTCGTTATTTCAAGTAAAGGGGTCCCAAAACAGTTCACAAAACAAAAGCTTGGATTATTAAAGAGAGTTTTTTTTTCGAATTGCCGTGTGGCAGAGCAGAATACTATTGTCACCACCCCTATCTCTCCTCCGGGTATCTATTATATCTCCTACGGGTATCGTACAAGGCGACTAAGGGTAAAGACAGCGATAAGTAATGGGCAGCAGCATTCCTCTTATGCCACCTAGCAATATACTGCGATTTTATGTGCCCGATAGATGGCAATAGGCTCACCAACTATTACATGAGACCTAACTTAATTGGCGAAAACACGCAAAGCATAGAGTCGAATATAGGCTTAGCACGGGACGTGGACAAAATTTCTCTCCACCACTTGACAGTGTCTTGTCTCGGGATTTAGTGGGAGACTAAATGTCAAAATGTCATATTGGGGCTCTTAACTAGTCTTAAGATAGACTAGTTAAGAGCCCCAATATGACATTTTGACTGTGATTTTGGCGTAAAATGGCCAATTGTGGCGTTGTTGATCTCAGAAACAAAAATACATTGACAATTTTGACTTAGTGTTTTATATTTTACCCGAGGAGATTTTGTCCACGATGCGTGATTCGCGGGGAACAGCTTGAGGAGGCTAACAAAATTCATACCAAAGTACATAAATCTTCTTCCCAGTTTATCTGGGGTTGGCGCAGAATGTTTAGTTTACTCTTCCATTAATAGCAGTCAGACGTCATCGAGCCATCCAGTCCCTTTTGATTTAAAGCAAAACAATGTGAGGGAATTAGGGAAAAATAAAGTTTAAAACGATACCTATTAATAATTTATAAAACTATTAAAGCGTTTGCAATACAAGATCGTAGTGACATTTAATTGATTGACCATTGAGACCTCCCTACAGCATTATATGTGCACTCACCTCGTCTACTCCATGGGTCAACGTAAGATTAGCGTAAACATTTACCTACGCTAAGTAAGTCACCGTATCGCTAGATACTAAATATCAAAATGACGTGTTAGCAAGCTATACAAAACAATAGAATAATTATTATTCCTTTACGTCATGTTTCAGTTTGAATAAAAAAATTGGCAGACCAACCTGATATGCTTTGTAATTTAAAATGTTGAAAAACATTGCAGTCAACCTATCTATAATAATTTATTACTAAAGATTTTTTTTTCATTAATTAGTATAATGTTACATAACCTTACCCTACTTACCTAAAGTGTTTGAAGATTTTATTTTTATTGTTGTTATTGTTTAAACTATATCGTCAAAACGTACGCACATTACCTATAATAAATGTATAATTTAATAAGTGAGTAAGTAAGTATTTAATCGTCTGAAATTTAAAGTATAACGTGACTGAAAATATGAAAATTTTTGTATATTTTCCTATTTTATCATAGATATAAATTGATATATGTGTATTTTTTTATCCACACATAAATTAGTACTTTCTCAATTAGGTACCATAAAATGTAATTTTAAAATATAAATGTATACTGAGTATATTTAATATAGACATTTTAACAAAATGATTTAAATTAAATCACTTAAATTTGTGTGCATTTTCATATTTTTCCCATACATAAATATGTATACCAAGAAAGAGAGAAAAACCACTGAATATTATTTTCTAACTGAAAATGAAATCTATTAATAAAAGGAAATGAGGTTTTTTTAAATTAAGTTTTTTCAACTTTTTTCATATTTTTCTTAATTATTTATATTTATTAATTTTTACTTACATACAATATTTAATTAAGGGCAGATCGCTTCACCCGAACCGTGTGCAAAGTAGGCCCACGACTCAAGGGGACGACCTGTGCCCTTTCAAAAATACGGTCGCCCTAAATGGACATTGCCAAGAGTTACCAAGGCCCAATAATTTCCTTACTCAATAGATTGAGGCACGAATTCTCAATGTTCCCGCTTGGTGTAGTTAGTTCGCGGAGACACAAACGAGAGCGCGATTCAGGGGACACCCAGCGCCATCTATTGACAAGTTTTGTAACTATGGTTTTAATTCTCGTAGCATCCTGTGAACTGTTGCTACTGTAAAATTATGGATAACGGCATAATAAAAACTGAAAATATTAATAATATCATGAAGTATTATTTTAATATTCGTGTGATCGTTTAAGTTTAGACTTATTTCAAAGTATTTAGAGTACAATGAAAGCGGTCATAGGTGTAAAATTATAGCAAAATGGTAAATAGTTATTAATTAATATATATGTTACCGGCAATGTGTATAATTCAGGTATTGTATACAATCCCTGGGGCGTCCAGGCAATGTCTGAAATATCATGAATATCATTGTCCATTTCATACTTTACCTAGGTATTGTATACAATTCCTAGGGATTGTATAGAATACCTGCTGGTTCACCGGTAATGTGTAAAATAAATAAATCTTAAGACTAAACTAATGTTAGGTAAGCCGGTTAATATCAATAAATCTTAACAGACTTACTTATCAAATAGCGGACAAATAAAACATGTTGTATTGAAATAAACTTTATTATCAACTTTAAAATCACAAAAAAATAACAGGAAACTTAAAATTCTTCTTGTTTGTAACATAACATTACAAAGTATCTTTTAACATAATATAAGTAATTTTGTAATTAAATAAATAAATAAATAAATATTTTTTACACTCACACCTATCATCTAGCCCAAAGTAAGTAGCCTAAGCACTTGTGTTATGGATACTAGATGACGGACATATTTTTAATATAATGATGTATATAAATGTTGAAAATATACTACATAAACATTTACACAACCATGACTCGGGAACAAACATTTGTGGTCATCACAAAGTTTGCCCCTACCAGGATTCGAACCCGGGACCTCTTGGTCAATACCCAGCGATCTGAGCATTCGACCAAGGCGGCCGTCAAATTGAAATTGAACTTCACAAACAAAACAATTCTCTTTATAACAAAAAGTAGGTCTAATAGGCATTCACAATTTTAAGTAAAAGTAGGTTTTATTTATTCTTACACGACAAACTATTATGGCACTTTGAAGAGCACAGAGCCTTACTTTTGACACAGGAACACTTTTTAGAGTCACAGTTATTTTTGCAGCTACATTTCACAAAGCCCTGTCCTGTCCGTCGAAATGAGTTTGTTAATAAGTTGGTTAGGTTAGGTTTGTACATGAACCAACGAACAGCACGAGGCGAGCGAGCGAAGCGAGCGTGCCGCGGCGGCGGCCGGCGAGTGCCAGTAACTTGTGCTTTTACAGAAAAGTTTACAAGTTATGGTTAATTTTTATTCGTATTTTGTTTTATTAAACACAATTTCCTTCGGGTGTACCGACATTAACTAAGCGAACTTACTTTGATCGCGCCGCCTTGGCGCCGTGCCGTCTCTTGTCAAAGGATTTAATTTTATTTGCAAAGGATACCCGCGGCCGGCGTACACTCGCGAGTGAACGGTCATGCTAAAACGATTCACTTCCATTAATGCTTGAAATGGCGCCTCTAGGAAGGGTGTCAGGGTTCTATGAAGCTTACCGTACTTATTTGTTTGTAATAACCACAATTGCGTTCGAGTGTTACATTACCTGCTGCAAGTTTGGCATTGTATAGAATACCTAGGTAAAGTGTAAAATAAATTCTATTTCATACTTTACCTGCCCGTTTTAGGTATTCTATACATTGCCTAGGTATTGTATACAATACCGGATTATACACATTGCCGGTAACATATATAATACGAATAAATAATTAAAATATAGTTTTTCGTGCCCTGGTGAATTCCTTAATAAATAAATAAGTTATTAAAAAACAAATATTGAATAAATATGTAGAGCATTTATAATGAAAGGTGAGTGCTAGTGTATATTGATTCTTCATTAACATAATATAGGTAGGCAGAGTTCCTAATTTCTAGGTCTTTAAATAAAACCTTTGAAATCATTCTTATACAGAGACAGTATGGAGAGTTTTGTTGTATTTAGCAGTTGTCTCTATTTTTTGGAAAAAAGTTTATTCCTAACTTGGTGTTCTATTTTAAATTCCTTTAATTTTTACGAAAATTATATTTCCGCGTAAAATGGGATGATAACTTTTGTAATAATTTATTTATTTTGCTGAGCTAAAATACAATAAATATTTTAGTATGATATAGGTAGTGTAGGTACATTATTAATCAATTACATGCATCACTCTCATTTAATCATTTCAAAGGCGTGTCACTGTTAACTCGAAATAAAAACAATTAAAAAATTTTCGGGTAAATGAAACATAATTATTATCTTCTATGTTTCCTTGAAATGTGTTTCAATAAAATTGTTATATTATATCTGGTAAAAAATGGCCTGCCTCTTAATTTTAATTAATTAAGCATTCATTTCTGAGGAAGATGAAATGAAAATCTTCATTTTTCTCTCATTACTTCAGGAAGTTAGGCCAGTTGTTTGTCTTTTCTTTGCTACAAATAAATACGCATTTTGCATATTACTATACAGTAACACGTTATTGGGGTGGGATGCACAGGAAGGGTTTGTGGGACTTACATATTCGTTAGCACATTAGTTTAGTCACAGAAAAATATATAATCTAAAGTATATAACCAATCCAGGAAGCAATCATGTCGTTTCTCATAAATGGAGGTTTACTGCAGTAGAGCCAAAAAGCAAATAAAATAATCCATTATCTCTTTAACCCATATAGAAGATAAAAAACAAAGGACTGCCAGAAAGCCTAAAATTTTCTTAATATGATAGAGAATGTGATTTTTACGCGCCTTAGCACCAACTTGGCTACTGTGCACTTAAATATTCAAAGGGCACCTTGGCCTTTGAATGTAATTCAGTTTAGTAAAATCGTTATTTCAACGTTGACGGTTGATATATTGTTTATCATACAGTGGTTCACTTGCTGACGATAAAACCAGGTAGAACAGAAAAAGCCAAACTGGACCATCTCACCACGACACAAGTAAACCAAGCCAACATAGTAATGTGTGAGTGAGGATTGTCAGGTCAGACAGATCAGACCCCATAATTACTTAGCAGAGTTAATGCCTACCACCGTCGCATCGTTCAAAACTGTGTGTTATTCACTTCACTTCAGTTGCACGCGCATGGAAGCTAAATGCAAACGCATTTAGGATATTACGGCAGGTGTACTGTAAGCAGTGAGATAGTGTTGACATTTTTAGCGGAAGGCCAGGTAACCACCGCAGTACCGTAGACGGATACTAAATATTGTTTGAATGCAGCAGAAATATTTATACTGCGGTGTGGTGAAGACAAAGAAGAATACAATTGTCTAGCCACATCCTCTCTCGTGGGTGTCGTGCAAGGTGACTAACTGCCGCACTCAGACGTCAATTAACAATAATGAGTACTTAATGCAAATAAGTGATAATTCAAAACAAGTCGCTATTCTTGCCGGTTCTAGATTTGAATAAAAATTTTTGGCACTAGTACTCATTAAAGTTAATTGTCGTCTCTGAAAGCGGCATTTAAAGTTGTAAGTTGTAATATTACCAGGAATGCGCAGCGTTCCTGGTGCTCCATCTAGCTAATTACTGCGATCAAAGTACCCGGTGAATGGTAATAGGCTTGCCCCTGTTGCATGAGACCTGAAATGCGCTGGCGAAACGCGGGTGTTTAAACGCCTCGCCTACCCCTTAGAGGAGTTCTTTTTCGCTATCCGACCAGAAAGCTAAATATCATAGAATGTCAAAACTCCATAGAATAAAATACATTAAAATAAAACGAGACATTATATTTCTTTCAAACCATTCTATATTCAATATTGTCTTTGTATAATATCGCATATTAATATTAAAATATTGGTATATTAATAACATTCAATTTCGCAAACCCAGTCCTAACTACTTATTTTCCAATCCATTTTCAACTTTGAGATCATAATTGTTATAACAAAAAATAATAGCGTCTCAACTTGGCAACTGTAATTAAGTTACTTTTCCAACTTAGGGACAAGTTGTTGCAACTTAAATTTGTAAGTTTCACCGCTAACTCGAAACTCTGTGTTAAGGCGGTTTCAGCATTTACGTATCGATCGTGAAAGTTAAGCAATATTGGCTGTGGTTTAAATTCATCGAGTTACAGAAGTTATGGTTTTTATCAAAGATAGATAATACAATTTATTTGCTGGGTGCAGTGTGATTTGGTGGAGGTGCCTATAAGAAACAAATATAAATTTTTAAATTAGTGTTTTTATTAAAGAGTTAATAAATATTTTTTATTAAATACAATGTCTGTAATTTCTCTGTCGTTTACGACGGAGGTTAGGGCGCGTGTAGTTCGGGCGAATATGTCGATTGTGAAATGCATGCGTGCATGCGTGCATGCGATGCTTGCATGGTGATTACGCGGGATCTTCGCCGGTGGTGTTATTCTGTAAGCCTAGATTGCTGTTCTGGCATCCTTTAATTAGAAGCCCCATCACATCATCACCAGCTCTTCAATGTCCCTACTGCTGGGACATAGACCTTCCCTATAGATGGAAAAATATAGAGATAATCTGATTGGAGGGTATGAATGACTGCAGATGCAGTCGAAACCAAAGGCTTAACGTGCCTTTCGAAGCACGGAGGAACTCCAGAAAATATGTTTATACCTTAGCGAACGTTGCTTAGTTTTCCCAAACGCAGGCTAATTGCTCAAGTCACTGGGCTATCGAGCTCTTTGATAGCGTTAAGCCCAAAAAGTACTAAAAACACGGGAAACGTTCGAACCAAATGACGTAGTTTTAGTAAAATAAATATGGTCTAGATAAATATTTGGTGATTCGGGTAGCATAGGCATTTTAACGTAAAAGGCCAAGAAATATGGTTTAGTGGCTTTTATGTGGAGAAACCTTTAAATTATGAGTCAGTTAACTGCCTGGAACGTCCTCATAACTCTGGAACTATCAGTGATAAAGGAATAGCTCTCAGATAGAAAGATAGATAACTTTAATTGCCCAATTGAGGGGTCATGGCTTACCAGTTAAAGGACGACAGAGTAGTCTACTCATTGAGAACGGTTACAAAGTATAAACACTAAACAGACGGATAGACTAAACTTAAAGCAATAGCAATCGGACATAGCAAATTACAGAATAACCCGCAGAAAATAAAAATAAAGTCAATGTCAAAACTATGATTACAATACACTTATGAATAAACTTATCAAGACGCTAGTCATCGAAAACCTGTGTCTTAAAGGGAGGATGGAGGAGTGCGCAACATGCCTCAATCTATAATGTCAGGGGTCCAAAACCAGCTCCCGACACGATCCGCAAACGAAGTGCTGACCCCGATGCATTCAATACCAAAGTTGACGCGTCAGAGCCCCACACCACGCTAGCAAAACGGCATGCAAGCAGGCTGTAGCGAAACCCATCATTGTCAACGAGTTATGACATTGCAGGTATATTGTGATTCATCCACCAGATAGAATTCCACAACTCGCCAATCACACAAACCGAAATATACCCCAATCCGAGATCTAGACGCACCCACCAACTTCGACCCTCTCGCCACAGAACCGGCTGACAAAATCTGGAATCATTTAATTTAGACTGCAATTATTGCTGGGTGAATAACGTAATAATTACGGGCAGTGGTTGTGAGCGTTTCGGTCCAGGTGAGGCACAGTCATTAACTTAGCTCTAATTAACTGCCGACTGCTCGCTATGGGCGGGCCACTAAAACAGCGATTAACCAATAAGCATAATCAGACTCACTCTCTCGCATGGTGTGCCTATGGACCGCGATTCACCGATGACTTGAATGACATACATTCATGTCATAGTGAACATCAGAATTACGGCCTGTTTCACAATGGATGGGTAGTTCTGGATAGCTTACTTGGCAGATCATTTGATAGTTATAATATGAAAATTAAGTCAATTGAACTGCCAAGTACGCTATTCAGAACTTGCTCGTCGATTGTGAAACAGGCGCTAAAAATATGTAATAATTCATTCATGGATCTGGACCTATCTGCCAAGGAAGTCTAGCTACTAGACAGATCTGAAGATATTCAACTACGATCGATTACAGCTACGATTGGATCCGCAATGAATATCTCCAATCTATATTATCTGTCGTGTGGTGACAGCAGAGCAGAACCCAACTGTCACCTCCGCCCCCCAATCCGTCCCTCAGGTGTCGTAGTGCCTTGTAAAGACAGCGACGAGTAATGGGCAGCGGCGTTATCTTATACCACCTAGCAATATACTGCGGTTTACGAGTACGTTAGATGGCAAATGGCTCCCCCTCTATTAAGTACAAATAACTAGCGAAACGTGGGTGTTTATTCACCTCTGCCTGACCCTTCGGGGATAAATAGGCATGATTTGTGTATGTATGTATGTAATGTTAACTCACCCCATTATCTCCGATCCAAGTCGGTTCCTATGCACTATGTCCTGAACCAAGAGAGAATCGCTCGCTCAATGGCCACAAAACCCTACTGCGGACTTAATTCAAACGAACACTGAACCCGGGATTTGGCACAAAATTACATATTTTCGTCTACGAAATGTCGCTTGCGCAAATTCTTGTGGCGGCGACGGAATTATTTAAATAACTGTCTCCTGGACTGCGCCCTTAAAAACTTGCAGCTCGCCAGAATACCTTTTTGATGAAGGCATTTGAATAATTTTGTGATGTACACACTGTGTCTGCTACAATCAAGGGTTACTTTTATTATACAATGACCCTTGCAATATAGGTAAAAACGGGAATTAACACGATTAAGTAGGTATTTACCTCTTTTAATGCCTGACGTTTCGACCGGGTTGCACCGGCCGTGGGCACAGGCGGACTGAAAGGTAAATACCTACTTAATAGTGTTCATTCCCGTTTTTACCTATATTGATCATGCAAGAAAAGTGAAAAGGTGATTAATGATCCTTGCAGTGTAGCTCAAAGTAAGCTGTAAGTACGTATAGTATGTATAGTATAGTATAGTATATTAAGTACTTAAAAGTGCCAATAATCCTATCTGTGCCCAAAGAGGGCTGGTTTCGTGCAGGCAGCCATCTGTAAAACTAAGCCAAACCTTAAGCAGTATGCATTGGACTGTTGTCATTTGAATCACAGTATACCACAGGTCTACCGTCGTGTGCTACGGAAACGTATGCCATTTTAAAACGGTTTTTTTAAAACACTTACGTGTTTTTTTTATTGTAGACAGGGAAGCTGATGGTAAGTGAAAATAAAGGCCGATGATGGAATCGGCCTCCACATAGAACACTCAACCACAGAAGGGCTGGCAATACATACATAAATCACGCCTATATCCCCGAAGGGGTAGGCAGAGGTGAACTAGCACCCACGTTTCGCCAATTATGTTAGGTCCCATGTAATAGGTGGCGGGCCTATTGCCATTTATCGGGCACAAAAGTCGCAGTACATTACTAGGTGGTATAAGAGGAACCCTGCTGCCCATGCCTCATCACTGATTTATCCTTAGTCGCCTTGTACGTCACCCACGGGAGAGATTTGGGGTGGTGACAATTGTATTCTACTCAGCCGTCACCACACGGCCGTATGTAAACAATAATGTTGTTAACATTATTAATATGGCGACAGATTTTGATGATATGGTGGTAGTTAGCTGCTGGACAGACATGGAAAAATTGCTATCTCCACATCAACCAAAAATGAGAACATAGGCCATAATAAATTCTGTTCTTCGTAAGTTAAAGAACTTAGACTTAAGCAACGCAGCGCAACCCGTTGGCAACTGCCGCAAAGCCCTAATCAAACGCCCACATAAAGGATAGGCCAATTAAAACTTCGACGGTTCCGGGTTCGATTCGCGGCGGGCCGTATTGAGATATATGGGGACCCGATCTTGTTTGGGCATAACTTTGGCTGTTCGTTGGATTTACAACAAAATAGTTGTAACAACTTCATAATTGTGACACATTGGTGGTATTCTGTAATCGAATGTGCTAGGTAAGCTCAAAAATATGAGTGATCAGCAGCTCCCTGCCGTCCTGATTGTAAAGAAAATTAAATGTAAAAAATATATATCTTCTCTAGATCTTTGAGAAGAAATGTCCTTTCTAGGATTTATATGAGGCGCTGAGTAAAAAATGATTCATTATATTTTTAATTTCTACTTTAACCATTTGAAATAAAAACTTTGTACACCGTGTCGACTCAAATTACCTAAACGGGAGAAATTACATTGCGCTTTTAAAATTCCCGACCCGGCCCGACGACTACCTAGATCGTACATAAGTATACATACACAAGTCATGGCCGTGTGGTGACGGCAGAGTAGAATACAATTGTCACCACCCCAAACCTCTCCCGTGGGTGTCGTACAAGGCGACTAAGGATAAATCAGTGATGAGGAATGGGCAGCAGCATTCCTCTTATACCTACCACCTAGCAAAATACTGCGACTTTTGTGCCCAATAAATGGCAATAGGCTCGCCACCTATTACATGGGACCTAGTCTAATTGGCGAAACGTGGGTGCTAGTTCACTTCTGCCTACCCCTTCGGGGATATTGGCGTGAATTATGTATGTATGTACACAAGTCACGCATATTTATCTCCGAAGGGGTAGGCAGAAGTGCATCAACACCTACATTTCGCAAATCACTTTAAGTCCCAAGTGCGTGCCTATATTGTCTAAATCGCAGTTTATTGCTAGGTGGTACAATAAGGACGCTGCTGCCCATCCCTCAGCACTTACCTTAGTCATAGAATAGAATAGAATATTCTTTATTGTACATTAACAAAATCATACATCAATAAAAACATCATATAAATATAAATGCACAATGGGCGGTCTTATCGCTATGAGAGCGATCTCTTCCAGACAACCCTTAGAAGGACAAGAGAGACATGGTAATAATAAAACTAAATATGGTATATAAAATATATCTACTTACATTTATAATATATATTTGCAATATCTACTATACCTACATATAATATTTTGTATAAACATACACATGTACATAAATAATTTATAATAAATACTAGATATTCTACATATAATATCATAATACTATTTTACATATATGGTATATAATATCTACATACATACTATATTTTGGATACGTGGCAAAACAAATCACATTGCAAGATAGTGTTCTTTCACTCTGCTTATGAATACGGTCATCTTGTTTGTATTTCTGGATAAATGGTGGTTGGTGACGATTGTATTCTGTTATGCTCTCCGCCATTTATTATGTCATAGATAAAACAATTTAGTGACAGTTATTGCAATGTATATTCCTACTTGACACCATCCAAGAAGCAATTTTTATCGATAATAGCCACATTTGCTTGCAGCCCCTACGTTTGCAGTTTGACATTAAAGAATCGCGGTTCTAATATTGATATGCGAATTGCGACTTTATGACGCGTGTCTGTGCAGGAATGCGGTCCATTGATGCACTACTGTTGTAATGATGCCATTGCGAAGAGGAAATGAGTCCTTTATCATGAGCACGAACCATTGGTGCGTGTACGATTGCCATAAACCGTATAAGTGTATCATTATGCCTAACAGTAGCTTAGGCTTGGGTCTGTTTATGATATTGTCTGCCACAATATGGACCCGGCACGGTGAATCCATGGAGGTACTGTAACTGACATAATAAATTAGTTTATTTAAAAATATACATCGCAAATGTTCCCTATTACTTGTTACCTAACATAATTGGTGACCCCTTCGATGATAATTCCGTGTGATATATGTATGTATGTAAAAAAAATTCTTGAAAGCTTGTATATTGGACATTTAAACATTTTAGATCGTATGTTTTTATTATTTTTATTTTATTCTGTTTTTGACGTACTACTATAATATTTTATTTATTGAATTTATGATGAAAACGGTTTCAGCGGAGGACCAGCGCCAGTCGCGAGGCTGTCTAATTATGCTAAGGGACCGTTTGAGTAAAATTATTAGCATTTTTGATATTTTTGTTTTTATTATTATTATTTTGTCCCTATATAAATAAATGTTTCTTTCTTTCGGTTTATTAAATACTTCTAGGCAGACCATGACAATCAGTGTCCCGGCGGACGACTTACAGACGGTGGGACAAAGGTGTAGGTAGATCGGTCCTCTCCAATCACAATCCGCATCTTTCTTTTGACCACTTATAAAACAAAACAAATAATGAATTATAAATCCTGTTTTGCGGGAAAGTAATTAAAATGCATAATTCGAGTCGAAAAAGCAATTGCGAGAGCTTAATTCATCGGCAATACGGTGAGATGTTAAATTAGCGGCGGCCGGAGGAGTTTTTTAACTAATCCCTTGTCAAGCAGCGGATAATTGCGTGTCTCTCTGTGGCCGGGAACAATTTGTATGCACAGCTCATCGTTCGTGCGGAATTAACTCTTGCGCTTAATGAATTTTAAAGTTAATTTCCCCTGAAGGTGGCGCGAACGGGCATGAAAACGGTGGTTTCCAAATTGTTTGTGTAAATAAAGAAATAGGGGTGGGAATCGTATCGATTTCGCGGATTCTCATCGGTGCAGAATTCAAAATGCATCTCGACCGTAGACATCTCTCCCAGCTGTATTATTTTTCAGGCATTACCGATAATAAAATATGAATGCTGATAACAACTAAAAAGAAACAAGCTGGTTATTAGGTAGGTAATCGAGTTACCTTGCTTATTTTTAGTAACCGTATGGGAGACTACACTGGACCTGCGTTATATAATATGTTTGCTTCGGCGAGGTTGTTGCTATTCACCGTAAACTTTGATCGCGATAATCTGCTAGATGGTGCACCGGTTGCTGTCCATATCCCATTATATTATATCTCTTGGTCACCTCGCCCTCGTACCAATGGTGGTGACAATTGTATTCTTCTATGCCGTCACTACACGGCACCCCTTGTGCCCAATTCCTAACAGCCATAATTCTACTTTACCCCCACTTCCACTGCCATTCAACCCGATAACCGACCGTGATGGCGAAACGAAAAAGTAAGAGCGGCAAATAAAAAAAATTAATTAAATTCGCCAGCTGATTGAAGCGAGCTCCCTTTACAGCCTGAGGCGTAAAACGGGCGGAACGAGAAAAATATAAGGGTGCTCGCTCACGGCGACTTTTTGTAGCCGCTGTCGCGCGTATCGTCAACACGCGAAAGCATCGCTACTAATGCGCATTAGGAAGCGCTACAGCATCGCGACTGTATCGATGCAAACGCGCGACCGTGATCGGGGTGAGAACGGGGGGAGGGTGGCGTGTAAGTGAGAACTAAGCACGACGGAATCTCGACAGTATCGCGACTGAATCATGGTTACGTGGGCGAGGGCACACCGTTATTAGGGACCGCGTCGCGAGTGTATCGCGACTGTATCGATTCGAACGCGCGACAACATCGCTACAAAAAGTCGTTGTGGGCGAGCGCCCTAAAGGCGCATGTAAACAAGATATCGCATATTGAGATTGGTAATTTTTCTTCATTTTTACGGGATACAAGTTGGCTGGCGGTCCATGAGGAAATTTTCTAGGCTCACACGAGCGTTCTCTTTGCATATTTTATCATATTAACACGCGCGGTGTTTTGGAGGCTGTAATTTTAAAATTTCGCGCGGGGAACTAAAGATGCCGTGTAGGAGATTTTGACCAGTGAACAGGCGTCCTAGTTAAGTGGTAAACGATACAAAGTTACCATCGAACAAATGTACATTTTTTACAACTACTCACACTCGGCCGCTCGGGCTCGGGTGTCGTACAAGTACTCCCTTTTCCCTTTTGTTATTTTATCATACATTATCCCTATTTTTATAAAGAATAAACGAAGTCGCCTTAAAATTCGTGTTACACAACGGAGCTTTAAAGAATGGCTTTTGCTAATCTCAATCCCAAACATTCGCATTTGCATTGTGTAAAATACTATGCCATGGGCAACGCCTACCAAAGCTTACTCGTTCATATACATAATCAGACTAATTTGCAAACGGTACATAGCAAGTCGGGTAATTTAAAAAAAAGGGAAACAAATATAGGCTTTTTTCACAGAGCCGGATTAAGGTTCTCTTTTATGTTATTTCAGGAATTGATCCGATGAGGGAGCGTATCTCTAATCTAATTAGACTAACTAAAGCAATCTAATTAATACTAGGTTTATTAAATTTTGCTCTAATGTGCCGAGTAATGACTGCAGAACCGAATGCAGTTGTCACCGCCCCTCGGGCTCGGGTGTCGTACAAGGCGACTAAGGGTTAAAACAAAGATGAGGAATGGGCAGCAGCGTTCCTTTGGCACCATCTAACAATATACTGCGATTTAGTGACAGATATATGGCTACAGACAAACTATAGACGCCCATTTGGAAAAAGGCTAACGGTTCCGCCTCATTGTATATAGGCATTTCAAAATGGCCTCTCAAACTCCTCTCCTCATTCAGAGCAATAGAGGCTCTTTAATCGTCACCGGATAACTTCAGCTCGCGGTGTCTGCGTCTGGAGGACCACTTAAAAGGCTTTTATGCGAGGCTGAGGCTGCCGCGGCCCGACTGTCGGATTTCGGAATGCATATTGACTTTTGAGACAAGGCGGCGGAAGCGCGAACACTCGAACAAGCGCCACTCCAGCACACTTCATCGGCTTTACATACATCTATAAATCACGCCTAATTATCCCCAAAGGGGTATATAGAGCTGACGCTTCGCCAGTGCCGTGTGGTTACGGCAGAGTAGAAATCAATTGTCACCACCCCAAATTACTCCCGTGGGTGTCGTTGTAAGGTGACTAAGGATAAATCAGTGATGAGGAATGGGTAGCAGCGTTCCTCTTACACCACCTAGCAATGTACTGAGACTTATGTGCCCGATAAATGGCAATAGGCTCGCCACCTATTACATGGGACCTTACTTCATTGGCGAAACGTGGGTGCTAGTTCACGACTGCCTACTTAGATGTATGGTATAAATAAATGGAACGCTACATTCCTCATTGGGTTAGTGACTAAAATTCTATTATCTCTGTGCTTCGGAGACCCACCAATGGGCGTGATATGCTGGCCCAATTTCCTTATATTTTTCCATCTTTATGGAAGGCCTGTGGCACAGCAGTTGGGACATTAAACGCCTAGTGACGACGACATTGTTTTTTATTTATTTTTTATTGTAGAACCCGAATAGTATGCCTTTTCCATGCGAATCTAACTTCTGATATTGCAACGAATTGCCTTCACGCGACCATCAGGTGTCCAAATGCGATCCATCTGACAAACCAGTGACGGACTGAGGGATTTTTATTCCTCTTTTTTTAAGGGACTTTTGTTTATATTATGCTACATGCCAGTCCCAGAGGAGAATTCCAGAATGTATTTGCCTCCAGTGTAAATCTATGAGGCATATAACAGCCAGCTTTAATAGAGGTGAATATATTAGTGCATCACCTACATAGGATTCAATGCTCCTTGACAAATACTTGCACAGCTGTTGACTATATCAATGCTCTCTCAGGGAAACAGTTTACATTAGATATCGACTCGCAACTAAGCAAGTCGATTTGCAATCGATCGAAGCAATTATGCAGGACATGGTGGACTTTCCCGACAGCGGCCGTGGGTTGCACACATTTAGTAAAATTGAATCTAATTGGCGTATATTTAGGTGTTTAGTCATTGTTATTATTTGGAAGACGTGGATGTTAATTGACCTGCCTACCCCTTTGGGGATAAATGGGCGCGATTAGGATGTAGGCGCTGGTGATGTAGGTGCACATGCTGCGACTAATGTGCCCAGTAGGCAACTGAAAAACAATCTAAATCCCTTAAAATAATCTTGTCAGCCTCGCGTTGTCCCTCGATGCGTCCCTGCACAGATGCATAAAACTGAATTGGCAATATTTATCCTGGACACGGGGGAAATGCACGTAATGCAACGCCTAAATAAAGGGGCTTCACAATTTATTGTATCGTAAAAGTGGCGGAGGTCCCTTGATTTAACCGATACGTCCCCTGCAGGAGCAACTTGAAAATGAAAGGTAGGATGAAAGGAGACGAAATTTACTTTGAACACTAGTAACTTAACTTATACTTAATCTTTCATGGTTGTGGATGAGGAGATGATGAGTCACAGAGGAGAGTGGAGAAAGAGGACATCATGCACGGAGGAACTCTATATAATATATTTTTGGTCACCCATCCAATGACAGGCTTAGCGAACATTGCTTAGTTCAAGTCAGAAAAAATATTGTTCTGATGCGGAAATCGAACCCGCTTGTTACTCAGCCAACCACTGTATAACATTTATAATTAATTATAATTTTGAAATAAAGATAGCTAATAATATCAGAGTGACCGAAAATAAGTCATGATAAATTATTACATTTGCCGTGTGGTGACGGTAGAGTAGAATACAATTGTCACCACCCCAAATCTCTCCCGTGGGTGTCGTACAAGGCGACTAAGGATAATTCAATTATGAGGAATGGGCAGCAGCGTTCCTCTTATACCACCTAGCAATAGCAATGTACTGCGACTTTTGTGCCCGATAAATGGCAATAGGCTCGCCACCCATTACATGGGACCTAACATAATTGGCGAAACGTGGGTGCTAGTTCACCTCTGCCTACCCCTTCGGGGATATAGGCGTGATTTATGTATGTATGTATGTGTATGTAAATTATTACAAAATGTAATAGAGTGGAAACCGCCTCCATGGTATAGCGGAATTAAGATCCAGAGGACCCGGTTTCGATCCCCAGGGGGGTACAAACGTGTGCTCGGTTTGGTTGGTGGTAGGACTTCCTTGAAGTTCGCCTGGCTAGCTACCACCATCTTATGAAAATTTGCCGCCGTAATAATAATGGTAACAGCATTATTGTGTTCCGACAATGTATGATAAGATAGCCGTACCCTCTGTGGTTGAAGTTCTTAGGCCCTTATCATCACTTACCATCAGGTGAGATGAAGGGCTGTCTAACATAAAAAAACCTGATACGCTGTTCACTGTACAACCAAATCGTAGGAAAAACCTAAAGCACTATATAGTTATGGAACTACTATGGTGGCTCTGCGTTACACGAATAGAAGTCATCAAGACATAATGCACTCCCTTTTCCCTTTTTATTTTATCATACATTACCCCTATTTTTACAAAGAATAAACGAAGTCGCTTTAAAATTCATGTTACACAACGGAGCTTTAAAGAATGGCTTTTGCTAATCTCAATCCCGAACATTCGCATTTGCATTGTGTAAAATACTATGCCATGGGCAACGCCTACCAAAGCTTACTCGTTCATATACATAATCAGACTAATTTGCAAACGGTACATAGCAAGTCGGGTAATTTAAAAAAAAGGGAAACAAATATAGGTTTTTTTCACAGAGCCGGATTAAGGTTCTCTTTTATGTTATTTCAGGAATTGATCCGATGAGGGAGCGTATCTCTAATCTAATTAAACTAACTAGAGAAATCTAATTAATACTAGGTTTATTAAAATTTTGCTCTTATGTGCCGCGTGGTGACGGCAGAGCCGAATACAGTTGTCACCACCCCCAATCTCTCCCGCGTCTGTCGTACGGTATAAGACGACTTAGGCTAAGAATGCGATGAGTAATGAGCAACAACGTTTCTCACCACCTAGCACTATACTGGCGATGAACGTGCTCTATAGATGGCAATAGACTCGCCACCCACGTTAATTCACCTCTGCCTACACCTTCGGGGATAATTGGGCGTGATTTATGTGCGTATTAATAACATGAATAGAAGTGAATTATTAGGTTAGTACCAGATAAAATTATGCCTAAAAAGAGATCAGAAACCGTATTGGGGGTTGGAGCAAATTGTGGAAATGCAAGTCTTCTGGCTTATGCAGCTGTAACGTGGTAATGCGGAAAGGAATGCCATAGCTTCAGCGTAAAAAATGCTCTTTTTCGCTAGCATTTCTTCTTCCCAGTCAAATGTACGCTAGGAACCACCGTCCAACTCTGAACAATGTTAATATTTAGGTAATATTATGTATATCGATTATCTTTTGTTTGGTTAGTCCTCTGTATTCAGGGCTCCGTACCCAAAGGGTAAAACGGACCCCCATTACTAATTTTGCTTGAGATTATAACAGGTACCTACTTAATAATGTACCTTTTTAGCCCTGAATGCTGTCCTGTTTCTTTATTTGCATTTGACAATTTTTTCCACGACTCTTGAATTAATGGTCTCTCTGTAGTATAATTGAGCGTGAAATATACAATTTCAACGATATCCAAATTCACAGCAAAAGGGAAAAGTGTTTTCAGGAAAGCATTACTACTTACGGTACCAACTGTTGTTAGCGTACTTCGTGATTTTAATCTCGATAATGCAGTATAGTGCGCTTGGCCTGCTATTACGTTAACTAAGCAATGTTCACTGAGGCGGGTCATTGAAAGGGTGACCAAAAATATATTATCTAGAGTTCCTAGATGCTACCGAAGGCATGTTAAGCCCACTGAACTGCACTGGGCCAGCATGGTAGCCCAGCCTCATTTTTGCATCCAATGGGAAGGCCTGCGCCCCACAGTACAGCTCAGAACATTGCTGAGCACGCTAAGCTAGTGCTCTATCGAGCCCATCCGTATACTCATCCTTTCATGCCCATTCTTGTTATTTTTCTTTTCATCCTCTTAACATTCAAACCTCTGCTAAACACACGTCTTCTTTGCCGCCGGATCGGATTCGATTTCGGATCGCCGTCGGATAAAAGAATCATAATGCAATGCTATCGAAAATTATTAAAATCCGCCATAACCGGTCCACAGAACGTATTATTGTCCAAAATGGCGACCGTAATTCGATCCGCCATATTGCAACATGCCGCATGAGCGCGTCACACACACCGCGCTGCATTTGACGGATGCACGTCGTAATTTAGGGTAACACTGCCGCTTCTGCATGGAATGGTCTCTTGTGTCCGCGTACTAGAGTGTCATTGGATACTTAGTCATATTGTTTACAACGCGCCTATGAAATGGGTTTGTTCAGTGTCGATAGCTGGAAATTGAACGATTGATATATTGATATAGGATTGTTCCGTATGTTGCAAATAGCGAATTCTGGTCTTAATGGTATGACACTGACTGATTGATAGTTGGTCCGACAAATATTAGTTCAGTAAAATGTGTGTAACATACATGAATACATGCATTCATAAAACACGCGTAAATATCTCGTAGGCAGATATGTAACATCACCCACGTTTCACCAACTATTTTCAGTCCCATGAAATAGGGGGCGAACCTATTGCAATACATCGGGCACCTAAATCGCAGTATATTGCTAGATGGTACAACAGTAACGCTGGTGCCAATTCCTATCCTCATCACTAAAGGTTAAAAACATTTAGGCGCTTGTACGACACCTGCCGCAGAGGATTGGAGTGGTGAAAACCATCTATATTAGTAATGTTTTAACTAAACAATTATGTATCTTATTTCTATGTGTGTAATTCTAGTCAGTCAATAAATTAACGTTATACCTATCACACTGTTGTCGGATTTATCCTTGGCTATACCCTGGAAAGTCTCAGTATAACAATTGTTAATTCTGGACAGTTTGTAAACGCTGAGACGCGATTAATAAATGGTCGTCATTTCGGTCTGAATGTAAAGTAGGATATGGGAAAGCATGAATAATACGCAGAAAACAGGCTAAAATATTCTTGGCTAAAATGGAACCCGTGATATCTATTGGACGAGCTTACAGAATGGCTTATTGTTATGTTGCTTTGGGCTCTAACAACCTGTGTGAGTGTGAGCGATGTGCCTAAGCTGCCCCAATAGGGTTGTCACAAAAGAAAAAATATTAATCCTCAGTCGAATTTTAATAGAATATGTCATCAAAGTTATACCGAAGAGATTATAACTGGTCTTAAGCATAATTTAAAAATATCTTTAAACGATAAATTGAGGTTATTATTTGTTATACCTATGCATTATCAGTCATTTTTAAACAATTATATAGCTCATAGCGCTACACGAACAAAGTATCGTGTAACAGAAAAGGTAAACAGTTGACCAAAAAGTCCGACAGCTGACGATAATGGACAATAACAATGGAGTCAAATCAACTCTAGACTTAATGATAAGGCAAAATAAGATTAGCGAAAAGACGCTAGGAAAATGGGATATAGAGGATAATGAAAGGTATGCCATGTGGTGACCGCAGAGTAGAATACAATTATGTATTGTCACCACCCCAAAATCTTTCCCGTGGGTGTCGTAGGTACAACGCGACTAAGGATTAAACAGTGATGATATATGGGCAGCATTTATTTTTGAAAGATAAGTGTTTTTGAGTGGTGTCTCCTTTTTATATTCGACAAGCGATATTATGACAAACAGCATTTAGAACAGGGCTGGCCAATGAAAGTGATAAAGCGGCCATCTTGAAGTGTTCAGGGAAAGCCTGCTTTCGGCAACCCTAGTCTGAGCGGCTGCGATGATGTATTGCCGCCTTAAAACGCGGGTCGTGACGAGCCCGATATCTATATTACGGTAGGCGATCGCTCATTGCAACATTAAACAGATGACGTTATTGCCAGCTCTCCATTTACAAAGGCTCAGGATGACCCTTTATGTCCGATGTCGTGAGCCGGAGGGTGGAAGTCTGGGATTTTTATTTTCAATGTACCCTTAGGTAAGTGTCCACTTTACCTACTACTAACGATGATAATTATGATGCTTATTCTTTGGCAATCCATGAGGCTTAGAAACGAACATTTCTATATACCTAATCTTTATCTTCTTCTTGCCATATTCCCAGTTTATCTGGGGCCACTGCAGTATGTTTCCTCTTCCATTCATATCGTTCATAGACGTCATCAGCCCATCAATTCCTTTTGGATTCATATCATTCAACAACAACAATAACCTGTAATTTCTAAGTGGCTAATTGATTTGGTGAAATTCGATTGTCCATCCCAAAACTTTGGGTGGAGATAAATATTTTCCCCTTTCCCCGATAAATCCACAGGTGCTATTCATGCCCGATGCAAGGATCAAAACAGATTAGTCGCCCTGCAAATAGTAGTGGGAAAAGACGGGGTCCCGCGTGGCGACAATCAAGATTTATCGTGTGAATATGAATGCAAAAAACTGTTGGTTCTGTTTTTTATATAATTGTTTATAAAAAAATGTCTATTGTAGCATTGTTTTTATTCTAGACATAACTAATGCTAAACTAAACACTATCACCTATCCGGTGTGGTAACCGATAATAGGTAGGCACCGTAGGCATAGCTCGAGGAGGATATTGAAGAGGTAACATATCCCGCCGATGATAATGATTAAACCTCATACTATATGCCATTTTACACGTACTGGCGGTTAGATTGGCGCCCAACATGTGACCTACAATCTCCAAGATTGTCGAAAAAAGTTCGTCGCCTTATAGCTCCGCATCGTTTAGAATAGATCCACAATTCTATCTAGATACAGTTAGTATAATGTGCCGTTACTGGGATAGATAGCTGATATAAATGAATATCGAAGAATATCGATCGTCTAAATACAGTTATCAATTAAGAATTGACGTTAAAATGAATATCGAAGAATAACGTTACTTTTATGTTCATTTCAGTCTGGTTTGCGTTTACCTTTGATGTTAGGAAAAGGAGTTGAAGGCGTTAAAGCTCAACCGTGTACTCCCAGCTGTGGAACGTGAGTTAGGGCCCTTTGCTTTGGTTAATGCTACTACTTAGGGCCCAACCAAATAAATAATTGCCGTTTTATAAAAAACAGTTTTCTTAAGTTATAGGAAACGGTACCTATAGGAAAAAATGTACAATTTATTTATTTAACATGACGTGTTTGGATTGCGAAAGTGTAGGTATACCTACAAATGGAATTGTACTACACAATATCGATCGTGGTCGTGTGGTGACGGCAGAGTAGAATACAATTGTCACCATCCCAAATCTCTCCCGTGGGTGTCGTACAAGGCGACTAAGGATAAATCAGTGATGAGGAATGGGCAGCAGCGTTCCTCTTATACCACCGTCCTGGCAATGTACTGCGACTTTTGTGCTCGATAAATGGCAATAGGCTCGCCACCTATTACATGGGACTTAACATAATTGGTGCGGGTGCTAGTTCACCTCTGCCTACCCCTTCGGGAATATGGGCGTGATTTATGTATGTATGTATGTATATCGATTGGGACTGGGGGCCCTTTGTATTATCCAAGGGGCCCTGGGTTGCAACCTACAAAGCCCTTAAGTAGCTTTCAGAAATACCCCAAAAATTTATAGCACAAATTAATTTTATAGAAACAATAATAATCCGGAATTAAATTTAAATTAAGACCCAAAAATAATTATTTTATTGATACAGACATTACAGTTAAATAACATTCACACTAGACATTTGTATTGAGTGTACACAGCAAATGTTAAAAATTCACGGAGACAGAATTATTATAAATTAAAATTTGAGACAAAATGCAAATTGAAATAAAACACCTAATGCATAGATAACAGAAATTAATTGTTAACACACAATAATAACTTATTTACGATAGAATCCTTATCTTCAGCAAAAACGGACATCGGACAATAATTCAACATTTTATCAGAGCCCGCCCTCAGTTTTTGAAAGTTATTGCATTTAAATTGTTATGAATGCTCGCCGATTGGCGATTTTAAGCTTTTCCAGTAATTAAGCCGTGATTAATTGCGTAAATATACCGTATAAATGTCATTAATTATGTTTTATTGTTAATATGAGTGTGATCTTGGTTTATCGGAATGTCTTTTTTTTAAACTTATTTTTGAATGTTTATATTCGGTCAGCAAATTTGCCTCATCAGACGCCGGTTCCAGTTTTCGCTTAGAAGGAATTGCTTACCGTAATTTTCGAGGAGATGTTCAATTCTAATCTCACCGTATTCTAATCTTAATTACATTAGGTGGAAAAGTGCCGATGTAGGTAGTTACCTGCCTAGTTTTCTTTTTGTTTTTACCTGCCTAGTTTGAGTTCCTGTCCTAAATCGGCTGGTTTTGGGAGGGTTGGGAGGGTTAATTAATTTCAATAGCGATGCCGTTTTAGTTATACTTACTAAAATGTAGTGTTGGTTGAAATAAAATGTTAAAAATTAAACAGGCTTTCTAACAGATAATAATACAGATAGACACCTGTATTATAAAATAGTTCAAACTTATTTGTATTGCTCTTGACTGCTTAAAGTCCACAATTTACGTAACAGTCAACAAAAAATATTACAAAAGAAAAAAATAAAGGTTTTTATTTTTGAAAATATAAAATTATTTACTATTTTTGTTTACCTACCATTTGAGGATGAATGTTCATATTTTATATATAATCACTAAGTATTTGTAAAATTTCTTAAACACATCAGTTTTCATCAATCAAATCATTATTATTGGGAGGAGGCAAAAATTAAATATGGCTAGATCTCGTTGCTAAGCTTCAAAGCTAATGCTGCCATCTAGTGACAAATGTTCTAACTTTAGGCCAGCACTTATAAACATCCTGCTCCAGGCCATAGGCATGTGTATCGCCACCTAGTGGTGGGTAGCGAAGTGACATCAGAAGATATTACCATTACCATTTCAATAATAGATGTCGCTATACACGTAAAAAAAATTAGAAAAAATAGTTTGCTCAAGTGCGTTAAAGTGGTTTATTTATAATAGGTATTAGTAGGGTATTAGTTTTATATTGTTTTATGTAGGCTGCCACACTTACTTGTCCATGTGAAATTTCTTATTTTATTTGTATCGGTTATTAGTTTATTCAATAGCTTTTAAGCTTATATTATTAAACATAAAAAATTATTATACATAATTAATTTGAACCCGGTTTCAATATACTTTAAAAATTAAAATATTGAATTTTAGGATTCAACCCTGGAGCTGCATGAAAAGAAGCTCTGTGCTTATTTTTGTATAAAAAAAAATTAAACACAAACAACATGGTGGATCAGCTGTTTTCATTTTTCTTATACCGAAAGTTGTTTCCTTAAAACGGCGTATTGTTATGGTTTCATAGCCATGTGTGAAATACAATGGGCTCCATCGCATCGGTGCTGCAATGGCATTGTCAGACATGCAGCCAAATCAATCCAACAGAGAGTGTAAAGTGTTTAAAATGTGGAACCAAAAGAGTGTCCGGTCATGACAGTGAGCGATCAAAAGCGTATACCAGAGGAGATTCATCACCGGACTACACTTCTCGCACTGGAAAAAGCGAAGAAACAACACCCGGCTCGGAGCCCATTGTCATTCCTACTGAAAACAATTTCCATCTGTGAGTTTGTGTATTGGCAGATATCAATCCATTGTTGCTTCTGTCATTCACATTATCGATTTTTCATGACCCCTATTTAGGTTATATTTCCACTGTATTCCACTATTGCGTGAACGTATATGAAGTTCATTAACGAAATTACCCTTTGACATGTTTTTTGTGGGGAGTGTGTGTCATTAAATTGATCTAATGTAACTTTCATCTATTATGAATTCAGGTGTAGTTATCTATTGTTGTATGTATAAAATTTTAGACAATAAACTTAATTGAGTGTAATTTATATTGTTAGTTTTAAAATAGAATCACTTTTGATTACAATCTATATTTTTATGGTGTATTGTGCTGAAATATTTCATAAAATTTTGTTCAAAAACTCCTTTGACCAACACAAACAAATGAACTGTATGTTTATTGATTATTTTTTATTAGTGCAAACACCATATTAGTTGTAAACAGTTCCAAGATATTATTCAAAATAAATGAAGTGATGCCAATAGGTGAAATATATTAGAGAATCAGCAACACACATATTGATTATCAATAACAATGGGGATAGAAAGGAATACATACATTGTGTATGGAAAAAAAAACTATTCATTGAGAACATCTCATAAATTTACTAGATAGAACAACAAGAACTCTGCTGACCATTCCTCTTTATTTATATGTCTTGGTTGTCTTGTACAACAATGTAAGGTAGGCATGGGGGCTTTTTTTATTTGATTTCATTTATTACCAGAGGATGGTCGTGTGTGGGCTCGGCACCCGATGCGAGCCGTGCATGGCGTTGCCTTTGTGGCTTGCGGAATGTGTCTGCTGCCTGGCGCTGTGCTGCATGTGACACACTCGCTCCACATGCGCCCGTCTACAGGTATCTTCGAACTAATCCACAAATAACTATATGTTTTTACATCTTATTTAGTTAAATTTCAATTCAAGTGCTCTTAATGACACCCGGTTTGTGTCTGATACATATGAAAACTGTTACTTTGTTATATTATTTCTAACATTTTTATACTTAAAGATGAAATAAAAATCAAATAAATGGTACATTATGACTTATTTATAATTGACTTATGGTATGAAACAATAGAACATACATTCATACATTTGTGGCCTTTCTGCCACAGGGCAGGGGTAGACACAGATCACTTCTTTCCACATGCTATGATCCATACATACTTCTTTCGCTTCATCCAATCTCATTAATGTCTGACAATTGAATGTTTTAAAAATTTTTATTTTTCTAACTTAAGTAGTTATTTTTCAATTTAGTTTTTCTACAAAATTACAATATTGGTCTGAATTGCTAGTGGTGAGAAGGATAGGATATATACCTAAGTGGTAGGAAGGATGTTAATTCTTATATATTAAAATGTTTAGTTAAAAAGTTGTGACATCCAATGTAGTAAGTAGTACACTGCAAAAACTTTGCTCGCATTATACATAATAACACAAAATATGGTACTTTCCTATTGGTTTTTGTTTCACTTTGTGGTGAAACTATGAGAAAGTAGACCTCAAATGTGCTGTAATTTCCAATAACTGTAATTAATGCCCTTTCTAGGCTATCTGATGATGAGGAGCAAGCTTCTGGAATGACGGACAAGAATAAGGCTGCCCAAGGTTTGTGATTAAATAAATGTACAACATTATTTTATAGATACATACATAAATCACGCCTATATCCCCGAAGGGGTAGGCAGAGGTGAACTAGCACCCACATTTCGCCAATTATGTTAGGTCCCATGTAATAGGTGGCGAGCCTATTGCCATATATCGGGCACAAAAGTGTCGCAGTACATTGCTAGGTGGTATAAGAGGAACGCTGCTGCCCATCCCTCATCACTGATTTATCCTTAGTCGCCTTGTACGACACCCACGGGAGAGATTTGGGGTGGTGACAATTGTATTCTACTCTGCCGTCACCACACGGCCTATTTTATAGATAGTATAAAATATGCTCAATTCTGAAGGAGCTCGCTAGCGCAGTGGCATAGCGCGCTTGGCCTGCGATTGCGTAAACTAAGCAATGACGCTGTAAAGGCCGGTCATTTGATGGGTAACCAAAAATTTATTATCTCGAGTTCATCTGTGCTTTGGAAGGCACGTTAAGCCGTTGGTCCCGGCTGCATCTGCAGTCGTTAATACCCACCAACCCGCACTGGGACAGCATGGTGGGTTACGGCCCAATCTCCCTTTATTGTTCCATCCATAGGGAAGGCCCGTACCCCAGCAGTGGGGACATTAAAAGGGCTGGTGATGGTGATGCTTAATTCGAATAAATACTGAAATATTTGTTCAATGTACTCATCTCTATAAACCAACATCCAAATCGCAAAAAGTTAGTCATCTCATCTGTTTTAGTAATGTGGGTAAACCAATTTTATGTGGAACAGATGATTTTATTTTCGCGACTCCAATGTCCGCATCACGATAAAAAATGTTAGGGTTATTAACAAGGTTCTTTATTCACATACAATTTTGCTTTTTCTAGATAACACTATGATAAGATCCAACACCCTGGCTGTCCCGTCGTACAAGCCTACTTCGAGCTTCTCTGATGGTCGCCGGTTGAATCTTGATCTGCAGTCCTTACGGTTGTCCCCCACCCAGCTCACTGAGCAAGCCCACGGTGTCACCAGGTCCCTGTCGCACGGTTCTGTGATCAATTCCCAGCACAAATGGTGGAAACTAGATGAGGCTAGGGGCACCATTAACCGCCCTACCAGTTTGATGGTCTCTGAACGGTACGGGTACACCACTCAGCCGAAACCTCGGGAATCTTTCTTGAGAAGTCTGCATACTGTAACGAGAACCCCTAAACGGTGTAACGAAAGCAAATCCAATTGGGAGCTCAATTACGTCAAGGAGTACCAAAGGGAGCAGAGTAAAGCGTTGCATCTGAAGAAATGGGCGTGCAGTAAGTGTACGCTCGAGAACTCTGGCGTCAGAACCCATTGCGAAGCTTGTCTGTCGCCCAGGGTGTCACCGATATCGAGAATTCCCAACGCTCGAGGCCTCAGCGTTACAACCTTGGGTAGACACGAGACGTTCTCCGCGAGAGATGGCGCCACTTCTCTGCCGTCGACGGGTGGCGTTATGATCACAGTTCCCGATTGGCCACAGACTGGGTGTGCCGCGGTTGGCGGTCCATTTCTCAGGTCCATCAGCGCTCAGAACTCGCCCGAGATCCGACCCACTTACAGGCGGTCCTTTTCCGAGCAGACCAACGCGGAGAGACCCCTGGGGAAAGTCATATCGAGTAGACGCAGCCTCAACGACTACCAACGGTCCCTGGCAAGCTATTGCGGCAGCCTAAGCCGCGTTGAAGATAAGAAGGACTTGCTAGACAAGAAAATAGAGGAGAACTGCGTGGAATTCGACAAGGAATGTAGCTGGGACACGAACGCCGAGGGTGTGATCTACGCCCTGCCGAACAAAGGGAAGTACAAGGACTTGAATCTGCAGTTGCAAGTCAACAACAACGGCACCAGGTACTCGTACGTGTCCGTCCAGGACACAAAGACCGTCATGAGCAATTCCCAGAATGAAGCGTTGTATTCCAATGACGTCGGTGAGGGTGACTACGCGCGGATAGACGAGCTGTTGGGCGCTGAGAATTGTGTGTCACCGGTGGCCGAGTCAGTGAGCAATATCAGGACGTCACACATTGGTGTCAAGGAGTCTAGCCCCAAAGTGTACAATATGCTGCCGTCTGTGGGGAAAGTGTCGCACCCGCGGGAGCCTACCAAAGTGCCTTCTCAGCAACCATCCTCGTGAGTATAAAAATAAATCTTGCCTATTTATTCCCGAAGTGTAAATTTTTGACAACTACATTTGACATGACAGTTGCCATGGAGTTTTTGCAGTAACACGTTAGTTTCATACATTTTTATTGTATTCGTTCGAATAGATTGGACAAGTGGCACATCTATTCTAGTAAATCTATTATAACTATTCTATTATCTATTTAAACTAGGAACAGTGCAGGAAGAGGAAGAACAGTATTGTTTCAATTAATGGACGCATGGCAAAACTCGTTCCGATTACGATTCCGTGCTCCGTTCCCCCACGTGAAGAAGTGTGGAACCCTTTACATTGCAGCCTGTTTACAGCCGCGAGAACCGCATGTGGCAGTGCAGCGAGTGTTGGTTCGCGTACAACGCGTGGTGGGCGCGCGCGTGCGACGTGTGCCGCAGCGGCCGGCCGCCGCACGCGCCGGTCACGCTGGCCGCCCGGGACACCCCCGCTCCGGGGCACCCCCTATCGCACACTCCTACGCACAACAGGTAACCGAATGTCATACTTGTCCAGGGAAGAAAGCATTGTAGACTGGATGGAATCATTATCCTCCCTTGGACACACACTAGGTTTTCGATGTCTAGTAGCGTCTTGACGATTTATAAGTGTATTGTAATCATACTTGTCAAATATCTATGGAATTTTGACAGTTCAACGCCATAAATGGCTATATTGGTGGTCATGCTAGCCGGGCTGGTATTTTATTGCACTTCCAAGTATAGCAGGTAAGCAAATGTCATGCTAGTCTATTTTTATTTTTGTACCGAAAGATGCGGAGGAGGCGGGAATGCTCATGCATACGCCCGTATGTCGGACTCTCAGTCAGTCAGTCAGCCGTGAGACGCCCACTGTTGGGCATAGGTTTCCCCAAGGATGTCCACACCGATCGGTCCTGCGCTGCCCGCATCCAGCGGCTTCCCGAGACCTAAATCAGATCGTCGGCAGTCTTACGACCGCAGATGCAGCCGGGACCAACGGTTTAACGTGCCTTCCGATGCGCTGAGGATCTCGAGACAATATATTTCTGGTCAACCATCCATCCGACCATAACCCACTACCCTACTCTTCCATCCATAGGAAAGGCCTGTGCCTTAGCAGTGGCACATTAACGGCCTTATTAATAAACACGGTTTAAGTATAGACTAGTTACTCAGTGTTTTGTCTTTTTTCCTCGAATACAATATCATATTTGTGAGACTAAGACAAAACGCGGAATAGCTATACCATGTTTACTACCAGTTTATTAATAAGACAGTAAAGTATTAGTGATGATGGTGATTATGATAGTTCCAGAACGAACTCCTCGACCGAAGCTAGCAGTAGTAAGGGTCCGGAGCTGAACAGGAACGAACCTAAGAAGCTGACGGTGCCCATCGCCTCTCTGGACCATGATCTCAACAGCGATGAACTGCTCTTTGCTGTCGGTGAGTAAGGCAATCAAGCTTATCGTATTTAGACGATCGAAAAGATGGATCCACAAATGCCAAATGGTGTGATCAGAAATTCTGCTGTGTGGCGACGCCATAGCAGAATACTCTTTTGATCTTCGTACAAGCATGAATATTAATATTTTCGTACTAAATCAATTGTTGCATACTTCAATTCGATATAATATTTATTCTCTCTGTATCTGACACAACAATATTTCACGTAATAGCTACTGAAATGAAGGTCTGTTTACACAATATACTGCGATTAATGTGGCCGGTAGATGGCAGCAGGCTTACTCTATATTAAATGCAATCTAAGCTTTTCCAACTGATGTACATTTTCCGCGAATGCCGAAGATGTACAGGGTTATTTTTAAAACACCAAAAACATCGCAGGAGTAGATAGCTAACATCATAAGGAACAATGTTGTTCTGCGACTTTTGACGATTCGTAACATTTTACGTAATTAATCGTAATCGTAAGTCGCCGATTTTGTGAACTTGGACTTGACTTAGCATATGCGTGAGTTCTTGATTAAAAATAACGATTTTGTCTTAAGTGCAATGTAAGAACTGAGCTTAGTCCCAGTATGCTTTATAAATCTCAGATAATGCGCGGATTGTGGGTAACAATAATACAGCTCTATCGCACGCAGCTTCATGTCGCTCATTTGGTGCAACAATGACGCATTAACATTTTTTGTTAAAACAGAGACAATAATATTAATAAAAAACAGA